>VMOF01000320.1:29487937-29907937 GCA_011764245.1 Trialeurodes vaporariorum
TTCCCGGTCTTGCTTTTTTCATCTGAGAGTTGTTCAGCTTCTATGGTAGATGGCGCGGGAGCATTTGCTTCTCGCGTCATGTCAGCAGTGTCGTTTCGACGACTTGCTGTGTGCGAAAAGCATTGAGTAGAGGCAGCTTCGAGTAAGCCCACCGATGAGTCGTAACAACGACGAAACCGGTCGTGGCGCTCTCGAAACGCTGTCCTCGCTCATGCATTTCTGTTGCACCTGCCTGAGCTGAACTCTCTCCCCCCTGTGTTTTTTTCACGTACTTACATTATTTTTAATGTTATTTTTTTCTTTTTTGGCTTTGTTGTTTCTCCAAACTTTAGAGTCTGACCAACTCTAAAGGTATTCATCATTTATTTTTTTGGGCCCTTTTTTTGTGTTTTATTACGTATAGTCACTGCGGAGATGGTGCTTTTTTCCCGTTCGGGAGCCGGCGGCTGTTTGTAGAACGCGTTCGCTTCTCTAGCCGTCCGGTTTTATCTTTTTTTCTGGGCTTGCTTTTTTTATCTGAGAGTTGTTCAGCTTCTATGGTAGATGGCGCGGGAGCATTTGCTTCTCGCGTCATGTCAGCAGTGTCGTTTCGACGACTTGCTGTGTGCGAAAAGCATTGAGTAGAGGCAGCTTCGAGTAAGCCCACCTGATGAGTCGTAACAACGACGAAACCGGTCGTGGCGCTCTCGAAACGCTGTCCTCGCTCATGCATTTCTGTTGCACCTGCCTGAGCTGAACTCTCCCCCCTGTGTTTTTTACACGTACTTACATTATTTTTTTAAAGTATTTTTTTTTTTTTGGGTTTGTTGTTTCTCCAAACTTTAGAGTCTGACCAAATCTAAAGGTATTCATCATTTATTTTTTGGCCATTTTTTTGTGTTTTTTTCGTATAGTCACTGCGGAGATGGTGCTTTTTTCCCGTTCGGGAGCCGGCGGCTGTTTGTAGAACGCGTTCGCTTCTCTAGCCGTCCGGTTTTATCTTTTTCTCTGGTCTTGCTTTTTTTATCTGAGAGTTGTTCAGCTTCTATGGTAGATGGCGCGGGAGCATTTTCTTCTCGCGTCATGTCAGCAGTGTCGTTTCGACGACTTGCTGTGTGCGAAAGCATTGAGTAGAGGCAGCTTCGAGTAAGCCCACCTGATGAGTCGTAACAACGACGAAACCGGTCGTGGCGCTCTCGAAACGCTGTCCTCGCTCATGCATTTCTGTTGCACCTGCCTGAGCTGAACTCTCTCCCCCCTGTGTTTTTTACACGTACTTACATTATTTTTTAATGTTATTTTTTTCTTTTTTGGGCTTTGTTGTTTCTCCAAACTTTAGAGTCTGCCCAAACTCTAAAGGTATTCATTATATATATATATATACAATTTTCAACGAGTGGTATTTTCTCACTCAGGGGACCATGAAACGTGCTCATTTGATAAAATTTCCCGAAAAACCCAAACATCGCACCCTCCGCAATAAGTAGATTCATGGAATCTATTTAAAAACAGGGAGTCTAAAAACTCGAAGAGCAAGCCCTTTTCAAAAAAAAATTCAATTTTAACAAAAATTTAGTTCAAATTTGGTTTTAAAGCCCCCAAACTTTTTTAACGTTTTTGGCCCTCAGGGGGGGCTATCAGAAAAATTCCGAGAGAGACCCCTATTGAGTGATACATCAATCAAAAAGGCGTAATAAACTGAGCATTTTGGCGCTAACCGGAGGTCCATATCTTTTTCATATTCGAGATATCGAATGTCAAATGTCGATTTAAAAAATTCGATATCTCGAATGTGGAAAATGATAGGCCTCAGGTTTTCGCCAAATGCAAATTTTTGGTATGTTCTGTATCACAGAATAGGGATCTTCTCAGGGAAATTTTTTCTGATAGCCTCCCTAGGGGGCAAAAGCGTTAAAAATTTTCAAGAGCGCTAAATCCTAATTTTGACTAAATTTGAGTCACAGCCTTATTTTTTTTTCAAAAGGGCTTGCTTTTTGGAGTATTTTAGACTCCCAGTTTTTTAAATTCCGATTCCTCAAATTGAAGTAATGATGTTTTGAAATGGATCCATATCGAACTTTAACCTTCGATATATCGAAAACCAAAAACGCTACAAAGCTGTTGCTTACGCCAAAAATCTTAGAATATAAAGTCATTTCAAACGATGTATCACAAGATGGGGTGTGCCGTAAAAGAAAATTAAGTTGCCCCCCCCCCCCCCCCCCCCCCCCCCCCCCCCCCCCCCCCCCCCCCCCCCCTCCTTCGAAAATAGCGTATCCAAAAAACACTTTTACTGTTGTTTAACAACAACAGCAATGACTGTTACTTTTACAGATAGGTAAGTCAGCTGGAATATTGTTTTAGCGAACAATAGAAAATATTCATTTGACACACTCTTTGATGTTAAACCGAGGTAGGTATAGAATGTCAATTCAAGAGTTTAATATGTTGCTTCATCAAAATTTAAAGAACGTTAAATGATTCAAATGATGTAAAATGATAGATTTGCAAGCAACTATTCCAACATTTTAAGTATATTGAGTTAGGGCCCACGGCAAATAAAACAACCTAGAAACAGGAAGCATTTTTTTACTAACAAATCGACTACCTATTGGATTACGATCCCTTTTTTTCGATGTATGCAATGCTAAAAATGTATCAACTCTACTCCAAATATGATTTCTCTAACGTAAGAGCGTTATACAAAATCTAAAACGCAAAAGATTCAAAAAGAAAAAGCATGGGGGCGATAATTGGGACATCGTGAATTTTCGCATGTCCCAGTTATCGCCACCCCTGGCGGTAAATGGGACAGCAGTGACTTTTGATGTCCCAATTCCCGCCACATCACAAATAAATAGTAAAATTGAGGTTCCTTTCAAAACAAACTTGTTTTCAGTCAGAAAAATCATTAAATTAAACCCTGAAACAACCAAACATATTAAAACAATGTAACGTATAAGAGAAAATGAGTGATTTGCTTAACTTGTCTCTTAACGTGACAGCTAAGAAATGAGCGGAAACAGGTGGTGCTCGGCAGGTGTCCTCTTCCGTGATTTTTTTAGGGCACAGTGCTGCCACCTATCAACTTCAAACTTTTTCACCAGTTCAGCCGACCTATTTAGAACACTTATTCCATATTCACTTGAATTTCCCTGCTAGTGTGAGCTTATTTTAAAGAATAAATGAATAGGGGGGCGGTAATTGGGACATGGGCGGTAATTGGGACATCTACCTTAAATAATCTCAAATAATCCGTGCAAAAAAGATCACATTATCCTGTGATTCTGTGATGTAGTCTATGTCAGTGGCGTCGCGTGCCATCTGGCAACAATGCAACTGCTCCATTTAAACTCATTAAATGTATCGATTTTTCCTTGTGCACTGTGATCCTCCTGAATTCGATCTTTTACATGAGTTTAAATGGATAGAATACATTGTTGCCAAATTGCACGCGACGCCACTGGTCTATGTATATTGGAAAGTGCTGCTATTCATAATCTTATCTGCTTCGGGACAAGAAAGGGATGAATTCTAGAACGCTACCTATATGTTTAGTCCACCCTTTCCTAAATATTCCAGAATTTTTGCATTTTCCCCCTTCCCGTAGTAGTTACCCGTTTAATTCAATATTCGCCAATATCTTAATTATTACATGGACATGTTGCATAATTATATACGATAAAGAGATGACATAGTTGCTTCTGTGTCAGACTATGCTCGAAAAACGATATGGGAGCATAGAAAAAATGCAAAATCTACAAATGAACTCAGAAAGAGTTTTTAAATAGCGTAATTTAAAACCTTCTGTAACATTGTGGTGGAATTGCTTGCGCTCAACAATTATTCAATTTATTGCTTGTCAATAATTCAATGTCACGGCAGTTATTTAGACGAAACATAATTATTGTTGAAGAAAGAACCCCTAATCTAGGATAACACCGTTCACGGAAAGCTTTTTAAATGAGGCTTATGAGAATATCTCAGAGTAGATAATTATTGCTGCATTCCGGATGTCGATTTGCCGCATCAATTTTTTGAAGGCGCTACTTGCCGTTATGAGAATTCAATTGCTCAGTCTGTCTTGTACCGTATCATATTTCTTTTTCACGCATAGTGACGCTGTGAAAGATGCCAACACAGCATGAGGTATTATTGGAGTGTTAAAATATACCACCATTCTTTAGTTATACGATAAACATTGAACACGGACCCTCGACACTTTCTTCTTTATTAAATCATGCATTATTCTCGCCGATAATAATTTCCGAAAAATCAAAGTGCGCCTCAACTCTTTCATTTTCCGAGTCAGCCGAGACCCGAGTTTTTGTTTTTTAGCTGAAGTAGGAAAACCAGGGGGCAGATTATTTATTACTTCATCGATAAATCGATAGTTACAACTGTCCAAAAGTGATGCTACATTGGTCCAAAATTGTAAATCTTATGGCTGTAGCTATGGTAACCATATACAGGGTGTAACAAAACTATACACCATAAATTCCAGGGCGTATTTTAGAGGTAAAAATAAGACTTTTTTTTTCCATAAACATGGGTCCGAAATTGTAGTCTTTTCGAGTTACAGTGTTGCAAAGTTTCCGAAAAACAAATTGAAAAATTGTCATAACTCCCTCGTGAATTTTTTTTAATGCTCGTAAATAAATATACTTTGGTGTAGTTTTAGGCGCTCTTGCCGATTTTGGCCGTGAAAATGCTGTACGCACAAAATTGAGGGGGGTTTGGGGGGTTTTTCTTGATTTTTCTCACTTTTTTCGGCCAAATTGTATGAAAACATGCTTTCGGATTCATTAAACCCAAAAACGATTAGCATCACGCAAAAGGTCATAAAAAAATATGCATTTTTGGTCCTTATAAGTTTTTCTATTCCGCAAACCATTTCCGAGAAAATCGTCCCTGAAGTTGCAGAGGTCGGCCATAATCGCCTTTTCTTTGATTTTATCCATTCTTGGCCTACCTCTACAACTCCAGGGACGATTTTCTCGGAAATGGTTTGCGGAATGGAAAAACTCGTTAGGACCAAAAATGCATATTTTTTGACGACCTTTTGCGTGATGCTAATCGTTTTTGGGTTTAATGAATCCGAAAGCATGTTTTCATACAATTTGGCCGAAAAAAGTGAGAAAAATCAAGAAAAACCACCCAAACCCCCCTCAATTTTGTGCGTACAGCATTTTCACGGCCAAAATCGGCAAGAGCGCCTAAAATTACACCAGAGTATATTTATTTACGAGCATCAAAAAAAATTCACGAGGGAGTTATGACAATTTTTCAATTTGTTTTTCGGAAACTTTGCAACTCTGTAACTCGAAAAGACTTCAATTTCGGACGCATGTTTATAGGAAAAAAAGTCTTATTTTTACCTCTAGAATACGTCCTGAAATTTATGGTTTATGGTTTTGTTACACCCTGTATAGTTAAATTGCCCGTTTTTAAGTCATTCAAGGGGTAGCCTTTAAATAACGGCCTCTTTTACGATTTTTACCATGGCAACAGCCAAGTTTTATAATTTTAGACCAATAGCATCACCCCTGTGGCGGCTCGTGATATTTGGCAACCATGCAAGTTTTCCATTTAAACGTAGGTAAAATAATCGATTCGATTGTTTTACATTGGTTAAATAGGAGGAGGACACGGTTGCCAAATTTCACGAGCCGCCACTGCATCACCCATAGACAGTTTTAACGATCGATTTATCGATGAAGTGTACGATCGGACTCCAAGGCGTTAAGACAATTTAGAGTCAATGACAAGGAGGGGCCTCAGTAGGGTTCTCACTCTCTCTCTCTCTCTATCTCTCTCTCTCTCTCTCTCTCTCTCTCTCTCTCTCTCTCTCTCTCTCTCTCTCTCTCTCTCTCTCTCTCTCTCTCTCTCTCTCTCTTTCAATAGTGGCCATCCAATTTAATTAATTCCGACTTGTTTTTGATACAACTTCCGATCCTCCACAAACATCGGGGAGCGCTGCGACCGTGACATTTTTGGGAGTAACTGAAAAATTTCAATGCCAAACTCCTTTCAGAGAACTGAGGCCGGGCAAAAAGTATCGTTTCAGCATTGTTAAGCGTGGATAAGTGGAAAGCAAGGAGGGGAAGGGGTGGGTAGACCACAAAATCATACCGATAAAAGAGCAGTTAGCGAGTTAAAATGAGAGTTTATCACGAGATGGAGAGTGACTCGCCGTGATAATACTGCATCTTTACAACGCACTCCCGCAATGCAAGAAGCATAACTGGTAGGCGCACTTATCATTCGATAAATACTCTCCCGATTAACTTCCTCTCTACCCCCCCCCCCCTTCTCACCCCTCATCGTAAGTCGAGTTCTCCGATCGTAACCCATTAATTAACCGGTATAGCTGAAAAACTCATTCTATAAATATTTCAACGTCATACTATTTTTGTCCTTTATAATTATTGAACGTCCGGAAATCACCCTTCAGTAATTCTAAAAATGTTCAAAAACTTTCATTTTTCCTCGAACGTTTTGTGGAGCTTTAATTTCAAACGTCCCTATGATGTCCAACAATGACTAGGATCGATCTTGAGATTGCGCTCGCCTTTTTTTTGGACGTCTAATAGTCATTCAATATTTCGCTTTACATGGGCTAAAAACCGAGGGAAATTAAGACATTGTTTGGGACTTTGTTTGGATTTTTTTCGGACGTTTAATTCTAATTCTTTGCCGGTGGTTTATCACGCATTCTCGCTAAGAAATGATAAGAATAAAAAACAAGTCACTCAATTTTGCAGGGAGAAAATTATTTTGTTCTAAATAAGTCTAGTATTCAATTGGATGATCAATCTATGTAGTTCAAAAAATGAGCAGAAAACTCTGTGTTTATGCTAAAAAATCAGGCTTATAATAATTAAGAGCACAAGATCTGCGTTTAGATGAGTTGGCCATTATGCAGGTCTGCTCATTTTCATCAGGGTGAATTTCAGAAGTTTTTTGAACCCCCTTTGTTTTTTTCGCTAGTTTTTACAGATGTTTTTTAAAACATTTTGGCGGGAAGAGAAAAACAATGACTGTAAGTTAATTTTTTTGGGCAGAGATGTTTTTCCCTGGAAAGAGCTTGTTATGTAGAGTAGTTTAGACCCCTAGTTTTTTAAATAGCGACTTTCTGAATAAGAGTTATGCTTTTTTTAAAGTGGGTTTCCATAGGTTTTGAAGTTTGATATCTCGAATACTAAAAGAGATATCGACATGCGGTTTGAGCCAAAATGCTCAGTTTTTTACCCTCTTTCGAATGAGGTATCACAAGATAGGGGTTGCCATTTGAAAAAAAAAAAGTTAGGGGCGCCCCCGCCCCCCCCGGGAGGGGCGACCAAAATTTTGACCCCCCAATAAGTAGTTTTTATTTATCTAGGAACAATCCCAAAGTTTGGTTTTTTTATCTGCGTAAATAAAGAAATGGCGCAGCCGTTCCGGGACTTACCGGACACCCTGTATATTCATTCGGACTTGTCGCAAAAATTTGGGACAGCCTTATTGATCCTATAAAATTCCTGACCTCTTTCTCGAACTTACCTTCAAATTCTTCTCAGTAGTATTTTACCATACAGGAACCCATTTGTCAAAAAAATCCGGGGGGGGGGGTCAAACCAGAAAGTCAATTCCAACAGGGACCGATTGTGCTAAAACACTTCACAAAACTGCACCTTCATTCTCCAATCACCACTGAAAAGAAAGTCGAGATGCGAGGCAGAACTATTGATTTCCAGGAGAAACTAAGGACCAAAGTATCCTCCATAGAAAGAGAGCCCTTATAATTTTACGTTAGGCTTCTGGTTAAGTTAAGGAAGTGTTGAAAAACGACTGCGGTTCTTAGACTTTAAGACTGAGGGAGATTCCTATCTAATTTGTGACATATTTCTATGTTTCCGTTGAGAAAAAGACAAATTAGACAGGAATCTCCCATGATACCTACGTTGGACCACCCTTGCCGTTTCTGCAGTTATTTGTGAGTTTATCACTCAATTTCAGACCTTTTCAATGTGATTTCCGTGATTTTCGCTAGTCTTAACATCAAATTGGAATATTTATTTGCTTATAGCAAAAGTTTGCAGGAGCCCCATTCTCGTCATAAATCGAACCGAGGCGGCAAAAGTTGGAACTGAAAGCTAAATGTAGTCACCTTAATAACCCACTTCTGCGATTGGGATGCGATGGTGTCTCATATACGATGATCAGTCTCCGAAACATCCGTCCATCGACCGTAATTGAACACAAAAACCAGAGGAGCATTGTAAAACATCGACCGAAACGTATAAATACAACACACAAAACATAGCCTAATAGTAATAGCATTAAACTCATCCGGTGTGAATGAATTCATTCATACCCGTGACTCCATCAAAAATCGGAAAACGCGAGGGGGCTGCGGCAAAGGGGGGTTGATGAAAAGGGAGACGACTTGATGAGCCTTGGAGAGGGTAAACCATCGTCGGTAACAAGTCTCACTGTCTCCTTGGATACTGTTATCTTCCACCTCGTAAGCCAAAGCCAGTCCAGAGTACCAGTCCCTGGGTGTAACCTTTGTTACTTTCGCGTTGGGGAAAAAAAAGCTCGCACAGCGTTTAGAGGCGCTCAGTCTTACAACCACCTCACTCCTTTACTTTACCTTTGCCTCGTCTGTTGTACGTAAGCGAGCGAAAGTTGCTTCGTTTTTAAGCGAAAGCTCGCGAGGACGTTGACGGCGATCCGGCCAGTGGAGGACCAACGTGTGTAGCGTGCAGCTTGGGCCAAAAGCCTTTTTGCTCAATTACATCCGTAGAAAACCGCGCGTCCTATATCCATCCATCCGTCCATACGGTTTCTCTATACTGCGACCGCCCGCTCGAGCTTTTGCCGCGGCTTTTGATCTTTTTGACTCTCGTTTTTTCCAGTGTTTTTGAGCATTTTATTCGCCCGCAAATTCCTCCACGCCACGCTGCTCTCTATCATCTTTTAATCGCTCTTTTAGCTCGTTCTTGCCCTGCGAAGCTATACTCTCAAAAGCTTTACTAATTATAATTGAAGCAAGAGGTAAGGGAATCTAGGGAAAAAAATCTAGCAACCTTTTCCTTCAAAAAAAAGAAAAGCACTTTACCTATTATTTCAAGCACCTTTTTTTTTTTTTTTTTTTTTTTTTTTTTTTTTTTTTTTTTTTTTTTTTTTTTTTAGAAAACCGCCTTTAAGCCCAAGACACTTTTTTATCCTTTTACTGCGGTGCACCAATTATGAGCAATTTGTTATTTTTTTATTTTTTTATTTATTTATTTTTTTTTTTGGCGATTTTTCCCTTTTTGGAGGATTAAAATTGAAGCAAGCGGTAAAGAATACTGTAGTGCAATTGAGCAATATTGTTCGTCTAGAAAAATTGATATCTATCTCACTCTGTCCTCATTTTAATCGCCCCCTTTTTGAAGCTATATTTTCAAAAGCTAGCATTTAACCAATGACAATATTGAAGCAAAAGGTGTGGAGGAAACAAGAAACAATAAAAAACAAACAGGCTTTGCCTCTGAATAGCATATTCCCTATTATTTCAAGTATTTTTTGTTCTTGTTACAAACCGATCTAGAGCTCAAGACACCTTTGAACCTTTTACTGCGGTGCTCCAATTTAATGAAGAGCATTAATTTATTCCCCTTTTCTCCATCTTAAGTAATATAACTGAAGCAAGAGGTGAAGAATAACTGTACTTAGTGCAACTAAGCAATTTTGTTTCTTTAGAAAAATTGATTCCTCATTCATTCTATCATCATTTAATCACTCATTTTCTTTCGTTTCTGCTGCGAAGCTTATTTTCAAAAAGCTAGCATTTTACTAATTACAATTTAAGCAAGCGGTAAGAGAAACAAGAAAAAAAAATGGTATTTGCCTCCAAAAAATAATTTACTGATTATTTTAGGCAATTTTGTTTGTTTGTTTGTTTGTTTGTTTGTTTGTTTGTTTGTTTCTTTGTTTCTTTGTTTTGTTTTGTTTCGTTTTGTTTTTTGTTTTTTGTTTTTTTTGTCAGGAAAAAGCTCGGGAGCTCAATACACTTTTCCGTTTTATTGCAGCGCTCCACTGAAGAGTATTAATTTATTCACATTTTCTTCCTCTTATGGATTATATAATTGAAGCAAGAGGTACTGTAGTGCAACTGAGCAATTTTGCTTCCTGGAAAAACTTATCACCCAATCATCTTTTAATCATTATTTTCTTCCGTTATCGATGAGAAATTTTACTAAATATCGTTGATTCAAGAGGCAAAGGAATCTAGGAGAAAATGTGACTAGGAGATCTAGGAGAAAATCCATGAGAAAATCTGGGAGAAAAATTTGTCCCTCTGAAAAAAAGCACTTATTCCATGATTTCAAGCACCCTCTTTTTTAAAAACCCGCTCTCAAGCTCAAGATTCTTTTCCCATTTTACTGTGATGCTCCAATGAAGCAGAGCTGCCGATTTCATTGTAACGCCGATTATAGTTCAGTCGTGGTTTTCCAACGTTTTTTCTCGTATCAAATAGTAGAATTGAATGATAATGATCATTGGCCAGTATGGCGGCTCGTGCAATTTGACAACCATGCTTTTCGCCATTTTAACCTGTGCAAAAGTATCGATATCATTCTATATACGTTACCGATTAGCATTTAAATACAATGGAATTTTATTCTTCCAAAATGTCCATCAAAATTTGAATCGGAAATACCTGCAGGCTGATTATGAACAATCGTATAGTAATGCTATCGAGTAGATGATAGAGTACGTGTTATTCTTATGGATGGTGTCATTACGATAGGTTTCATTCCAGTAGAAACCCTCCCATCTCATATGCGGAAATTCGCCGATGACTCCTGAGCTATCGGAGAATTTTCGCAGAGATGGGATGGTTTCTATCGGAATAAAACCTATAGGAATGACACCACCCATAAGAATAACACACGTACTCGATCATCGACTCAATGGCATTACGATACGATCGTTCATAATCAGCCTGCTGTACTTACTCGTCTAAACATGAGGTATATAGGTATCTATCTAATTGAACAATCAAAGCTGTTATACTGCAAAGGCAAGAATTAGAAATCCGCTACGTTCAAACACAGAATAAACAGAAAAACACAGTCTAGAAATAAACTATACAATAAAGCCAAGGCGCTTACAAATGATTATGAATCAGATGATCATTTTGGGTCTTCAGTCATCTTCAGTGATTAATCTAGGAACATGTCAACGCGTAGTTTCACGTACTCGTCAAAATTTACTATGAGTCAATTTACGGACCTATGCTCAATGCTGCCACCTATCGGAAATTGGGCCCAAACCGTAAACCCTCATTCCGATTTTTTGCTTCGTTGTTTTAATATTCGTTTTGTTAACTAATTTAAATATTTCTTGTTGCCGGTTCGTTATTATTTAATTTTGTTTTTAATGTTGTAAATTTTGACGAGTACGTGAAACTACGCGTTGACATGTTCCTAGATTAATCACTGAAGATGGGTGAACACCCGAAATGATCATCTGATTCATAACCATATGCAAGCACCTTTGGCTTAATTGTATAATTTATTTCTAGTCTGAAAATTTCTGGTGCAAAATGCGAAAAACTCTTAAGAAAAACACACTTTTGTAGCGCCGACCAAACCTTCTGTCGAAAAATGACCCCGCAAAAGACTTCAGTTGAGCTAACCCAAATCTTTGGTTCACCCAGCAAAATCTCTTTAGATAGGTGTGAAAACCTTAAATCAGTTAAAGTATTTTATTTAGCCTTTACTTAGCTGAGTTAAAGTCTATTTCTGGGTCATTTTTCTACCAAAGGTTTTGTCAGCGCTACAAAAGCGTTTTTCTGTTTTCTAAGTGAATACGATGAAAGTACTTGGTTTTTACATATAATTCGGTTGTGACCACGGACCCCCTCTAGGGCCCTCATCGAAGACCCCCCAATAATTGATGAACTATTTTTTGATTCTTCGTACAAACTCAAGGTTTGCTTGAGTGGCGATTATGTTCATACATCTTGAAATGTCAAAATCTGAAAAGTCAATCATGTATCTTCACTCCATTGTTTTCTGACTTACGAAGTTACGACGCAATCATAGATTAAATCTGGCTCTAAAATATATCAAGTTTAGATGATCAGAAATATGTTTGAAGAATGAGAGAAAGACAGCCATTGATACTTTTAATCTATTGCTTTCGCAAAAGTTGAAATTTACCAGCGAATTCCCAGCGAAGACCATTTAGAAACATTCGTCTAAAATTCGTAGAGCCGTGTCATCTTCAGTTCGAAACACATCCGTTACTTGCATCAGCTTCGGTTGAAATCCATGGTCGGCCCGTTGGCGTAATGAGACTGATTTTACCTTGCCATTCCGCGGAATGGCCAAAAAATCGGCCATTCCGCGGAATGGTCAACTGCTCTTGCCATTCCGCGGAATGGCCAAAAAACCAGCCATTCCGCGGAATGGCCGGTTTCGCCAACGGGGCGTAACATATACATGGCCCTGAAATCACCAGTTTAAGAGAAAGAAGGCTGTTCACCAGGCATTCGGAATCTCCGGCAGTAGCTGATCAATTGACTTGTTATTTGGCTCGTTTGATGGATAATGTCCTTCTTTGGGAACGGTATAGAAGCTTTAATTCTATCATAGGAAGTATTTTTTTTTTTTTTCACGGTCCAGTTTTTAGTTGCGTTTTTCAGCTTAAAATCAATAATGTAAAAAAACCCCTGGATCAAAAAATTAAAAACCCTTTCTAAACCGTTGCAGCCTCGATAAGCCGTGCATATTTGAAGAAGGAAAAAAAAAATAGTTTATATTTTGTATCTTAGAACTTGAGATATCTTATCCCTCATGATAAAAAAATTCGGAAAAACAAGGCGTGTCAATAGAGAGAAAGAAAAAATCATTGAATAGAGAAATCAAAAATGCTTCCCAACTAATTTTTCAAAGTATGTAGAGTCCTCGAAAAAAATTCAAAAATTATCATTTTAAAGAGAAAAAGATTCTCTGATACAGAAAATTAAAAAATAAAAAAAAATCAGAAAAAATATGCATTGATAAGCAATAAAAAGCAAATATACATATTTAAAATATTCAAGGCAATAGCCTTGTGAGTTGTGTCCAGTGGCGTCGCGTGCCATCTGGCAACAATGCAACTGCTCCATTTAAACTCATTAAATATATCGAATTTTCCTTGTGCACTGTGCACCCCCTCAATTCGATCTTTTACATGAGTTTAAATGGATATAATACATTGTTGCCAAATTGCACGCGACGCCACTGGTTGTGTCCCCCTTTAAACGGACAAACTGCAACGTTGCCGCAGGATTGTACGCTTCGTCACTATATAAAAAAAGAAAAAAAACCCCACACTCTTTCTTCCTGTGGAAACGAAGCACTTTTTTGCACATCCTTCATTACCGAAGTACATTCATGATTTGACACCATTCAATAAAATACAGCGTTTGTGAAAGGAAATAGGGAAGTTATGGTGGCGGGGGATTGAGGGGAGGGGGTATGTATTAGCTCACTCGTTTGTCCCTGGTGGGCGAGACAAACGACTTAAGACTTAAGGAAGTTTTGCTCGCAGCGGAAAATGGTCATTGCGAAATAAGGTATCGCTTTTCCGCGCTCTCAAAAATATTTCAATAAAAGTTGGCTATCGCATGACAAAGAATGAGCGTGGAGTAGTAGGGGGTGGTGTAGTGATAGTGGTGGGGGAGGGGGTGGTGTATGCTTTGTAGAGAAGGGGGTGGAGGGGGAGGCGCGTGCACTCGTGCACCTTGCAGGGCGATCCGAAATAGAGAGAGAGAGAGAGAGGGAGAGAGAGAGAGAGAGAGAGAGAGAGAGAGAGAGAGAGAGAGAGAGAGAGAGAGAGAGAGAGAGAGAGAGAGAGAGATACGCGGAGGCTACAGTATAAGGAAGGATATGCAAAAAGGCATTCTACGAGAGAAAAAGGCGAACTGAACTTGCGCGCAATTCTTCCTCCTGTAAGTTGGTATACATGGTAGAGTTCTAGAATTCTCCGAAGTATTGCACCGGTGCAGAAAAGATTATGGTATCCTGTGATGTAGTATGACGACGTATATTGAAAATAATCTCCTTTCATAATCTTTTCTGCACCGGTGCAATACTCCCAAGAATTCTAAAACTCTATATAAAAAAACTCTGGTTTCCTTCACTCCTTGACTCCTCTCCTCCGTGCAAGAGTGGTGACTGAGGGGGTGGAGGAGTTCCATGCACTATTGTTGCGATTATAGCTAAACGTAAAAGTTAGCAAGTCTCTTTGGATGATCGGAGGGGGGGGGGGGGGGGAGTTAGGGGTCATGCTCACGCTCACGCGTCACGCTAAACGTTCTATGACAACGAGTGTTCTGCTACTACAGCCGCTCAGTGGTCACACAATTTACCAACGTGGAATGAAATATTTAATTTCCGGCAAATTTTGTCCAAAAAAAGAGTTAAGAAACGAGAAAAAATATCAGAGGTCTAACCCCACTGGAATTTGGGTTTGTATTCTTGTCCCCCTTTCCCATACCCCCTTGGACGGATCCAGGAATTTAATAAAGAATTAGATTTGTTTTAGGCCATTTTCAGGGGTCGCGCAAAATGTCCAATTTTCGGTATTTAATTTTTTTCAAACCAAGTTGCAATTCTGATACAACAACCAAAATTGGACTGTAGACGCCTTTAATGTGCACTTATAACATATATTTTTTCCAAAAGTGGACTACTTACGCCATAGTCAAATTTTCGAAAAACTGGTTCGAGCGGGTCGAAAATTGCATTATTCCGAAAGCCCTCGAGCCCTC
The DNA here is from genome assembly GCA_011764245.1 of Trialeurodes vaporariorum. NCBI lineage: Eukaryota > Metazoa > Arthropoda > Insecta > Hemiptera > Aleyrodidae > Trialeurodes > Trialeurodes vaporariorum. The sequence goes on from VMOF01000320.1 coordinate 29,502,711, forward strand.
GATCCAGTTTTTCGAAAACATGACTATGGCGAAAGTGGCGTACATTTTTGGGAATAATATATGTTACAGATGCACATTAGAGGCGTCTACAGTCCAATTTTGGTTGTTATATCAGAATTGAGGCATTTTTCGGTAAATGGGCGTATGGCGAAAAAACGACTTTCGAGAAAAACGCTTTTGAAAGTTTAAAATGTTATAACAAAACGTTGTAGGTGCGTCCATTCGAACGATTGTTTTGTGGTTATTTTCCGTTCAACATATGAATAACTTTATATCACCTGTTAGGTCACATAGTCAGGATTTCAAAAACGAGTTCTCCAAAAAAAGGGCGTAAATCGCCATACGCCCATTTACCGAAAAATGCCTCAATTGCAACTTGGTTAAAAAAAAATATAAACACCGAAAATTAGACATTTTGACCCCTACAAATGGCCTAAAACAAATCTAATTAATGTTGTTAGATGCATTTTGGTTACTTACACAACGTCCTAAAATTTGGACTCAGTTGTTGCAGCCACTCGGACTCAATTGGTGCAGCCACTCTCGAGATATTATTTTTTTGTTCGAAATTTCGAAAAAAAAACGTCTAGCGCGAGACCCAATCAGAATTAAGGGCAGAAAATTTGCAATAATTAGTTTCTCATGGCCCACAATAAGTCCCCAAAGTTTCGTGAAAAAAGGCGCCGCGCCGCGCCGGGGCCCAAAATCCTATGCTTATCCTGCTATGCCCTTTCGTACTTCGGGTGCGTGTCATTGAAACCACTGTGCCGCGCTCTGTCGAGAAAACCTCGCGTGAGCTCGTTGCTTTTTTCATGGGCCTCAATGCGTCCCCCCCTCTCCTCCCTTTTCTATCTCCCTTCAACCCCAAAACTCACCACGCGAATTTGACGATGCCGAAGCATGAGCACGTATGAACGCCAAGTGAAGGCGTCCCAGACTTCATGTGTGGCGTTTTTTAAGTGTCTGAAGCCAAGATTTATTCATTCCTTTTATCCACTAGACAGTTTAAAAGGTACCTCAATGATTGGATGACTTAATAATCTGTGTTTCTTGGGGATAATGGTGGGATCAATATAACGTCTACAAACATTGTATCGTCAACAATTATTAGGTTATGTTCACCTTTACATGGATTTGTTAACACAAATGAGCTGTATACTATAGCACTATAGAGGATTCATGGGACGTGATTTTGAAACTTTAAAGAGTCAGCCATGATGGATTTCTCTTTGAGACATTTTACCAGTGGTGATGAGGCGTGAAATTTGGCAACAATGTAGTTCCTCCATTTAAATTCACCAAAAAGGTCGAACGCTTCAGTCATCGACGATGACCAGGCATTTCATCGACCTTTCTAATGTGTTTAAATGGGGCAAAAAGGAATGTTACCAAATCGCACGCCTCGCCACTGCATTTTACATGGGCTAGGCCTGTTTCCCTGATTTTTTATAACCTTAAAAAGAAACGTGTGACAAATCAACTTGAAATATCGGTTTTAAACGAAAATTTAAGTGTTGGCTATCTAGACTCAGAAAGAAATCCATATAAATCTAAAAGAATAAAAGCGAAAAATGATTCAGCCAAATACTCACTCACTCAGTCATTCATCAGCAGATCTCGGAGGTGACCGGACCGATCGGGCTGAAATTTTTGCTGGACTTCCGCCCCCGCGGTTTCAGGTCAGCTAAGAAAGATTTCGGCGATCCGCCGGTCCAGGCCCGAGATATCGCAGTACGAAAGTCGCGTTTTTACCGTAAGGACAATGAGTGCGAGAGAGAGTGCGAGTGAGACAGCGCTACTTTTGCCGTCCGCGAATCCGCGATTGCCGGATTTCGTAGGTGGGACTCTTTTTGCGGTACGCTCGAGTTTTATAAAAGAGCAAGGCTCGTTCTTATACTTATCAGTTGCAAATAAAATGTCGACTATTTGCAATAATAATAATAGTTTTTTTAATCAAAAATCGGATAAAATAATTAAATAAAACACTTCAGAGACGAAAAACAATAACGAAGTATAGACAACTTGAAGTTAGAAAAATAAGACAATGTATAAAAATGATTTAAGTTCCAGTTTGAGAGAGACAGCTCCTAAGGAAATAAGGACTGTGATCCTCAATACGCAATGTAAGAGAATGAATCGTTGATCAGTTTTTGTGAGGAGCTCTGCTCGATCATCGGACAGCCCAACTGGGTGGTCGAAGTGATCTATAATGTGAGAAGTATCGAGTAGCACAATATTAATTAGTAATAATAAGATGTGCATATGAGTACACATGATATAACTTTCGCGCGTTCGTTTCGTGAGAACTTGCATCGCTTCGTTATTTTTGTTTCCGATTCGGTTGCCCGGTGAACGGGCGGGATAGCCTGAGCGTGAGTTTCCCGAGTGCGACAAAGACGGAAAATACGTTCTTTCGGCCGAGTCAGGTGACGAGCAGTTTGTTCTTCGTTCGGTCGTGTTCGAAGTAGTACTTTTTTTTCTTTTACTTTTTTTGTTTTGTCTTTTTGCTTCCTTTTTTTTATCCCCCCCCCCTTTTATTTGGGAGTTAATAAAGAACCGAAAGCTTTTCAAAGCCTTGGGGAGTGGGACGGCTGTAGCTCAAAGAAGGGACGAGGGGGGATTTTCTGATTTGGGTCCAACCCAAAGAAGGGGGAGGAAGGATTTTCGGACCCATTTTCTTACACAAAAAACCAATACTTCAGCCCCAAATATACGTATTACGTATACATTCGCAGTTTGGCGCATAAGTTGAAAAACGTATTTTTTTCTGCAATTAGAACCGCAATTATAAATTATATTTAAAATTTAATTATATTTAAATGAAACGGACTATAGTAGCGGTTTGTACCATTCTTCATATTTTTGGATGATTCGGTCTGGCGAAACTATACTCACCGGCAGCCGAATTGGCGGGTGAATACAGAGTTGGGAAAAAAATTATTCGGAAATTATTCGGTGTATCCGGCAACGCCGAGTCAATCGAATTATTCGACGAATAATTCTACAATTGGCCTATACCTTCCGTGTGTTTCCCTTTCCTCAACTCAGGTAGCAAACCCAGTTTTCAGTGTTGCCGGAGTCATTTCATTATTTCTGATTATTCGGTTGCCCAACTCTGGGTGAATATCTATCCGAATGAAAACGCAAAAAAGGCAACACTGAGGACCCTTATGCGTCTCGAGTCGGCTATTGTTTGAGAGGGGCTGCGTGTCCGGCCACCTCGGACCCTTTACCTTCGCCCAAAATTTCTGACGATTTTTTTCGTCGGACAAACGCGCCGTTTTCATGTAGAAATTCGGTTTCAGCGTGAAATTTCAATGGAAATGAACTAATAAACTTAGCTGATTAGCTTAATTTGAAGCTGTTTGATTCATCACCTCTTACCAAACAGTGATGAATCAAACAGCTTCAAATTAACTCATCAACTTGGTCTTTTAGTTGATTTCCATTGGAATTTCACGCTGAAACCGAATTTCTACATAAAAACGGCGCGTTTGTCCGACGAAAAAAAATTGTCAGAAATTTTGGGTGAAGGAAAAGGGTCCGAGATAGCCGGACACCGGGGCTCCTCCGAAACAATAGTCGGCTCTCGGCTATTCACTCAGAGCGCGTCAGCAGTGGCTCACACTGCGACGACTCGAGGCTCGAAAGGGTCCTCAGTGTTGCCTTTTTTGCATTTTAATTCCGATTTTCACCCGCCAATTCGGCTGCCGGTGAGTATAGCTTGTCCTAGGCCCAGCAGGTTTGGCCTGAAGAATTTCAGGCCAAACTAGTTTGTCCTGCACATCATCAGTTTGGCCTGAACATTTTTGGGCCAAACTAGTTTGGCCTCCACATAATCAGTTTAGCCTAAATATTTCTAGGCCGAACTAGTTGGGTCTGTTTCAGCCTAAAATCGTCCCGCTAGACCAATTGGATTATATTTTGCTGCTTCAGATGAGTAAATTAGGCGAATGATTGAACTGTTACGGAGGGGAAACTGTATTTGAGATAAATTTTAATTTTAAAATAAAATAAGCTTAAAACAGTAAAAATGAAAGAAAAAGCTAAGTACTTATTATTCGAAGGTTTTAGGTTCGATTCCGATTCCAACGCCGAGTTTCTTTCAGATTAATTTTTTCCTTTATTGTCAGTCATACACTGAGAGAAATCACTTCTTTAAAAACAGAGAAACACGTTTACTTGTGAGAGTTTTCCTCGCGAGAAGTAAAAATTGATTGCATGAAGAAGAATCACTGTCACAACAAGGAATATTTTAGCAGCAGACATTTTCCTTGGGTTAAAGGAATTTTCCCCAACATAAGTCAATATTTCACTGTGTAGTTTCTTCAACACAAACGAAATACACCTTGGATTAAATAGATAATTCTCTAATTGTCAGTGTAAGAACATGCGAACTTTATACGAAACTACTTTGTCCTAGGCCCAACTAGTTTGTCCTGCGCCGTCACTTCCGGCTGAACTAGTTTTTCCAGCACATAATCAGTTTGGCCGGAACAAGTTCAGGCCAAACTTTGGCCTGCACATTATCAGTTTGGCCTGGAGAATTTTAGGCCAAAATAGTTTGTCCTAGGCCCAACATGTTTGGCCTGGATAATTTCAGGCCAAACTAGTTTGTTCTAGGCAAAACTAGTTTTGTCTGTTCCGCTCAGGCCAAACCGGTTTGGCCTAGGCTAAACTAGTTTGGCCTAAAATCGGGTTTGTCCGGTAATATATATAAAGGGTCCGAAAATGCCTTCCCCCTTCTTTGAGCCGCCCCCCCCCCCTCATAAGCTTTCGAACATTTGTGGTTCTTTCGGAATTGCGTCCATAATAGGGCAGTTGCACGGATATGAGATTTTGTGTTTTTTAAGAAGAACATTATTGTACTTGTCGAGCTGAGAACAGTGGTGCCTTTGGTTCTTTCCTAAGAGCCCCGGTCTTGGAGCTACTTTCGTGTAAAGTTGTAAAAAATCGTGTGCGTACAAATGTCACTATGCGGAATTCCCATTTAAAACAATGTATTTATCTTCTCCGGAACAATGGGACTTACCTAATTGGAAATCAAAAGCATCTTTGCTCTCTGCTCATCACATATTTTCATGTTCTTTATAAAAAAAAGAGAACACTTCAGGCTCTAGAAAATTTGAGGCACATGGTTAACCGAATGTTACGGACATGGTTTTTGGGATTGAAAGTTTGTAAAATAATTGTTAGACTCATGCAGATGGAAAAATTTTGGGAAGATTTCTGGTCCCTGGCATTTTGCTTCAGAGGTTTTTTTACCCCCCCACCCACCCCCACACACCCCCCCACCCACCCCCACCCACTCACCCACCCACCCACCCACCCACCCACCCACCCTCCCCCCTCCCACCGGTTTTTCAAGGTCAAAGTGACAAAGTTCGAAGTTATGCTAAGAATGGGTAAAATAACATGGTGTAAACAAGTTTCTGGTACAATTTGGTACTTTTTTTTAAAGTCTCACCGAATTGAAAAAAAAAAAACAAAACAAAACAAAATATATAATAAAATAAAATGTTAGAAAATGTTTCTGGGGGTTGTTTTTTATTTTTTCAATTCAGTGAGACTTTATAAAAAGTAGTACCAAATTGTACCAGAAAATTGTTTACACCATAACGATACTCTATACCTCTTTACGTATGGTCCATGCCGGCCGTCTAGCGTCTAGACTTTGATCTTCGAATCAACTATTTTTGAAGGGGGGGGGGGTATCTGTGGTCGTAATTTTCTGTGGGCCTTTGGACTGGTATCCTCACGCAGGACAAGGGAGCTTCTCTGATATTTTGGCGGACCTGCTGAAAAAAGTTCCGGTTTTATTTTTGCTTAAATTTATTTCGTACACGGAAAAAAAACTACGGTGAAAATAACCATACGGATACCTGATTTTGGCACCTGCTATATGTTATGGTAATAGTAACCAAAAGTATACTATATTTTGACTAGGTACTAGGTGATGTCACCTGATTGCATGTCGAATTTACTCAAAGTATCGGTAAATGTAAAATACTTCTGGTCAAGTTTACCATAACATCTAGCAGGTGCCAAAATCAGGTATCCGTATATGGTTATTTTCTCTAATCTTTTTATTTCCGTGTAGATCTACGGAAACAACTGTTATGGAGTCCGATTGAGCACGTATGACTTTTTTTTATGTAATATCCGGTTGAAAATCGAGACCCCTTTTCATGCTCCTGTAGAAGGGCTCCTCATTAATTTTTAAAAGAAAATTCAGTATCCCAATTACTTCAATGCATTGTCACAAATCTTACAACATACTGTAATCGTAATTGTCTTTACCAATTGCCTTCAACGGGCAGGCGTTAAAACGATCCAGATAGAATTAAAGACTCGAAGCAAATTTTATTTAGTAACCACTGGTCATCGGTCACTTTTTTCGTGACCAGAGTTTCGAAGCCGCGGTTACTTACGGGAGCCATCAGCCAATCAGAGACAAGACGATTCAAACTTCAAATGTTCCCTCTTGTCACCTACTCATCCGGTCACGTTTCACGTTTCACGTATCACGTAACCCACCTCGGGAGGTAGGTCTCGGAAATAGCAACCAAGCGATTCCCGGTCACTTCTCGTTAGTCGTTACGGTACCGCACGGTGCTTGGCTTCGCCCACTTTTAAGTGACCGAAGTGATAAAATTTCGGTCACCAACTGATTTTCGGAACCTGCAGGCTGAATCTCCCTATTTCACGAGACGAGACGAGATAGCAAGAAACGATGAATCCCATTGGTTTAAATAGCGTCACGTGACAGATTTAAAGTCATTCGACGGCAACGGCGGCGACTGGCGAGTCATGAATTTGGAGAAGAATGACTCGGATCTCGTCGATCTGCCGTTGCCGCGGCCGTCGAATGACTTCAAATCTGTCACGTGACGCCATTTAAGCCAATGGGATTCATCGTTTCTTGCTATCTCGTCTCGTCTCGTGAAATAGGGAGAATCAGCCCGCTGGTCAATGTAAACGTAACCTGGTTACTAAATAAAATTTGCTTCCGGGTATTCGTGGTGGGAAGGAGGAGGTCTGGGCGGCTGGGGGTGGGGGTTAAGGTTGGGGGGCGTGGGAGAGTGAATGGGCCGTGCGAAGCACGGGTTTACGGTTATAGGAGATATAAGAGAAAAATACACATGAAATAAGGGCGGACGAAATTGAAATTTACTAGGCTCTGTAGTTGCTTCCTGCAACTACCGTTTAATTTTTTTGGTTTTTTCTTTTTTTAGAGGGCCGAATGCGCCTCTCCCCAAAATTTGCTGCCATAGGCACGTGCCTCTTTTGCCTTATCAATATGGCCCTGTACATGCGCCAACTGATTGTGGTTGAAAAAATACTGTTGTTATATCGTTTTTGTTAAAGTAGATGGGTCGACTTGCGGCTCCTTTGCACTTTGGCGATGCAAAAAACTTGATACATGTTTTTGGTTCGATTGATTTTACAATCGTGTCTACGAGGTTTGAACATCGGTATAGGTCCCTTTCGATATGTGTGCATACTCCTTTTAAGTTCAATTCTGAATAGAGGAACACGTTAAAAGTTGGATTAGTGATTGGCTGGGTCCGTCCAAACTCGGTCTGGAGAGCACAAACGAAGAATAGCGCGCACAGAAACGCCCGAGCCCGCATTCTTAAGGAATCGAATATATATAACTTTGAAATTAGGAATCTAAAATTTCTAGAAAGAACAAACTGCTGGCACTGGAGATCACTGCTGACATGAATCTGAAACTGTCCCGACTGCATGTAGAGTTTTATAACAATGCTTCTCTTTACTTTCACCATCAAGTGTAGTCGTCGATGACTTTAAAAAACTTGCAGGTATTTTAATATTTAAACGGCAGTTGCACCGATTGAGAGCAGATTTCTGTTCAGAGTATTTTGGTGTAGTACCGCCATACACTGAACTGAACTGTGTAATCTTTTCTCAACCGAGGTGGTGTAATCGGAGAATAGACACTTATTAAACGCTAAACGACAGTCTAATGCAATATTAGTATTCATGTGCAGCTGTCAATAAGAATCATGATGAGTGAGAGTAAACCTTAAGAACTACATAGGGTGTCCCAAAAGTACTGCCCCTTTTTTTATTCCGGGCGAACGGTAGCAGATATCAAAATGCGGCTTGTGTAGGGTTAACGTGCTAGTGAACACCAATAAAACAAGACCAGTCTGAGCTCCTTAAGTAAAAAATTGACTGAGTTACAGTGTTTTGAAAATGACGTGTCAAGCTGACCCCTGCAGGATTTTTAGCAATTTTTTTTTGGAGAAAAAAAAAAACATTCACAGAATCAAAACTTCTTCCGAAAACCAACATTTTGTCTCTCCTGGGGTGACAATCACTAAGGAATGCTACTGATTTGTACTGTTGAAACTACGAGAGCACATTGCCGAGAAGCGGCCAGAGTTGAAGAAGACGTGGCTCCTGCACCAGGACAACGCCCGCCCCCACACAGCCCAGTTCACCAAGGAGTTCATGGATAAACGCGGGATTGTCTGTCTTCCACATCCCCCCTACTTAATTGCTTCGTCTTGATGGTGTCAGTAATGACCACCTAAAAGTCACAAAATACAGCTTTTTAGATAAAAGCTCAAAAAGCTTGTCTGAATCACGTTTTAAGGAAATTTGGACTCAAAAAATGAAATTAGAAACCTAAAAAACCCCCGGATACCTAATTTTATAAAAATCGGAGCACTCTAAATGCTACGGTAAGGCGATCGAAATCATTAAAAATAACATTGTGTTAAATGAGCGTTGCCACGGGGTAGTATCAATTTTCCTGAAAATCGCCGAAAACTTAAATCGTGTTTTTGAGAGCTTACACGTCGTCAGAGCGTAAAAACACAGAAGATCTATCGTGTTGGAAATTACCTCAGAAACAAAAAACACGTATCAATTTTTTTGATACCTTGCATCGTTTTCGATATATATCGAAATAATCGATTTTGGGCCCCCCCTCCCCTGAATTTAGCACAGCACCTAGGCATGGGGAGTTTTAGGTGGTCATTACTGACACCAAGACGAAGCGATTAAGCCCAAAAAACCTTTGATGGGAATTTGTTCTTCCAATAATCACCCATTGCCTGGACTAAAGCGCGGCGAGAGCATTTTACGCATATCTTAAAATGGACTTTTGAGGCATTAGGACTGCAGATAAGCCAAAAATAATGAAAATGTCAGTCCTGTAGGAACAAAAAGTGGCTATTTGACACCATAATTGACTATTGAAACACCCAAAAATTCATATTTGGTACTTACGCCTTTTTTGCCTATGAGGGGCCACTTAGAGTCAATTTTTTTCAAAATGCTTGTTATTGGGTCAATTTTTTAGACCACAAAGAATAAAAAATCCACCGTTCGCACAAAAAATACTCATTTTTGAAAAATAAGAATCACCCTAGCCCGGGGCCCCAACATCGTCGGTCTTCAGGGGCCCTCACAGCCTTGGGGCCCACCCGCCTGGCGGGGTCCGCGGGGGCCTTATCTACGCCACTGGATAGTACGGCATTAATCAGAGCCATGATTTAAGTGTAAACATCGTTGACGTTTGTCGTTTACAACAAGCGTATACCACCGCATTTCAGAATTTTTGTTTTTTCGCTTGAGTTAACAGAAACGTTGATAAATCTGAAAGAATAAAAGGAAAAAAAGATTCAGTCATATAGGGTGTTTCTAAAACTTATGTCATCCTTTCTACCACGGTCAAAATAAGACTTTTTTTCCCTATAAACATGTGTCCGAAAATGCCCCCCTTTTGAGCTACAGCCCCCAAAGTTTTAAAAAATTGTTGTTTTTTTTTGGAATATCGACCATAATTATGAACCAAATGCCATGAAAATTGGTGTCCCGAGGTAATTCTACGTGTAGAATCCATTAATGACCTCGAGAAATTCATAAATGAGGTCTGACTGTACTTTTTGGGCAATCTTATTCCTTCAACGACACAAATTTTATGTTACGGATTGGAAATTTGAAAAATGGAAAATGAAATCAGATGGGAAAAACTCTTAAAAAGATATTTAGTCCTCTTTGTTTTGGTCGATATGACGCGTATTAAGCGAGATAATTGCTGCACAAGGTGGAAAAGTCAGCGCTTTTACCATAGCGGCCCGAACTAGCAGGGAGTGGCGGGTTGCATACCTTACAGGCGCTCTTCATGGCAGAAGCGCTGACTTTTCCACCTTGTGCAGCGATTATCTCGCTTAATACGCGTCGTATCGACCAAAACAAAGAGGACTAAATATCTTTTTAAGAGTTTTTCCAATCTGATTTCATTTTCCATTTTTCAAATTTCCAATCTGTAACATAAAATTTGTGTCGTTGAAGGAATAAGATTGCCCAAAAAGTACAGTCAGACCTCATTTATGAATTTTTCGAGGTCGTTAATGGATTCTACACGTAAAATTACCTCGGGACACCAATTTTCATGGCATTTGGTTCATAATTTTGGTCGATATTCCAAAAAACCAACAATTTTTTAAAACTTTGGGGGGCTGTAGCTCAAAAGGGGGGCATTTTCGGACACATGTTTATAGAAAAAAAAAGTCTTATTTTGACCTCAAAAATACGTGGTAGAAAGGATGACATAATTGACATAAGTTTTAGAAACACTTTACACCCTGTTTACTCACTCATTCACTCACTCAGTCATTCATCAGCAGATCTCGGAGGTGACCGGACCGATCGGGCTGAAATTTTCGCTGGACTTCCGCCCCCGCGGTCTCAGGTCAGCTAAGGAAGCTTTGGGCGATCCGCCACGGCCGGTCCGGGCCCGAGATATCGCAGTCCGAAAGTCGCGTTTTTACCGTAAGGACAATGAGTGCAAGAGAGAGTGCGAGTGAGACAGCGCTACTTTAGCCGTCCGCGATTGCCGGATTTCGTAGGTGGGACTCTTTTTGCGGTACGCTCGAGTTTTATAAAAGAACAAGGCTCGTTCTTTTACTTTACTTACCATTTGCACTTTTATTTATCATTTGCAAATAAAATGTTGACTATTTGCAATAATAATTATAATTTTTAAACATTTTTAGGCCAAACTATAGTTTGGCCTGCACATAATCAGCTCAGCCTTAACATTTTTACGCCGAACTGGCTGGGTCTAGGACAAACTGTTTCAGCCTAAAAATCGTTAGTCTATAGACCCAATGGATTATATTTTGCTGCTGCAGATGAATAAATTAGGCGAATGATTGAACTGGTCACGGAGGGGAAACTGTATTTGAGATAAATTTTAATTTTAAAATAAAATAAGCTAAAAACAGTAAAAATGAACGAAAAAAGCTAAGTCCACATGATTCGAAGGTTCTGGGTTCGATTCCGATTCAAACGCCGAGTTTCTTTGAAGTTAATTTTTTCCTTTAATGTCATACACTGAGAGAAATAACTTCTTTAAAACCAAGAAAACACGTTTATTTGTGACAGTTTTCCTTGCGAGAAGTAAAAATTGATTGCATGAAGGAGAATCACTGCCATAACAAGGAATATTTCACCTGTAGCAGCAGACATTTTCCTCGTGATCAAGTAATTTACCCTTAGTAAATATTTCACTGTGCAGTTTCTTTAACACAAACGGAATACACCTTGGATTAAAAAATAATGCTCTCTTTGTCAGTGTAAGAACATCAGGTTTTTATGCAAAAATCAACTCTTCAATCCTCTGTAGCAAAAGTTTGCAAGAGCATATCATTCACGAAACTCTTTAGTGGGAAGGGAGTGGTGTTTGGATGGAAATCACACGCAATCTCTCAAAAAAAGAGTTTCTGCTACAAGCCATGCTTACACGTTTTGTGGGAAGCATAACCGCATATTATTGCAGGCGTAGAAAACAGAACCCCGCAAAGCAAAGACGAAGGAAATGAGAGCACGAGACAATTAGAGGTGACGTTATAGCACCGCAAAGATGAGGTGGCGACATGCACATCTCCTCAGCGGAAAAGACCGCGTCGCGCCGAGGGGTCGCAAAGGGATAGAAGGATGGGGGTGGGGGTAGGTAAAGTCAAAGAAATGACGCGGGAAAGGGGGGGGAGGACGGAGGATTTGCAATGGGACTACTTATAACCGCAGTATAGAGGTGTAAAGTATTAGTATTAAAAATTGATCGAATGTCATACGATTGTCACGGCATTTTAAGAGACTCTATGTGGTTTCAGACAGCTTCTGAAAATATGAAAATATTAGGTGAGCTCTTTCCTGGAAGTTTGCCTCTGAGTTGTTAGAAATTTTTGGAATCGAGCACGACTGATGTTTTACGAAACCCTCCTCTCAGAAAACGACCCCATTTATTATAATAAGCTGACAAATCGTCGTCACGCCAATAGGATAGCGCTCGCATCGCGTGGTCGCTGGAACACGACAAACGACAGTTGCCGTCCGTCCAACGGAGGACCAATTTTTGGTACAGGAAAGTAAAAGGCGAGACTTCATCATAAGGAGCACATGAAAGTAACGATGACGAACCAAGTATAAGGGATGTCGCAGTAAATTCCGAGCCAGTAACGCATCGATGAAATTGTCTGTCTCTTTCTTTTCATCATTGAAACACGTCTGTTAAACAAGGATACACAAGGGAATAAAGCCCCCTCTTTTATACCCTCTTTCTACTTTTACATTGAAAGGAAAAAATGGGAGATGTATGAGATTTCGGCAATGCCACTGTTTGAGGTATCGATGACGTCACGAAACTCTTCGTGATTTCTTCGCCGATGATTGTCGTGTCTATCTTGATGTCGCATTTCGTGACGCCTCTCTTTTGTACAGAGATTTCGTGATCGCTTTTTTTTTCAATTCGCGCTAAACTTGTCGGATGTCAAACCGTCTTCATCGCTGCCGCCGTCCGAGCTACGAGACTTGAGAAACATCAGATCTGCTCTTTCTTACCGCGTTGTAGCGTTAATACATTATAAGAATTCTTGGTAATATCAAACCCGATGTTTCGTGGACTCCCCTCTCAGCTTTCAGCGGTACCGTCTGCATTATGTCGGTATCTTGAGTGAGGAGGCTCATAAAACACAAGATGCGTTCTTTTCTGGAGAGTTTTATGTTTGGTTGAATGGGGGGGGGGGGTTTCATGAGAAATGGCGAAACTTGTGTTTTATAGACTCCTGAAGCGTGTACCTCTTCATTCATGCTCCTATAGCTGTCTTGTATAATCTTCCTCTAGGATCGCTCATTGAATATTTCACTCTTAGTTTTATTGAACCCTGCGAACAACCTCATAGGATTATTATTTTTCCAGTGAAATGAGAGCAGGAGCAGAGGTAACGCGTGCAGTTGAACTCCTTCAATTGCTGTGTCAGGCAATAGTGTATACGCTCTTGCAAATAGGACAAGGAACATGTTTTGATTCACTTGAAGGGGGGGGGAGAAGAAAAAACACAAAAAACCAAAGATTAACATTAGTTTGTAAAGAATCAGTGAATGAGATAGCCGGTTGCCGATCCTTTCATGGCTTTCTCAAGACCAGGGCTGCCGTTTTGCGTATAATCAATGCTATTTTTCAATTCACCGATGATTCCACCGGTTGAGAAAAGATTACTCGGTTCAGTTCAGTGAATTGATGTAATATACTAAAATACTCGCATCTGTAATCTTTTCTCAACCGGTGGAGCCGTCGATGACTTTAAAAAACTTGCGGATATTTTAATTAATCAACGGAGTTTCCACCGATTAAGGAAAGATTGCGGATCAGAGTATTTTCGTGCATTACAGTAATACCCTGAACTGAATTGTGTAATCTTTTCTCAACCGGTTGAATCATCGGTGAATAGAAAAATAGCGTTGATTATACGCAAAACGGCAGCCCTGCTCAAGACTGAATAAGTTTGCAAAGTGAATGAAAAAATGTTCTTCTTTTCCGACGTTTTCCAATCAGCAGGCTGTATCTGAACGATTGTATTGTAATGCCTTTGAGTCGACGATCGAGTAGGCACGTTTTATTTGTTTTTATATTGTGGTGTCATTCCGATAGAAACCCTTCTATCCTGACGTGCCGCGGCCTGATGGTGAAAATAGAGTGACCATCCATCGATAGATCGAAGAACTATCGACGGAACCGACCTAGCTCAAAGGAAACGGCACGCATAAATTTAATTTTACGTGGATAAAGAACAGACTTAGTTTATATAAAAAAAATAGCAAAAGTCAGCGCAGAAGATCGGTCAGCGCGTAACAATCATATGTGAGTCCAGCGACCTGACCGGTCAGCACGTACGAACTATCGATATCAATCCAGCGACTGGTCATCACGTACGAACTATCGATATCAATCCAGCGACTGGTCAGCACGTACGAACTATCGATTTATCGAACCAGCGACTGGTCAGCACGTTGCGTGAGCAACAGCGACTGGTCTGCGCGGAACGATCAATAAAATAGAACAACAGCGACTTGTCTGCACGGAAATAAAATCGAAAGAACAACAGCGACTTGTCTGCACGGAAATAATCGAAAGAACAACAGCGACTAGTCTGCACGGAAACACAAAGATTGCACAGCGACTTATCAGCCAGCGACAGAATGCATAAAAAAAAGAATTAAAAAAAAGAGAGAAAAAAGTTAAAATAATTTTGAGAGTCTGCACGTACGGAAAATTAATATGAAAATCCAGCGACTAGTCAGCGCGTACGAACTATCGATTTATCGATCCAGCGACTGGTCAGCGCGTAATAAAACAGCGACTGGTCTGCACGGATCAAATCGAAAGAACAACAGCGACTGGTCTGCGCGGAAAACATATTATTTTTCCAACAGCGACTTAACAAAATATAATAAAAAAAGAATAAAAATTTAAGAATTAGAAGTGAAAAGGGAAAACTAAACCGGAGTCAGAATATGAGAATTAACAGTGAAATAACAAGTTTATTAAAATATCACAGAAAGAAAGGTGGAAAAATAAATAGTAACCTTACCAAATAGCATTAATAAATTAGAGCATTAAATTAATATTGAACATAATACTTAATTGAGCATAATATTTGAGCATTATAATAATCACGCAGCAGTGACCAAGTGTCTCTAGCAAGAGCTGAAGAGAGAATGCCCCAAAAGAAAGGAGTTCGCATCCTATTTAAGGCCTTGCGGATTAATACCATATTACAATTAGAAAGAGAGAAAAGAGAGAGAGAACACAAAAATAGGGCGCGCGGAAGGCATGATTAGAAGTTATCTGGTTTTGTAGATGATCACAGATAATGCGACGCTGCCGGAGCAATGTGAATAAAAGTGACGCGGCGTTGCCAGCGTGATGCGAACTGCGGCACGACACATCCCTACAGAATCTCACCGATGACTCTTATCTTGAGCTATGGACAAATTTCCGCAGAGAATTGGAACGGTTTCTATCGGAAGGGCACGACCCATAAGAATAACTCGTAATCGATAAGCGAATCGATATAATGGGTCTGTTGCAAACGTTTGCTGCAGCGATATTGAGTGTGAAATCTTAAGTAAAATCACGTGAAAAGTCCATTGGAGGTACCAGAAAGTCATATAATTCAGTTTTAAACTCACAAGAGGCGTTTAACTGAAACCTAAGATGGGTGGTAAAATATCGAGCAACCTGTGTGCACGAACCGTGAACATCCATGAAGGCTAACGTTAACAACCTCACAGCATATAAGTTTGTTTGAGTTGTGATTGGTTGTGATCGATGTTGTGAGGTTGGCCATCTTGGATGTTCATGGTGCTTGCATACAGGTTGCTCGATATTTTACCGCCATCTTGGATTTCAGTTAAATGCCTCTAGTGAGTTTGTAATTGCATTTCATGACTTTTCTGCTGTCACCAATGGACTTTTAACGCGGTTTTACATAAGATTTTCCACTCTATAACGCAATAGCAAAAGTTTGCAACAGACCCATTACGATACGGTCGTTTATACACAGCCTGCTGGATTGGCTAACTTTGACTTGAAACATCAGGAGTGGCTTTTGGATATTAAATAACACTAGCAAGTATTTTTTATAGATTCATTGATTGTTGCCAAAACTGAATCTATATCTTCTAAATAGGCGGCTTTGCCTCCCCTTCCCCTCTTCCCCCTCCTCCCACTCCTCCCCCTTAATAATCTAATGAAGTGGCTGAAAAATGTATGTCTACTTTTGCGACGAGCAAAAGATCGGAACGCCTATAATAATATTTCCGATACGAATACCGATTGTAAAACACGCGCATGCGCACACACACAAGTTTTGGGCACTTGATATTCCAAAATTGATGCCCATAGTAAAAAATTCCCCCCCCCCAAAAAAAATAAAAATAAAGGTCATCATTTTTAAGCCCCCTCAACTCTGATCTCATAAATTCGTCTATGATCTGCAAACGGATTTTGATTAAAAAAAAAAAAAAAAAAAAAAAAAAAAAAAAAAAAAAAAAAAAAAAAAAAAAAAATTATTCCGATTATTCATTTAACGCGGGGTTCCACAAAAGTGTGGATTTTTGGACAAGGAATGCTCTGAATAAGACGTTTCCTAGGGAATGTTTAATCTTTTCTTTTTAATTGGCATACGAAACCTTTTTGAGGGTAACGTCCGCTTCTAGACATAGACGACAGGCCTCAATTAGACTGGAGAAACTTTCAAAGTTATAGGAAAGAGAAGGATAAGACGCCTGCCTTTCCATAACTTACTATAGAGTAAGACGATTTTTCTTCGGTATGTTTGCACAGCACAGAGAGTGAGAAGTTTTTTTCCCCCTCCCCAAAGTTAACACGAAAAGTTTAGGGAAATGTAAAATGATGCGCTCTGGGTGCGTTTAAAAAGTTGATAAAAAGTTCACGGTAGGGCAAACAAATTAGAGGGGGGAGGGGGATTAAGTGCACGCAATTATTCGTGTTAGTGGGTTGCTGAGGCAGTGATGTGGCTTTTGCGCGGAGACAGGTCAAGAAAGTGCATTATATGAAAGAGAGCGCGGGGAGGGAAGTAGAGGGGGGGGAGAAAGAAAAGATGAGCTAGGGGAGTGGGGAGGAGGAAGTGAACAATGTTGCCGCCCTGAGTGAATTTTAAGGTTAATGAAGTTGAAATACTTTCCATGGTTAAGACCTTTCATCAAGAGTTTTACATCTGGACAAGAGCTAGTAATTATATTAGCCTGAACAAGAAAAATGTATTATTGCGATATAAGAATAAACCAACTTTAAAAATATCACTGAGAAAAATTGTCCTGTTAATTCAACCGAACGCCTGTTTTGTTAATACTTACTCAACCGGAATTCCTGTTGCTTCAACAGGAATCACTGTTATTTTAACAGAAATTTCTGTTGGAGTAAGAGGAACTCCTGTTACTTGATCGGAATTCCTGTTGAAGTAACAGGATTCTTGCTGAAACAACAGGAATTTCTTGTTAAAGTAACAGATATCTCGGTTAAGTAAATATTAACAAGACGTCCGGTTACGGCAAGATGACATTTTTCTCGGTGTATGAACGCTAGTGTTTGAAAAGTAACCCCAGATTGAAACTTAAAAATGTATATGGCTAAGCGCGATCTTTTTAATTTACGTAATAGGTTCGTTTATAGGGCCGCCAATAATCATTTCAGGCTCCACGAGCAACTAAAATGTCGGTTCCCCGTTGAAGGGTGAGATGGGCACTATACCTACTCGTGAAAAAATTTGAAATTTTGATCCTTCTGAAATACTAATTGATTCTATTCCTTACGAATTTTTTTGAGAAAAGAAGGAAGAATCGGATAATCCTTAAATTACGATAGTAAAGGAATCCTGAGACCACAGACGGTAAAATTTGAAAAAAAAACACAAAAAACAAAAAAAAAACAACAAATACGGAGAGCTCGGGTACGGGCATCTCTCGAATTGGCTATGCCAGTACTGCTTTGCCGTTATGATTTTTAAAGATTTTCCCAAATTAAAGGATTGATTTTGCAGTTTTCCAGTGCTCATATGCATAGTTTCTCAGTCATAATTCTATGCACGCTAGGGTTACTTCATTGTTAGGAAAAATTTGTCACTGAATAATTTAAAAAAAAAAAAAAAAAAACAAAAAAACTTACTTCTGGTTTTTTTCGAAATCCTTGAAATGGGTGTTTCTCTCAGCCATGAAGAATATTTGAAGAGGAGGACTTCTTTGAGTTTTGCAGTTTTACAAAATAATCAATACTTCCCTTCCTCCACCCTTACCTTCTCCCCTTCACTCCTTCACCCCCTCGCACCTAGACCTCTCTACCAACACTCCTTTCCATTCCCCCTCCCCCCCCCAGTGGCGTACCGGTAACTTTGGGGGCAACCCCTCAAACCTTCAGTTGGGGGCCCCCTACACAGGCTTTTACACAGTGAATGGAGGGTCTATAAATACACCCCCCTCCATCTATAGGGGGCTCGGGGATCCACCCCTGAAATGTTCTTAAAATTGAGTGCTCTCGAGACGTTTTTTCACGCATTTTTAGCTGTGAAATTCCGTTTCTCTCCCAAGAAAGAAAAGAACTGAATTTCTGTTTCTGACAGCCTTATATAATATCCATTTAATACCACGGAAAATGCATGGCCAATTTACCACATTTAACGGAGGAACAAATAATCAGATCTTTTTACTTTAATATTATACACTTATTTATTTCCTCCTCCATCTTTATCTTCATTCTTTCAAATGTTATATTTTGTCAAAAAAACAGGTCAGATGTAATCATGGGGCCCTAATTGAGGGCCCGGGCAGTGGGGGCCCCCGGTACGCCAATGTCCCCTACCCCTCTCTCCCTCTCCTTTTTTTTTTTTTTTTTTTTTTTTTTTTTTTTTTTTACGAAAGTATCGTCTGAGATTTCATAATCTAAAATTTGAACTGCAGGATTTAAAACTCAAGAAATATCGTGTCTGACCGAATTCCAAAAAAAAAATATCCTTAGACGGCAACACCGGAGAATGATACCATCGGAAGAAAAGTCCATCACCTCTGTAAACCGCACTATTATCGTCAAGTCTCGCTGAGTCGCGCGACGCGCATATCGAAAAAGTCGGACATTCCAGCGAAGAACTTTATCCGCAGCGCCGCGAAAGCACAGATGTTCCAGTTTCAATTAACCTAATTTATCACTTTTAAATTAAAAGTCCCTACCCCTCCCCCTCCCCTTTCCCCCATCCCCCTCCCCCTCCCACCTCTCGCTCCTATCACTCCGCCCCTCCCCCTCCGCTCTACGCCAATCGCGTCGCGGCCACCGCGCGCGCGGAACGAAAAACTGAGCTTTTAAGTTTATGATAATGAACCGCCCTCCAACCCCTCCCCCTCCCCCTCCCCCTCCCCCTCCCTCAATCCCCCATCCCCTTCCACCAGGCCGCCGCACAGTAGACCTTGTCAATGAGAGGGGTCGGGCATGGAATATATTTTTTAAAAATGCAAGATGGAATGTTTTTACCATGAAAAAATAAACTATAAAGGATGATTCTTGTAGGGAATTTTACGATAAAATCAATGAAACCACTTTCAAACTTTTACGTTGCGTTTTAACAAAGATGTACGCATTTAAAGTTGCCGCGCTATGTCCCGGTTTTGCTGATTGCCGCGCTCCATTGTGCGCCGGCCTCGGCCGTGGGAGTATAGTTTTTAGTGGATCGACGAAAAGAGTCTACAGTTTAATTTCCTGGTGTAATCTAAGTCTAGAAAGTTGTTCAAAAGTTGCGCCGGGCGATTAGGCATCACGCAGTGATACCGAAAACTCTGCAACGGGAAATTACTCATCAATCATACGACGCGACGATACGGAGGTCATGCGATCGTAGAGTTCCCGCCACCCTGCACCCTGCACCCCCGGGCAATAAGTCCTCACCCCCCCCCCTCCACCGTACTGCCTAGGGAGAGCTGTTTTATTGCGATATTTTATCATCATTAATAAATAAACAACCTTGTTTATTACTGTTATCATATATCTCGTTATAACGAACGCCGAATTATTTATTTTCGAAACTATGGTATACATGTACGCGAGTCGGGAATCAGAAAAAGCGCGAGACGTCGTCCGAAAAGACCGGGCTGTTCGTTTTTTGATCGACTGTGGTGTGTGTTCCGCCTGATAATTGTCCCTCCCTCATGTCACAATTGAATTGAATGTGGATCGTTAAACTTTTTTGTTTGTTTGTTTGTTTAATGTTCTGCCTTTAACGAGGCTGTCAATATCACCGTTTTTCAAAAGTGCGCTTTGACTAGGTTTTTTAACGAAATTTAAAAATGTCGGGGTTTTGCGTCATTTCACATACTCATTATGCACAAGGGGGCTTTTGCAAACTCTTGCTATAAGTAATTGAAGAGTTAATTTTTGTATAAAAACCTGTAAAAATGACGATGAGTATACTCTAGCAAATCACAAAATTCACTCTCAGAATCGGGCTTAGTAACGGATCTACACACAGTACACAGGTATCATGGGAGATTCCTATCTAAGAGACATATCTCTGTGTTTCCGTGGAGAATGTGACAAATGAGACAGGAATCTCTCATGATACCTGTGTAGCTCTTCCATTGCGATCTTGCCGTTACAGCTATTTTCTGAGTTTATTACTAAATTTTAGACTTTTTTTTAGGTGATTTTTGTGATTTTCGCTGGTTTATACATCAGATTCAACTGTTGATTTGCTTCTGGCAAAAAGTTAGCAAAATTCCCACTGTTGCAGCATAAGTTCGGAAGATCAGATCCTCGCATGGAGGAATAAAATTACATCCAATTTCAATTAAACCAATAAACATGTCTCTTGTTTTTGAGCACATAAAATTTCAATGTTTTGTTGATTCCACAGTAAAGTTTGAAAAATTGCAAAAATTGAATAGTTTGGTAAATCGGCAAATGACCCTTTTTCATGGTTGATGAATTTTTGTCAAAAAGAATCAAGTACTTGTAAAGAAAATCGATAAAAGTTGGTTAATTTTTGCACAAAGCAGTCTAATTGAGAGATGAAACCATTTTTGAGATGAATTTGTATCGGTAGGGAACGCGGAAGTTTCTTCCTCGTAAAAATTTGTAAGGAAAAATATTCCTATAAATTCGTAAGGAAAATATTCCTAAAAAGTACGTATGATCATTTTCATGCAAATCTAGCTTTTCCAGGTGTTGATCAAACTCATGACAATATAGATGCTGTTCCGCGAGAGGTATACCATGAATTATAAAATAAAGGTTATTTTTTGTTAAATAATGAGAAAAAGTGGTATTGAAGTTCGTCCGTCTCTCTCTTTCTCCTCCCGTTTGAGCGTACGAGTTACCAAACGGACAGAGATAGAGACTAAAGTCACGTGGTCAACTAGTCAAGTCTTCTATCCTTTTCTTAGCTCTTTGAAGCAGAGCTGCCAATTTGCGTAGATTTAATGACATTTTTAAATTCACCGATGATTCCACCGGTTGAGAAAAGATTACATACAGTTCAATTCAGCGTATGACTGTAATGCACAAAAACATTCTGATCTGTAATATTTTCTCAATCGATGGAAACGCTGTTAAATTAAAATATACAGGTTGAGAAAAGATAAAATACGCTAGTATAATCGTGCATTACAGTCTCACACTGAACTAAACTCTGTAATCTTTTCTCAACCGGTGGAATCCTTGGTGAATTTCAAAATGTCATTAAATCTACGCAAATCGGCAGCTCTGCTTTGAAGGGCTAGTCGCGGTCAGTCTCTATCAAATCACTGCTGACATATTGATATAAATATAGATATTTGTAATAATGAAACAAATAGATGAATTTTAATATCAAAGAAACATGAAAACTGTGCTACTTTTTACGTACGAATCCTCCGAGGCCTATTTAAACGCAGGTCAGTATGATACAATATTTTGTTTCTGGAAGGGATCTCACCAAACCGGGAAATCAACCCCCATTCAAATAACCTGGTTCCCCCATCAGTTGGTCTTACAGATCACAGCACTGACATACTGCCCTGTTAACATGGACCTGGGACATCAAACGCTTGCTGAAGAATCTCTTTATTTAAACCAATAAAATGAATCTTTATCGAGTAAATGTAGTGTAGATTACTACGTGCTACGGAACATAATCGGTAGCTATGCAAGATATTTATTTACTTCAGGCTCAGAGACAGCTGTATTGAAAGAACATTTATAGTCAAGCATTCGAAGTATAGGTAGTACTTGTAGAAGCGCTCATGTTGGAATGTATGTATGTTTGCTACCATCACACCCTAGGGACAGATAAATGTTATGAATGAAGATAACGCTAATGTGCTGAATAAAGGGATAATTGGATAGAATCTGCTATATTTTTCCTTGGAGCGAGCCAAATGAAATTCTACATCTCTAGAGTTGACGAGAGTCGAGTCAAACTTATTGCTAGAGTCCGTAATTGGTGAATAGTTTTTGTTGTTCAAGCGTTTAAAGTTTAGTACAAAAATTAAAATTGCATTTGAACTTTCAATAAATTAAAAAGTTTAAAACGAAAGAAATTGGATTGGTATAAAATTCACTAATATCAAATCAACTTCACGCGGCTTTGGTTGTTTCAACGTTCTCATTCACCAATCAATCATTTCTTCTCCAATTAATATATGTAGATTTTAAATTATTTTTAACAGAAGACCTTACTTATCTGACTTATTTTGCTTTCATGTCAGCGAGGATTTGAAAGACCTGCTACGAAATCAAACAAGAATTCAAGTAACTCGAAGTTTTCTACTCAGGAAACAATTTTGTGGAAGCTGCACACTGCCGTTCGAGGTAATAATTGTCAAAGGTCATTAATAACAATACTACAGGCTTCTTTTACACTGGAAAAAGTGGAAGGGTCAAATTTACCGTTATATAGCTCCTATATTGTTAAACGATTTGGATGGTTCATACGTAAACCTAGATGGTTATATAATACATGGCTCTTCATTATTCTCTGTCATGCGAATAATATTAACAGTCATGTGGTTAATATTATGTTTGACTAGATGGTTATCTTTTAACGACCCAAATTGCTACACTATGAAGGAACCATCTAAGGGTAAAGTTTACCTTTCCAAAATTTTTCAGATTACTGATCAGATTTTTTTACGGGACAACTTTTGCTCGTGAGCTCTTGATCACGAATGTGATTCTTGAATTTCGGAAACGTATATGCGTGCTTATTCTACCGAGTATAACTCAAGAGATTTAAGACTCACGAGGGACTTACGATTTCGAATTGACGTTACAAAACATAATATAAATTTTCCCTTCACTGCGGAAAGGAGCCTGTCATTTTTTCTCCCAACGTATCATTTGCAGGGTGATCAAATTTGTTTCTTCGAAACCAAGACTTCTCCGTTAAGACGCTCCAAAATGTATTTTGGTGAACGTACAAACTTTATTTACTTTCTTTTTGATGAATCAATTTTCTCAGATAGAAAACTGCCATTAGATGGGACTCCCCAAATCCCCATTGTCATCTGCTCATTTGTTTGCCATCTTAGACTTTTTTAGACGTATTTATTGAGTTTGTAAGACAGTGTTTTGAATTTCTGATTATGTCTTTTCAAGTGATTATACACCAGCATTAACCGGATCGACCCTCTATATTTGCTACCTATGAGAAATATTAAGAAGAAGTAGCAAATTTCCATCTCCCTTTGGATTCAATATATACAATTTTTTTACTTTCTGGTGCTGTCTTTTTAAGTGATTATACACCAGCACTAACCGGATCGACCCTTTCTTTTTGCTACCTTTAAAAAATATTAAGAAGAAGTAACAAATGTCTATCTCCCTTTGAATTCTATATAGCCACAGAGAAAGTTTGCCACAGACCCATTGTTTGCCCCCCCCCCCCCCCGCCCCATATGTCTTTGATACAGCTCTTGCGGGGGCTATGACATGGTATATCCAAAGACATTATATCATATAGACGGAGTGCATAACAAGATCCTTGAGGCAAACTAGCGGTACTGCGCATGTTCACCAAAAATGGTCACCAGTCATCAGCCTGCTCAACAGTTGCATCAAAACTTAAATTGGTAATCTTTTTTAGGTATAATCTTTGGCAAAACTGGTGGCAAACAAACCGACGCCATTTTGAGAGTGAATGAAAGCTGCACACTATTTCCAATTTTGTGAGTTATTTTAAGCTTTTTTTGATATTATATCATACTGTTGTCAAAATGATGGTCATTGAATAGTGTTTTATCCATCTTCGATCTCGATTTTTATAAAGTAGTAAGTTTGGATTCAGAGGTTACGTTCGTTTGTTTGTCACCAGTTGAAGGTTCCTCCCTCAATTTCGAAAAGGGGCTCGCCCGTCTGCCTACTGTATTGTACGCTAAGTTTTCCTCACCTAGCTCAATGTTACGGTATAGGATGCACTCCGTCTATATGATATAATGTCTTTGGGTATATCTGAGCGCTCAAAAGCCATGGGTACTTTGAACTTTATCACACGATCCGATTCATGAGATAACATCACTAGTTTACTATTAAAATATTTCATTGATTCAAAATAACGAACAAAATGTGAATAAACTTGAGAATGAATAAAATTCAGTCAAGAAATCTCGTTAAATGGTGAATGTACCCGCGAAGGAGGAGGAGTCAATATCCCTTCGAGCTCTCAATAAATATCAATTGTGGCCGACACGCGAGTGACGACTACTCGCTACGTGCAAAAAAGAAGTAATATTATTGATGTCCTCTAAATCACTTTATAATTTAATGCATTAGCGTAATATTTCGTGAATTATGACGTTGTTCAGAGGGGTATTAATAGCGTGTCAAGTGCTCATGTTGGTACCGTTTAAAGCCGGATCGCTTCACTGTACCCCCGCAAACCCGCATGCATTGGCCCATCCTCCTGCTTAACCACTCTGCAGTTCCGTATCTCCTTTCGCGACCTCAACCCGCTCGTCACGGAAAACTAGCCCCGAGTGAAACATATATATATTACAAACATGTATCGGGTCCTCAACTTTAATTTCCTCACGTGGTTTCTAAATTTTGATATTGATAGATTTTCATGATTATCTTCATGACCTAAACTTATCTCAAGTTAAATTTTCTGAAGTGTAATTTTGCTTGTCGAAGACATGATTTTTGAACCTGGCTCGTGCCCCTTTCTCTTCTAATTTTGATTACGTGCGACCAATTAATAATTGATCGATGTTTCAGAAACTTTTATAACAACAAAAAATCAAGTTTTCAGCCTGTTTAAACATATGTTACTAATCATACTTTACTATGGGTTCAGATTCAAAGTAGAGGTTCGACAAAGGTTTCGCTGCATGCACCAGGGAGTGATGAGATTTCGGATTAATGCTTGGTGTTGTTTGATGGCTGTTGTTCCGCAAAAAGTTCCGGGACCAAGTAATATTATGTCCTCTCTTCATGGTCTCACACGCAGATGTTAAATTTTGGAAGCATTCAATGTTGACAGCAACAAAATTTCTTACCAAAAAATCACCCTGCAAACAGCATACTTAACCATTCCCAATGAAGGCACAACACTTCAACTAGGTGTGTGCATCCATTCTTAACGCTATTTATCGTGATTGTGGTTTTGCAGGTGCAATAAGGCTTGAAAATCAAGGATTAAGCAATTACAGTGATATCATGAACACACTTACTGACTTTGAGTCTAATTTCTGAAACATTATAGTGGCAATGCTTGACAGCATTACTCAATCGAGAATAGAATTGTCAAAGCAGTGCTTCCATTATAGTTCAATGCAATCGCAGAAATTGTCGTTCATGCAGAATACAAAGGTTTCAGGCTAATGACAAACTTTATCCCTAAGAAAAGTCTGTTAGCAAATTTATCCCATTTCCTAGGATATTAGTCGAGAAGAAGTACCACGCCATCTTTCACATAGCTTTCAGATGCTCTATGAGTATACGCGCTCAGTGGGTACATCGTGATCTGAGCAAACAGGTCAGTCCCGTGGCTATTTACCCGAAACGGCGAATTCTGAAGAATTCGATTTCGGCTTCTGCTCCAATGAAATCAGGAATATTCAGAGTCAAAAAAAGCTGGAGAGTGTCGGCTATGGACCCACTTAGTAATTAAGTAGCAAGAGCTATTTATTTTCATCTTGCTCTTCAAGAAATATAAATGTTTTGAGGTCAGTTTATTTGCAAGTCTTGGACCTTCTGCCTCTTGTGTTTCCCAAAGCTATTTTATATCACGCCAGAGAACCTGATTACCATTAGGGTCGTACGTAATATGTTTTTCTCTTAATGAGTTACGAAGAAGTTTCAACAAATGACAGCTGTCAAGGAAGGCAAAGATGTTCATGTTGTTGTTGTTCGGATTTAGGAGTAATGTTTTTAAATGATTTTAGGACATCAAAGTTGCACCTTACTTCTCTGAAAACATTGAGGTTGGTGCTGGCTCCATCTCCAGTCAGAGAGACATGACGATTACTTTTGTCTATTTATGCAGGAGATTCAGGCCATCAGATCAAGTTTGCATTTTGAGCTCCTGTAACTCCAACGCAAAGAAAATAACCAAGGAGCAACTTCCAGGATCCATTGATACACACCAGCATTGGGAGAGATTGAAAGATTTGAAGAATTGAAAAAGGGCAGAAGTAGAGGAAGAGATAGGAGGAAAATAACCTTGAAAGTGCACTACTGCTACAGCCTTTCTAGCAGTAGTACTAAAAGTGATACATCGCCGTTCTCCTTTGATTTCTTACAAAGCGAATCACCATATTCAGGCAAAAAAATTAGTTTAATCTTACTTCTTATACGCTTTTCATCAATCATCTCAGCACTGTTAGAAAATAAATCAGGGGAAATACTTTCACGAGGAAGCAGCATTGTTTGTAGAAATCGATTCAAGATGATTTTAGATTTTAGGAAGAGGTTAAATCAGCGTAGGAAAATTTGAATTTATGTGACGGGAGAATTTCTGAAATATTTGTGATGAACGCCTAATTTTCATCACATTTCACGTTGTTGCATCACAAATCATCTTAAAAATTGAAGCTTTTGAATTTTTCGTCAATTTTGGAAAATTACATATATACAATTTTATGATTCAGCTTAATCTCGGACGATGGACCAGCTTCAATACCTGCTGTTATTGTTACAGGAGAATTGTTGGCCGAATCGTTTGCTGAGTATGGGTGAGCACCACCTCGCACGATTTTAGGGTTGAAGGGTCAGCTGTGTTGCCACATAATACATGCCAATTTTGAGCCCGATCTGTCATCGTTCGTGGATCAGAGTATGACTTTTTAACGTAAAAGGAGAAACGTCTGTACTATACTCTCTTTGAGCCCAGTCTAGAAAAGTGAATCTCACGGCAAATTTAAAAAGTGGCTCTTTCACCCCCCCCCCCCCCACCTCATCTGAAACTCTACAACTTACTCAATTTTTCAAAATTACCGGAAGGATATTCGATTTCACGCTTAATCTGGGAACATTCGTATCATGCGCGAATTCATTCATAGCGTCAACTTTAATATTTATGGGATCACTTTTGAAACACGGGTGAGATTATTATTCGGTCATTTCTCAAAAGGAAATAAACCGAAGGTAAATAAATATTTATGCATAAGCTTATAGTATATCTTGTTCGGGAAAAAAAAAAAAAAAAAAAAAAAAAAAACGTTCGAGAAGGGGAGAGGGAAGGAAAAGTTTAAAAGGAAACCAAACCAGTGCGTAAAAGGTGACTCAATAAATAATTCGTTAAAACTCGCGCAAAACGATATAGTGAGCAGAAAATGGTAATATTAGAGCGCGAGGAGAAAGGACCAAGGAGATGGGGGGGGGTGTTCAACCTCATCCCCTCTCCTCGCCTCTCCCCAATTCTCATCGATGACCGCGCAATGTATCATGTGCCGGGTAACAATCGGAAATAAGCACAATATATCAGGGGTGGACAATGAGAGCCGCGATTTACAGAGCAAAGGGACTAAAAGGGGTGGTGTGAGGAGGGGTAGGTTGGAAAGGGGGGGGTAGAAAGACAAGGGTGTTGTATACGGAGCAGTGTCCAGTTGTCCGTCCGTCTGTCCGGTCATACGAAATATAACATTCTTAAACCGGCCACTTAAAAACTTATCTTCCTGGTTGACCTTTTGAACTGGCTCTCTCGAGACAGGACATGGAACAGGACAGGGT
This sequence comes from Trialeurodes vaporariorum, assembly GCA_011764245.1. Classification (NCBI taxonomy): domain Eukaryota; kingdom Metazoa; phylum Arthropoda; class Insecta; order Hemiptera; family Aleyrodidae; genus Trialeurodes; species Trialeurodes vaporariorum. The sequence goes on from VMOF01000320.1 coordinate 29,530,741, forward strand.
TGCTTGAACGCTGACCCCGGAACTGTATCCTTCGGGATAACTTGAAGAGGGGTGGACTTTGCGCGCGCGCGCGCCCGCGAAATATAAACGAGGGATGAAAATGTAGTACAGGTGCTAAGCCTGTTCAACTGTTTAAGATTCGGGATATCCCGCGCTGTGTGGAAGGAAGGCTCGGGACCTCAAGATGTACGCGAGAAATCTTAACCCCTTCCTTATCTTCGCCTCCAGGCATTGCATTGCTATAGCTCTCTCCTTGACAGCCATTGAAATCGAGGAGGGGGAGGGGGGAGAGGGGAGGGCAGGAAGAAGGTTTCAATTGAGGGAAATTTATTCCATTATAAGTATACACAGTTTGTATTAATTATTTATGCTGTGTATTGAATTTTGTTCGATTGTCTGCGGCCGCCGTCCAGCTTGATATAGGAGGGGAGCAAAGAGCGGTAAGGGGAGAGGGGAGAGGAGGCAAGAGGGTTGTCGTAACAAATTGAGTTACAGAGGAGCTGATTTCGCTGATGGAGATGACCACATACGTCACTGATAATTTCAATCCTGACTGCATAATTGAATACAGCCGGCCCCGCACCGCGCTACGTTGATGTAACGTCCGTTGAAGCGAGCGGCGTTGAGGATTAAACGTTTCAGATTAACAGCGTTGCAAGTTTGGACAAAAATGGAATACGCATACATCGGATATAGGACGGCACTTACATTTCGAGTAAAGCGTAAACAATAGCGAGGCTCTTTTTGAGCGCTTTGGTGAATATCGGTTTTCAATGTAATCGAGTTGTAACCTTCGACTGCTTGAGGGTGACACCACCCCGTCGCGTTCACTGCAAATCAAATGGAAGGTTAGTTCAACCTTCCGACACCAAGGGGGTATTCGCCGTTTTTCTATAATTGATTGTGAGTTTTACTACTGTGTAACGCAGTGGCGTACGCAGGGGGGGGGGGGCTAAGGGGGCTGAAGCCCTCCCCAGACCTCCGATTTATGGGGGTGGAGGGGAAGGGGGGGGGGAACAATTTTCAGTCAAACGCTCATCAGTGCGAGCCCCTCCCAAGAAAAATCCTGTGTACGCCACTGTGTGTAAGGATAAGTATACTATGAAGCAAAAGTATGCAACAGTGGCAAAGCGTGCGATTTAGTGTTTAAGGACTAGTAAGAACTTCCCTTTTAAAGTGCGTCATAAAAAGTCGAAAGTTTCATTAAAAATAAAGGGTAAATTTAACAGCAAGAATTTCGACCAAGGTACTTTCTTTTGAAAGTCATATTACTCTATACTCTGTAGTCTTTACTTCATAGTGTGGCAACTCTTATTCCCACGCACATGACATGGGGTTCGGTCATCTAAATTTGGTTGCTGTTATTGATGTAGTAAAATAAATTAGCAGTCATTACACACAAGGACGTGTTGAAAATTTCAAGAGTGGATGATAATCCTTAAAAACTGATAAATATTGAATTAAAACCGAGAGAACCGTCTAGTTCACCCAACAACTTGGCAGCGGTGGAGACGTTTAATCCGAACTAAAAGCATCCCCCAATCCCTTAAATTACTTGCTTCAAACTGGATGCTAAAGAGAGACTAAGACAAAAGCAAGACAGTGGGGGAGTCGAAGAATCGAATGGAGCTCAGATCATTTGTTGACTTGGCTCGTCAGTTGTCACCGATCGTCTCGTCGTCTGGTTTTGAGGAATACAACGAATCGATGTCTCCTCCGTATAAGCTTATGAAAAAAAAAATCTAATCTACAAAAGGTAAGAATCCCCGAGAAATCGATACTTTTATATAAGTTCAAACGAGAGGAGAGCGTTAATTGACTGTCGAGGCGGCTCTTGCAATGCGACGTACCTACCGATGTTTCTTATTCCATAATCACATGTGAAAAAATATCGATTCTTAGAAAACTGAACGAAGCCCCAAAGAAATCGTTACTTTTCTAATGGTTCAAGTGGCTTGAGACGACAGCCGACCGTTCACAAGCCGTCCCTGCAAAAAGACTGACTGTTTGGGTCAAATTGAGAAATCATTGATGCTGTTTCGATAAAAGTGTGATATAATTGATTCTAGTGAATAATTTCTTTTTTTTTCGAATAGGTATCCGACATTGCGTTGGCTCTAAAGTGTGGCCACTACTTCCATCCATCGTGCCTTACAGTCGACCTTGCCACCAATCTTTCAAGATCCTGCCCATTGGACAATATCAAAATTCAACCGAAACTAAGGTCAGTGAGTCTCACGTATGCCATCTTAAACTAGGCTAGTGTAGAGTACTCCAGCGGGCCGATTCTTGAAATTCACGACTTTTGGGTAGACTGGATAAGAATGGAAAACGGTGATTGGTAGAGACGAGTCACGTGGTTGCCCAGTCTAATCAAAATACGGAATGGATTAGATATGTTATCGGGTACTCCAAGACTGCCCGATAACCAATCTAATCCATTCCGTATTTTGATTAGACTGGGCAACCACGTGACTCGTCTCTACCAATCACCGTTTTCCATTCTTATCCAGTCTACCCAAAAGTCGTGAATTTCAAGGATCCGCCCGCAGGTTGCGTTTTCCAGGCTTGGGCGGCTGCCGCACCACTTTGCATTTTCTTGGATAAGATTTGCTGGATTCTACTGCTGGTTTATACCAGGAAACTTAATTTTTAGAACATAAATAACTTGTTTACTCTTGATTGAGTCTAGTTCGTTAAGCGTTTCAATTTGGGGGAAAAAAAAGAAAGAAAAAAAAAAAAAAACGGTTTTATCCCAATTCTTGCGTCCCATTTTTGTTTATTTTTTTGTATAACGCAACAACGCCAGTGTTTTGATTTTTTGACATTTTTCATGGAGAGGCTCTTTCTTGAGTTTTTGTAAACTTGTGCTGTGGAAAAGTCGACAGGAGCTCAACATTTGAGCGAAATTAATAAATTTAAAAAACGACCATAAGGAATTACAATTAATTAGTAACCGAGATCGGTGAACCTGTAGGTACACTAGTCGGAGTGGTTTGTGCGTGTTCTGTCCCATTTCGATGGAACAGTCGAATCATGCTGGTGAACTGAATTATAAAAATGTGGTGTTCCAAGATTCCATCCTACTCCAATTTAAAATAAACTGTAGGGAATACCCTACGAACACTTTCTCACATCAAATTTATTCTGGCGGAGACCCCCACACCCCCCTTCAATATTCTGGGGGAGACCCCCTTAACATTCCGGGGGAGACCCCCTTTAACATTCTGGGGAAGACCCCCTTTAATATTCTGGGGGAGACCCCGAACCCCTCTTTGATATTTTTTTCAGATCCAAAGATTCATTTTTGAAATATTCAAATTTGTCCTTTGACCCATTTTTCCCATTGATTTTAATGGAAACCATTTTTCATCCATAACTAACCTAAAAATTAAAATTTCAAAAAAACAAAACAAATAACAAAAAACAAGACAAAATCGCTCTGGGGAATGTTAAAAGCAACATCTCTGGAAAATGTGGATGCATATGGATCAATAGTTCAAAAGTTATGCTGGATTTCACGTTTTATGGCCACAGACGGACAGACAGGCAGACGCCACAGAAAGTTTGTGCATTTACACCTCCAAGCCCTATATGGTTATATAATATTGAAACTTCATGGATTAATATTCTTTGTATTAGGCATGATGAGAACCAATTATTTTGTAATTATCATGATTTACTGAGCCGTAGTGGGCCAAGTATCAACACAAAATATCTTGAAAAGCTGTGCGCCATCGCAATACTTTCTAAATTTGTCCAACTTACAATTAGTTAGAGCGAGAAAGTAAAAATGAGCTTGTAATGTTCTATTATCCATATTTATCTAAATTTGTATTCTTTTTCTTATTTTGTAGAAGACAGAATGCGATCGCGCGATGGCTCCCGCCGGCAGATGACATGAACCCGAGTCCAAAGCTGAGTAGCCTATCAACCAATCCGGATGTTGTGCAGATCCTGTATCCGCCTCTGGAGGTCCGAGTCTGTCGGATGAGCCTCTCCGAGAGGCCCAAGGATCCTCATGCCTACAAACAGAACTTCTCGCATCCGACAATTAGGCCCAAACGAACCTCGCCCAAACCCAAAAGGAAGAAAGTGAAAACCCCGAAAGAGCCAAAGGATAAAGTCAAGCGAGAACCTGTCCAACTCCCTGTAATTGGAGGGTAAAATTTCATCTTTTGGCCTATTGACTTAATAATTAATTTCAAAAAAGTTGCTTAGCAACAGCGCTAATGCGCTCATTCTACGCGAGTAGCGCTCCTAGCGGTGAAACTACGAAATTTGAGTAAAGTGAGTGACGCTATCTACCAGAAAAAGCCTGACAACAGCGCTAATGCGCTCATTCTACGCGAGTAGCGCTCCTAGCGGCGAAACTACAAAAGTTGAGTAAAGTGAGTGATGCTATCTACCAGAAAAAACTGCAAGTGCTTATGTGCTAATGCGCTCATTCTATGCGAGTAGCGCTCCTGGCGGCGAAACTACGGAAGTTGAGTAAAGTGAGTGACGCTATCTACCAGAAAAAGCCGCAAGTTCTTGAGCATCGTCCCGTAGCGATAGTTTTGTCACTGAGTTACGGGCAGATCAGATCGGTATTCAAATTCTGGACGTGACGTTCACCGGTTCACGTCACTTTAAGGCAATGAATAAAATTCCGAGGCGAAACTTTTGAATGAGTCTGTTGGAGCAAAACTTTGCTACAGCAGTGGGAAGGGTCAATTCTAGAGTGAAAAAAATCACTTGAAAAAAATGTTGAACGCGTTTTAAAATTTAATTTCAAAAAGTTTCCAAGTGGACTTGAGTTGCTGCTTTTTGTACGTCCATGAAGGCATTTTTCATTCAACGATGATTCCATAACCGCACAGTTTACGAAAAAAATTGACACAGTCCAGGTCATTTTATGACTGTAACGAGCTTGAAAATACTCTGATCTGTAATCATTTTCGGCCGTCTCAAGCAACAGACGGTTTTAGTGATGACTAAGTGATGACGTCATCCGGCGATGAGCGTTCCAAACAAAGACAAAATGTTTCTCTTGCTCTCATGTAACCCCCATGTACTTCCATCTCGCTCTAATTTCAAAAATCGTACATAGAGACATCTTTTGTGAAATTTTTTGGCAGAAATGAATTTCTCGAGGAATTTTAGCGCGATTTTGACGATAATATGTCGTGAAACAAGGCCCGGTATACGAATTTTGAAATTATAAAGAGATGGGTATACACGGGTGTCACGGGAGGGTGAGTGAGATAGTTTGGAACGCTGCGCGAGTTATGTCACAACCGATTACAACCGATGAACTGTGCATTGTTGTGGTTGTTGGCTAACCGTTGACTTCGCAGTAAAACCGCCTATAGAGAACAGAAACTTCGTAGTATTTGGATGGTTAGAAGTCCATACCGCTCTTATTATACTTCCTGGGACAACCAGGTCTGCGCGTCATTTCTTGACTGGTAGAATTTCTCATAAAAATCAATTGACAATTCTGCCATCAAACAAATAAATGAGCAGATCTGTTGTACTATGACCTTCAAAATAAAGTCCTCTCATCGAAACGGTCCTTGATAATATTGTCCGTTAGTTTTCAAAGAGTTTCAGATTTTTTCAGGCATAATTTCTAGTAGTAATGCTGTTAAACTCTGAATTACCTGAAAACTGCAAACAAATTTAAAACTGGTCGAGAAATAGGAGAATGAAAATTTCTACCAAAATACTTTCTTTTGAAAGTCATCGTACATGAAAATAATGAGATATACATCGTATTTACTTGCCTTGAAACAAGACGCATTGGATTCAAAGATTAACACCTTTATCGGCGATTAATAGCTGAGGTCATTTCCGGGAAAACGGTCCATAAAACAACAGATGCGCTCTCTCTAACATATCATCATTGCAGTGGTTGAATAGAGACTTTTGCTTGAAGAGCACACTCCTTGTTTTATGAACCGTCTATCCGGAAATAGCCTTTATAGATTATCCACGACTTCCATTGTCTATACCATCACAATTTAGTGTGCTATTTTTTGTTTTTCAGAGTTCCTGAAATAATGCAAAGAAATTTAAGTGCCCAAATTCAACCTCTCATGGCTGTTCTAATGTCCCCGAGGCCACAATCAGCAAGTACAACGAGTTACGGTAAATTAAAATCGCATGAAACCGATTTAAATGAGTAGTGATTTAAAATTTGAATGAATTAGTTTTCCGCGTAATACTGCACGAATTTCGTCAAGAGTGAAAATAATTTGACGCTCAAATTACTCACCACAGAGAGCGACTCCGGCATTTCGCTCCCAAAATCTCGTGTCGATGTCACTCAGCTATTCCTGACACTTTCAATCTTCAAATTTCGAGAATCAAGATGAGTGGGAAGGTTAAATTACATAGAAATGGTAGTCGAGGTTAGTGGAAGATCGCGAGAGAGGAAGATCGCGAGAGAGAGAGAGAGAGGAGAGAGAGAGAGAGAGAGAGAGAGAGAGAGAGAAAGAGAGAGAGTTATATGGGGGGAGGGAGAGATAGTGAGGATAGATGGATAGGTAGATGCACAGGCTCCTCAATAATTATAGGCTTCAGATTAAATTGGGAACCTTGACCCAACCTCAGATTTGCGAAGGTGGTAACTCACCGCGAAATGCTATGATCGCTTTCTGACTGATTCGGACGTTTCACGTCCCTAGAGTTGATTGGTTGCTTTAGGGACTGCTTCATCGACCTCAATATAATGACCTCCCGCTATCGTGTCAAACGTGAGACTCTTTTTTATCATTGACTCGTTCACTTTTCTTTTGATCCCCGTTTTCACGCTCCAATATTCAATAGAAATGCGAGGAATCTTTTATAACTCAACCTAATTTGCTTCCGCGTTGATTACCTAGCTGTTTGGCTGTCTCAACTCAATCGATTAAATAATCGATCGAAACATGACAGCGTACTTATTAAAAAAAAAAAAAAAGAGTTGAAAGAAGATTTTCGCCCCCCCCTTTCTCTCTCTCTCTCTCCAAAGAAAGGGCTTGAGGCTTTTGAGTTGAAAAAACAGGGCCCTTCTTCAAACAGTAAATACCCTTAAATACGTCCCTACCTTGGACGCTGCAAATTTAAAGTTGGGAAGCCCCCTTCAGGATATACTTTCTGAAATTGCAACTGAACGTTCCATTTATGCAAGAAGGGATTCAGTCCTGGTAAATAATTTTTCACACTCGGTGTAAAAGTTGAATTTTTCAACTGACGCTTGACCATTTTACTCTTAGTTTCATAAAATTTGAGTAATAACACTTAAAATGGACAAAATGCTAAGTTGGCGGATACATCAGTATTTTGCGAGATAACTATTGAAATACTATAGGAGACTTCTTAAAAACGAAAAAAAAATCGGGGATAGCAGCCATCTAATGGTAACTTTTTGAATGACATTTTTAAAAGAAGCAATTGATTTTCCTATAGCTTCATATTTTAAAAACTGTGCTTTAACAATTAAACTGTTTTTTTTTTTGTGTACACGATTGTCCTATCTCTTGAAACAGTGGACCTTGTAGACAAAGAGTATGTACTACCAACAGGAAAACGTAAAGAAAAAAAAACAGCAATCATTGATAAACAATATTTTTTAGAATGGTGTGTCTCAAATGTTTTCTGATTGATTTCAGATTCGGAGACATCCTCGGACAGCGATAAGAAGTCAGTGCCTCACCTTTCGGTCAAATCCCTAGAATTGCCGGAAAGGTGCACGGTGACAGCTCCTGGGCCCAGAGGCCGACTCTCCGGTAGCAGAGGCCGAAATTTGATACCTTGGAAGCGTCTGGGTCCGAGGACAAGACCGGACACAGCGCCGGCCACATCGGTGCCAACGGCGACGACATCGGTGACATCAGCACTAACTTCATCGTCTGCCACCAATGGACTCCTCGATGCATTTCTTTTGGACTGCGCACAATTATCCCTCTCGCCCAGATACGACACGTCCTCCGCTTTAAAGTGAATTTTGATTTCGATCGAAAAAGAAAAACTGAATTGGTCTGCAACAGAGATTACAACAGTAATAATTGTAAGACCAAAGGATACGGCACAACTTATCTTGCCAATATAATTCAAGTGTTAGTCTTCCAAACGCAACACCCTGGTAAAAATTCTCATCAAAAACCATCAAAAAAATTTCAGCACGGGAAAAAAAGATTAGTGAAAATAACCATACGGATACCTGATTTTGGCACCTGCTAGATGTTATGGTAAACTTGAACAGAAGTATGGTACATTTACCGATACTTTGAGTAAATTCGACATGCAATCAGGTAACATCACCTAGTACCTAGTCAAAACATAGTATACTTCTGGTAAACATTACCATAACATCTAGCAGGTGCCAAAATCAGGTATCCGTATGGTTATTTTCACCGTAGTTTTTTTTCCGTGAGCATGAAATTAGGAACCTGATTTCATATTGATCTCATGAGTAGAAATCATCTTGAGCTTAGCAAAAGATCATCTTGAAATCATCGTGAAATCAACATGAAATCAGGTTCCGAATCTCATTCTGAGATTTTGTTGATGATTTTTGATCAGGATTTTTACCAGGGCAAGCATATAGAGTTCATTTCAAAAGTCTACACTGAAAAAGGAGAATGTGTCGTAGGCACGAATTTGGGTTCACGGGCCACAATTTGGATCAGTTTTTTGCATAGGACACAATCAGTTTGTGAACCGACAAACTTTGATTGTGTCCCATGCAAAAAGCTGATCCAAATTGTGGCCCGTGAACCCAAATTCGTGCCTACGACACATTCTACTTTTTTCCGCGTAGGCGCAGCTAACCGATAATTTTTGGCGAATCTTCAATTTTCACTCGTTCAAATAAAAGAAAGAACTTGCCAACTTTCACATTTTAATTTTAAAGCGTTCCTCGTTGAAAAGCCAATGCCTTAACTCATTTTAACTTATTTTTATTCGGTAATAACGCAGAAATCAAATTGGACAGCTAGTTCCAAATATTATCAGTCTAGATGGGCCTACCCTTCTGAAATGATCTCTAGCAAGCTGGTATGGTCGTTCTCATACGAATTCCATTGCATGAACATCCTACCAGTGCGTTTGCCCGTTTGTATCTACACTGTAAAAAATAAAAACTAAAAAAGATAACTAGAAGTACACTGAGAAGTGAACGGAGGTAAAGTATGGTAGAGCTCGTTTCAGGAGTGTAGGAGCACCTACACCATAATCTTTGGTGACTTTTCAATTTTCATTTCTTCACAACTAAACAAAACTTGTCTTCGACTTTGAACTTTTAATTTTAAAGTGTTCCTCAGTGAAAAGCCAATGCTCTAATTAATTTCCATTTTGAAACAAGAGAAATAATATTGAAATATTCCAAAGATTATCGGTCTGGGTGCGCCTACACTTCTGAAACCACCTATACTGTTACCAGAATTCTAGTACCTACTTGTGCCATAGTTCTTGACAATGTTGAGGAAAGTCTGGTACAGTAACCATATTCTGATGGTAACACTGGGATTTTCAAGTAAATTCTAAGTGGACATGAAAATCGCATTCATTTCCGTGTAAACAATAACTAAATAGTTCACAAAGAATTAGTGTATTCGGGCCCTAATGTCTACACCCCGTTTCCTGTTCGATAAGGCAGTTGCATGGGTCTGAAATTTTTTGTTTTTTATAATTGAAATGATAGGACTTGATGAGCTGAGCAGTAGCGCACCGAGAGTTTCTTCATCTCTCTCTTTTGTCCATTAAGAAACGTATGTTAGAAAAGGATGGACAAGGGGATAAAACCCCCTCCTTCTGTCCTTTTCCTGCTCATACATTCAAATGGGAAATGAGAGAGATGGAAGATATCCTGGTTGCGCCAGTGGAGCTGAGAATGGTGCCTTTTGTTTTTTTCACAGGTGTCCCAGTGTCCCACTTTTGGAGATACACATATATGTATAAAGTAGTAAAAAGTAGTGTGCGAGGTGACGTCACTACGCGGAATTCCCGTTTAAAATGTTGTATTTTGGGCCAAAATCTCATTTCCGGAACATGAAAATAATTAGAAACCAAAGGCATCTTTGTCCTCAACTCATCAAGTACTTTAATTTTCTTCATAGAAAACACAACATTTCAGACCCTTGCAACTGTCCCATTCAAAAGTATAAATCGTTGAACATGATTATATGAATTGGTGATTTGGTGGTTATAAGGAACGATTGTTTGGTCGGAAAAACAACACTTCCCAGCTGATTCGCATTGAATTGATTTTTTAATATAAATAGAATTTCATTTAAATGCCATCAATTTTTTCAGTCAATAATAATAGCAGTAAGCACTCGAACTATTTGTACTTCACATCCGAATGCGGTATAAACGATGATGCAAGAATATATTTTAGTAATTTAGCATGTATTTTTATGAGGAGAAATCACAAAAACTTTGATTGAGCGATGTAATATTTTTTTTGCAAATATTCAAACTTGGATGATATTTTAAGCACACGTAAATAACAAGAAGAAAAATATATATTCATTTTACAATGTTTGTGATTTTACGATGAGCGATTACTCTTTTGAATCTCTTGAAATCAGTGGCGTAACTTATCCCTTTAAACCCGAAGAGACTTGAGGGGCTTTGGGGAACGAAATTTTGAAGGCATCTAGGCACGGCTGCCGTTTTGCGTATAATTAATGCTATTTTTCAATTCACCGATGATTCCACCGGTTGAGAAAAGATTACTCAGTTCAGTTCAGTGTACGACTGTAATGCACGAAAATACTCTGATCTGTAATCTTTCCGTAATCGGTGGAAACTCCGTTGATTAATTAAAATATCCGCAAGTTTATTAAAGTCATCGACGACTCCACCGGTTGAGAAAAGATTACAGATGCAAGTATATTAGTTTATTACAGTCATGCACTGAACTGAACTGTGTAATCTTTTCTCAACCGGTGGAATCATCGGTGAATTGAAAAATAGCATTGATTATACGCAAAACGGCAGCCCTGCATCTAGGAGACAACCATATGATCATGATCTATCGGGGCCGTTTCACATGCACTCGGTTTGTTTGCCTCCAAAGAATAAACAAGAGTCGCAATGGGTCTGTTGCATACTTTTGCAACAACAATATGAAACCTTGATTCTTATGTAAAATTTGGCGAAAATAACGATGCGTACATTAAATACGTCCAAAATCCACTCATTAACTCAGGAAATCACTTCAATTTCAAACAGCCCGAGCTACACTATAGACACTATTTGCACCGGTATACTACTACATAGACGGAACCACCGTGCATAAGTAAACAACATCGTAACTACAAAATGATGGAATTCCATTCTAAATACATGAACTATTGGCTGCATTTGCTGTCTGGTATTTTCGGTTTATCAAAGATTACAAAATAATATAAGAAATGTAGGTACGCATCTAAACGAAACATTCCAATGTTTGTAAGTTCTGTTCATGTTTACATAAACGAGATGGTTCCATCTATGTAGTTATAAGTCGGTGATATTGTGTCTAGTGTAGCGCGGGTTGTTTGAAATGGAAGGTATTTTCTGAGTTAATGAGTGGATTTTAAAAGTTTTTAATGTGCGCATCGTTATTTTCGCCGAATTTTACGTTAGAGACAATGTGTCATATTGATGTAGCAAAAGTACGCAACAGACCCATTGCATTGAGAGCCGCAGCGTGGTCATTTTGACCAATGCTAATAAGAGTCGGCTTCTGATTGGCTGGAAATCGCGGGAAATCGAGGGTCTAAAGTATTTTCGGCCTTATGGAAATTAACGCAGGGTTTTCGTTCCGGGACGTTCATCACGAAACCTCTGTGCAAAATTGCCTTTAAACGATTAATACGAGTCGATTTAGCAGAATTTTTCAAACAAATTGATAGGTCACAAGTACCAGTATATTGCAAATTTGAGAAGACTGTTTCAGTTGAAAAGTATACATAATAGTGAGTTACTCAAACACACGCCAAGAATGTAAACACGTTATTGTGCGTACTTTTCAACTGAGACAGTCTTTTCGAATTTTCAATAAAGTGGCACTTATGACCAATCAATTTGTTGAGAAAATTCTGCTAAATCGCCTCTTATTAATTGTTTACAGGCAATTTTGCACATGTTTTGAGATAAACGTCCCGGAACGAAAACCCCGTTTTAATTTCCATAAGGCCTATGTCAGTTTGGCACCACGATTACAGCCAATCAGAGGCCAGCCCGCGTTTCCGATCTCTTATCTGCGTTGACTAGGCAGGCCTTCCATTCAATAGCGACTCTTGTTTACTCTTTGTTTGCCTCCTTCAATTAACCTCAAAGTAATGATTGTATGAAACCAACCAAAACTGGTTTATGAAATCAGAAATCTGGTTTAAATCAGAGTACTTAAAATCCGCAGCATGGCTCTCTGAAAAAATAAATCAAGTTGGCCTCCCCCCCCCCCGGAAAATTTCGCGCAATGAAAAAACCACCACACGTGCCGGTTTTTACACATGGCCGGATCCGAGAAATTGTCTTTCTCTCTCTTTCTCTTTCTCTCTGTCTCTCTCTCTTTCTCCCTATCTCTCTCTCTCTCTCTCTCTCTCTCTCTCTCTCTCTCTCTCTCTCTCTCTCTTTCTCTTTCTCCCTATCTATCTCTCTCTTTCTCTCTGTTTCCATTAGAATGCGCGTGTTAGAAAAAGACAGACCAGGGGCGCAGTCACGTGATTTTTGCCCTCTCTTCTATCCTTTTCGAACACATGCGTTCTAATGGGGAAAGAGAGAGAAAGACAATTTCTTGGATCCGCCAGTGGCACGACAGATTTTCTACGCAAGTTCACTGAGCCTCTCTCCTATTTTATACCAAACAGAGTTAAGTAATGGCCCATGTCTTGGGCGTGGGACTCGAGGGAAATCCCTCAGGATATACCGCAGGGTCGAAGGGTCGTGGCACATTATTTTGGGTTAAAGACATTTTAACTTTCTGGAGTGACTGCTCATCTGACCGTCATTCGGGGTTGATGAATATATGCGCTCGGACCATCTTTTTATTTTTTTTTTTTTTTTTTTTTTGTAAAGAAAAGCTTTTGTTCCGTGGACGCAGAATACGGCTCAGGAAATACATCAGTGGCAAGGCATGTGATTTGGTAGCGTTCCTTTTCCCCATTTAAACACATTAGAAAGGTTGAAATGCCTGGTCATCGCCGATGACTAAAGCGTTCGACCTTTTAAATGAATTTCAATGGAGAAAGTACTTTGTTGCCAAATGTCACGCTTTATGCCACTGAAATACCTACGGCCTTCTCCCATAAATTAATATGTTTTGAACTATGGCTTCACGCATTATTTTCATGGAGCTAACCTTTTAACTTTCTTGAAGTAACGGAGTTACAGGAAACTAATTAACACAATTATTGAGACCTTTGCTAGTTTTCAAACCTGGAAAATCCTACTTGTGGCAAAATTGTGTCGGTTTCTTCCGCGGAAACGCATAGACGGCGGGTCCAGCAATCTGGCCGTATTAATTCAGTGGCGTAACAATAGCCCCCTCAGCCCCCATATTTGCGGGGGGGGGGCGCAAGGCGTTGGTAGGCGCAAAGAGAGAGGAGGAAAATACAGGGCGAAGGAAGAAAAGGAAAAGAAGAGAAGAAGGAAAGAGAGAAGAACAAAAAAGAGAAGAACAAAAATAGGAAAACAGGGACGAAGATAATAGAGAGAGGATTGATAGAAAGAGATGGATTTTGGAAGACTTATTGACGAATTCGCAACAATTAAAGCACGAAAAAGTTTTGTAAGAACAGGTAGGCGATTTTTGATTTAAAATTGACAAAAAAAAATAAATTGATGCATAACTTTTCTTTCGTCGAATAGGCCGGTAAAGAGTGGAGTGGGGAAGAGAGGGGTTGGGAGGGAAGGGGATGGGGGGCTCTTTTTTGCGTGGGGGCGCATGCATCCCTAGTTACGCCACTGCATATTATGCATTCTTCCCTTTTGAATGTATGATAAAAAACCGATTCTTGAAGGGGCTACAGCCCCGTGACTAAGTGATTATTTCTCATGCAATCAAATGGGAAGAATACACTCTTGCCAGATTGCTGGATCTGCCAATGCGAAAACGCTTTACTGATCTGATAGAGGCGTTACAATGGGTCTGTTGCGCACTTCTGCTACTAAGCCAGAAATCACTGATTCTAAACTATAATGTAATGAGAAAACTAATGGAAACAACAACTTATAAAATGTCCTCTGTGATAGAGAAAAAGTAACACATTATTTGAGGCTCGCTACAAAACGAATTTGCAAATGACAGTATAATGACGCGTGAAACTCAATGGCGTCATAGTATAGGTCCAGTGGAACGGTCCAACTGAGATCAAGTCAATGCTATGTCAGCAAAATAACTAAGTGCAAAGCTGTACCCAGTTCAAACCCACCGAAACCCACTATCTTTCGGCGCCAATATTTCGACAAGAAGCATGAATAGTCACATACACAGTTATTTGAAGGCGTTTTTGTCAGAAGAGTAAGTACTATCAGTAATAATTTGATTTCAGTTTGACCACTCAGCCGGACCTATACGATGACGGCATCTAGTTTCGCGCCGAAACGAAACCTTTTCAAATTGCCCAAAATTTTCGCAACTTCCAAAGTGTTTTAGTCCACGATCCCATGTTTAAAAATAATCATAAAAAACACTTTGGGTTCCTTTCATCAAGTACTTTAAGGAAATGAAATAAAAAAACTATGCGCAACAGATACATTGTGGAAGAACTCAATTGATTCATGTATTTTCGAGCGGTTGTGGTACTTGAAACGTGATAAAAACGTTTTGGGAGCTTTGGAACCGCTGTTGTTTCTCGAAAAGTTCTGAGCCTTGGATTTACTCTCAAACCCCTAGTAGAAATAGAGCCCAGGCCCTCAGAAATCATGTTCCAATTATCCTCAAAACACTCATGAATCTTGAGGTTACTCTCAAGAATGTTGAGGGTAACTTCAAGATTCTTGAAGGTTTTGAGGGTAATTGGAACATGATTTCTGAGTACTTGAGGTTTATTTCTACTATAGGGACCTGATAAAGAGACACGCTTGAAAAGAAAGAAGAACAATTTCGATTTAAATATTGAGGCATTTAAGAAAGACGCACACATTCTATAATCTGATTATTTGTAGGTTGGAGAAGCAGGAGTAAAATGACCACCATATCGAAAACGAGCGCGTAAAAAGTTTGATGTAAAGTTGAGCGATATAATCCAGGCGATAAAACAGTCAGGAAAGTGTGCGACCCCAGTGATATTTGCATATCATCGATTTCATTAAATTTTCGGCAGCATTTCGAACGGACGCCCCGGCTCTAATATAAGGAGCTCAGACTTAGCAGCTAGCGCGCTCGGATCACGCTGCTTGGCGGATTTGCGCCTGGTCATGCTCGGGTTAGGCAACCGGGGGAACGCGCCGCGCGCTCAAACGGCCGCTCTGCTACTCCCTTTCTCTCACATCGCATCCGCGGTTGTCAGATACTGCGTAAGGAACACCTGCACTTACTTAAGGGGAGAATAGGGGGTAAAATTAAAAATTTTGACAGTTTCATTTTATGTTATTTTACAGGGCATGTTTCTGATTAAAATGGTATATAACATAATGTACTTGGGATGTTTTATGTATTTTTAAAAAAATTTAAAAGTCTTATCAAGGGACTCTTAACAAGTCCCTTCGTTTCTGTGTTACCGTAAGTTCCTTATTTTCAGCTTTGGGTACACTTTTCTCAGGAGCTAATTGTGCTATCTTCATTCTGTTCTTTTTAAAATGACCAGAAAATCAACCTTTATCTCTGGTAGTAAAATAAATCATGAACAATGCATGATTTTTTAATAAATATCATTTGAAGCTCAAAAAATTAACAAAAAAAATCAGATTTTGTTGAACTTTGGTATAAGCTCATTTGTCAGCAACCAAATTTCATAAAGTTACTACCGCATAATATCAACATAAATATTACTGCTCATGCAAAATATCAAGTCTGTAGATCAGTTAGTTCCGGAGAAAAATGCACCCAAAGTTGACACAAAATAACATGCATTTAAATGGACCCCCTACTCTCCCCTTAACACAGCACTCCAAGGTGATGAGCGAATTTTCTTTTTTTGATGAAAACATGAGGCTTATTCAAGAATTTCTCTCTCTCTCTCTCTCTCTCTCTCTCTCTCTCTCTCTCTCTCTCTCTCTCTCCCTACTTTCTCTCTCTCTCACAAGGCCTGTGGCTCACAAAGTAAGTAAGTCTTATTAATAATACATTGTTTTTCCCCATTTTTTTCTTTCTTTATATTTAAAATAGAAAGTAGGGAATTTTCGCATGGATTCTAACGCCATTTACTCTACTACCGTCGAAAATCCTGTTGTTGCTTTTTTTTCCCGAAGAAACCAATTGGAGTGAGGAGAATTTTCTCCTGCATTCTAACAACTCTCACCCCCCCCCCTTTACCCCAAAAAACCAAATGGGAAGAAGATGGAACTCATCCCACAATCCGACGACTCTGTTGCCGAAGAAAAGTTCGTCCTCCCTTCAAGAATCCGAGCGAGAAAGTTGAGCTTTCCACTGTCGCTTGGCAACCTCGATCTCATCGCATCGCAAGCAAAGTCGCAAACTTGGAAAACTCATAAATCAACTTTACATAATATTTTGCTGACCAATGTAACTCAGCTCTTTTCACTCTCTCTCTCTCTCTCTCTTTCTCTCACTTTATCTCTGTCTCTCTCTTTATCTCTCTCTCTCTCTCTCTCTCCTTCTTTCTCTTTCTCTCTCTCTTCGCCCCTCCCTCCCTTATCCAGCTTTCTCTTCATCCGTCCGTTCCCTTTAATTACATCTATCACCATCAGGTCGTGTTTTTGTTTATCGGCTCGCGGCGGGGTGACCGGAGGTGAAGCGGAGGGTGCAAGGGGGGGGTGCTTTTGGGAGGCTGAGAATATCCCTTCAATCTCTCTCTCCTGCCACGCTCTCTCTCTCTTCCTCGCTCTCTCGCTCTCTCGCGCCGTCTCGGCCTCGGACTTGGGGAGCTGAGGAATCGACTCCTTCAATCCTCCGGCATACAATTAGTCGTACTCGTTTCAAAATGCGCATTGATTCGCTCGCATTTCGCCGCGCTTCTATACTCCTCCGCTCCGCGCCGTGACGTCACCGTAAATCAAACACTCTTCACTGAGCAGCGTATATTTGGTATCCTCTCCAGTGAACGGCGCTAAATTACAAACCTGTGACTTTCTAACGCTAGCGGAGCGTTAATTAGAGGATCCATGCACTGAGGTCCACTAGTAAAACATGAGATCCGACGGGAAATCGAACGGAAAATCCTCTGAGCACACTAAAAATGGCCGAAATCTATGTTATTAAACAACTCCGCTTTCTCCGAGGCTTGTGACTGAGTGCCGGTCTGCGTCTACGCCAGTGGCGGTGGCAGAATCTCTCCCACCTCTCTCATTTTCCATATGAATGAATTAGTTGAAGAAGGAAAGAAAGAAGTGTTTTGTTCCCTTGCCCATTCTTGTCTAGCGTGTATGTTTTAATGAAAAAATCAGAGAGAAAGAGAATGGGGCTCTTGCAAACTTTTGCTACACGGGATTGAAAAGTTGATTCTCAGAGAAAACTGGAAAAACACGTTGGTAGCAAATAGACCCAGCAAAAGTCTTTAGTTGAGCGAACGAAAGGTTTTATCAGTGGCTCATGCAATTTGGCAACCATGCTTATTTGCCATTTAAACCTATGCAAAAGTATCGATTTATTGGGGGGTGCAATTGCACCTCCTCTAGATCGATTGTTACACATAGATTTAAATGGAGAAAATACGAGGTTGCCACATTGCACAATGCACGAGCCGCCGGTTTTTATACACCTATTCAAATAGGTTTTGCTGGGTGAACCAAATATTTGATTGGTTCAACTAAAGTATTTTGCATATGTTGGGTCATTTTTCTACCAAAGGTTCTGTCAGCTCTACCAAAGTCTTTTACTTTTTCTGTGTTTTTGCATAGAAACCTATAAAAATGACGATGAGTACCTACAGTAAAAAATCATGAAATTCACTCTCAGAATCGGTCTTAAGGCGGAGAGTCGTAGTTATCATGGGAGATTCCTGTCTAATTTGTGACATATCTCAATGTTTCCGTAGAGAAAGTGACAAAGTATAGACAGGATTCTCAAATGTTATTCCTGCGCTGAACCGGCATTACGAGCTTGCCGAATTAGCAGTTTTGTGAGTTTTATTAGGGACTTTTACACTTTTTTAGTGTGATTTTCGTGATTTTTGATGGTCTTATCACCAGATTGGATTAATTGTTTGCGCTTAGAGCAGAAGTTTGCAAGAGCCTCTTTTGTTCGTTGCATATAACTGTCTAAGCGACAGTATCCATTGTAGGAGAAATGTTTTTGTACTGTTTATGAGTTAATGCGTCTTGAATGCCACAGATTCATAACTTATTTTTTTCCAGCACTTGGAAGTCTCGGAGATGAATAAGGCCGTATAGAGCGGTGTAAATTTGGAACCATATTAGAAAAGGCTCCTTTAGCATCACTATATCTCACGAAACTAAAACAATGAATTTACCGACGTCACGTGCAATCTGGCAACATTGTAATTTTCCCATTTAAATCTATATAAAATATCGATTTAAGGGAGTGCAGTGTGCACCTCCATTGGTTCGACCTTTTTCCATTCGTTTAAATCAACAAAATGACGCGTTGCTAGATTGCACGTGACATTGCACTGTGGGCATGTGCGATTTAGACCTCACCATCAGAATGGTAAACTTATTTTGCCTTGTTCATTTCAAATCTCTGGTAAAAATCCTCAGAAAAAATCATCAAAAAAATCTCAGCATGAGATTTGGAACCTGATTTCATGTTGATCTCATCACGATAATCTCACGATGAGTATAGACAAATCATCTTGACTCAGCATGAGATCATCGTGAAATCATCATGAATCTCATGCTGAGATTTTTTTGATAATTTTTTATGAGGATTGTTACCATCAGGGATGCCCGGTCACGTGACGCCTTTTAATCCATAATAGTATCAGATTAGTCGATCCTGTTTTCTTTAGTCTTGCAGTAGTTCAAAATCACCCTGTAAACATGCTCGATTTCTTTGAGAACTTTCTACTAACCCGGATCAGTGGCGCACCGAGAAATTTGTCTTGGGGGGGGGGGTTTTGGTACGACTCAAACTCCGGGGGGTCTGGGGGGGATGGAATACCCCTCAGTACAAGCGGGGGGTCCGGGGGCCCTCCCCCGGAAATTTTTTTTCAATTTTCCTGACCTTCAGATTGAATTTTACGGTACTTTCATTACAGTAAAATTGAAATGTATACAAATATATTTTCGATTCTGCCACCATGAAATTGTTGCTCTAGACTCATGGTAATTGGAGGGAGAAGAGTCAAAAGGAATGTGGATGAAGGAGCCAAGGAATATTCACCGAAGGGTTCACTGAGAGAGGGGGTCCGGGGGCCCTCCCCCGGAAATTTTTTTCAATTTTCCTTACCGTCAAACTGAATTTTACGGTACTTTCATCTACAGTAAGATTGAAATGCTCAAATATATTTTCGATTTTGCTGCATGAAATCTTTGCTCTCGACTCATAATTGGAGGGAGGAGAGTCAAGTGGAATGTGGTTGAAAGAGCCGTGGAATATTCACCGAGGGGTTCACCGGGAGGGGGGTCCGGGGGCCCTCCCCCGCAAATTTTTTTCAATTTTTCTGACCTTCAGATTGAATTTTACGGTACTTTCATTTCAGGAAAATTGAAATGTACAAATATATTTTCGATTCTGCCACCACGAAATCGTTGCTCTAGACTCATGGTAATTGGAGGGAGAAGAGTCGAAAGGAATGTGGATGAAGGCGAGCCATGGAATATTCACGGAGGGGGTTCACCGAGGGGTTAGATTTTATCCCCCCCCCCCCCCCCCATAGTGAATAACTCTTAAGCAAATGCGGATAATATGGAATTTATTCACCGTGAACCCCCTTTCCTAGCTGATCACGATTTTTTTTCTTTCTCTTTCTTCTATAGACTGTTTTAGTAGAGCGATATATCGTATCGATTGCCGTCCGAGGGCCTTGGGTTCCAAACAAACTCTGGTTCAATGTAATTTCCCCGTAAGCGAACTTTTGAACGGAAATTTAGGGTATTAAATCAAACAATTTAATGCGACCTTTTTGCGATTATGAATTCTACGTCCTCGAAAATGCTTAATATTGCGTGGTTCCACCCATAAAACTTCCGGAATCAACAAGATATTACAGATTAAATGTTGCATTTGTAGGTTAGAATCGCCCGAAATCCCGCCGATTCTACAACAACAACAATAACATTTGGGTGATTCCAACCTCCAAACGCATCGTTTAATCTACATTATCTTGTTGATTTTGGCAGTTTTACGGGTGGAACCAGGCAAAATTAAGCATTTTCGAGGACATAGAATTCATAATCGCAAGAAGGTCGCATTAGTGGTTTGATTTAACACCCTAAATTTCCGATCAATAGTTCGCTTATGGGGAAATTACATTGAACCAGAGTTTGTTTGGAACCAGACGCCCTCAGACGGCAATCGATACGATATATCGCTCTACTAAAACAGTCTATTTGTAAAGGAACCACATCCTCTCTCTCTCTCTCTCTCTCTCTCTCTCTCTCTCTCTCTCTCTCTCTCTCTCTCCCTCCTTTTTTTTTTTTTTTTTTTTTTTTTTTTTTTTTTTTTTTTTTTTAAGGCTTGGGGGGGGGGGTTTTAACCCTAAAACCCCCCCCTTCGGTGCGCCAGTGACCCGGATACATATGCTCAGAACGGTTTGAAACTTTTAGATAATTTCTCAAAAGCCATGCACCATCTCAGAACAACAAAAACAAGAAAAAATGAAAAGAGCGGCAATTTTTGGGCCCAGCAAGATGATGTTAAAAAGAACTCACGGAAAAAAACTACGGTGAAAATAACCATACGGATACCTGGTTTTGGCACCTGATAGATGTAATGGTAATGTTAACGAGAAGTATACTATGTTTTGACTTGGTACTAGGTGATGTTACCTGATTGCATGTCGAATTTACTCAAAGTATCGGTAAATGTACCATACTTCTGGTCAAGTTTACCATAACATCTAGCGGGTGCCAAAATCAGGTATCCGTATGGTAATTTTCACTAATCTTTTTTTTCCGTGATAAAAGTCCCAATCCCAAAATTGGTTTAAGAGGTTTTGAAGAACAAACAAAAAACACGCACGTCCAGTGAGTCTTCATCGTACTTGAAAGCTGTTTGCTCTGACGATAATGAAATATTGAGAATCCCTCAAAATCAAAGTTTAAACTTACGACATCGTATAAACTAAACATCACAATGACCCATTTCAGTCTCGACCAATAATTGACCTGTCAAACTCTTGAGTGACCCCAATGCTCCTAACGAGTAATGATCGTATACAGAGCGATTGCCTGAGAAAGTGATATCCGGGGAATAATGAGTGCGCTGAATAAAGTTCCTCAGAGCGCCTTCAAAACTTTATGCATGCAATACCATATCCGTGATGATCGCGAATCCTGAAAAATGACTGATCATCCGCTGCCGAATAACTTATTTCATCGGATGTTCGGGTGTCAGTGTTGGACATACAGTGTGTCCCGTGCAGAGTGGTCCTTACCGTAGGCGTTTCGCAGGCCTAAGTCGGAAAACACGAACGTCCTTTCGATAAAGAACAGGTCTGCTCGTTAGTATGGTGTAGCGTGTAATTCGCAAACGTTGTATTTTGTCCATCTAAACCCATGTTAAAGGTCGTATACAAAGGTGTTCACCGAATACCCAAAACTTCGATCTTTTTATTGGTTTAAATGGACGAACTGCAACGTTGCCAAATTGCACGCTACATCACTGGTAGAATCGTTTATTAATTTATATGAGAAGTTCTGCGAACCGGCACAAGTCAAGCTAACCTGCTGTTTATCGAAATGAAAAATGTGTTTTTCGACTTGAACCTGGTAAGAACTTTTGGGACACTGTAGATTTTGCACCCCTTTCCCAAAACTGCGTGATGAAATTTGCATGGATGTAATATACTGCGGTGACTAGGTACACGATCAAAATAAAGCTCAAAGTGAACAAGAAATTATTGCTTTATCACTAGTGATAGTTTGCTCTTGATGTCGATCTAGTTTTGATAGTTTTGTATACAGTTTTAATAAAATACAATGGATTAAAAATAAAACAAAAATTAAATTAAATTAAATTAAATAAAGTAAAAAAATTAAACAACGTTTAATTAATCAAAACTGAAATGGAGCAAAATTAAATGATCTAAAATAAATTAAAATTAAATAGAATAAAATTTAATCAAAAAAAGTAAATAAAAAAAAATTAAAATAAAAAAAAAAAATAAAAAAAAATAACAACTTAAATGGGTTACATCAAGTATAGATTAAATTAAAATAATATTTAGATTTGTTCTGTTTCTTTCGCCAAGAGGGTTGCAGAATATGTTTGAATCAATAACAGAAAATGCATAGAAAAAAATAAAAATAAACAAACAAACAACAAAAAACAAAAATCGTAAACAAACAAAAAACCAAAACCAAAATAAAAATAACAACAAAAATAATAACAAAAAACAAAAAAAGGGCAGGCACAGAAACAAACAAACAAACAAACAAACGCAGAAGACACAAACAAAAAATGATAAAATACATGCAGTCAATTTTTCTTCTCATAAATAGTTTTAAATTTCCGAAATTACCTTAAAATCAACGACACTATATGAGTTTCACTAATAGTGATTGCGCTCGTCAATTCCACCCTCCAACGCTCCAACTTCCAAGGAGTGACCACTACGATTCCTTTCTTATAGGCCAACGGGTCAACGGGGTCGCGGAATAATTTAACCCCGCGAAGTCGTCGCGCTGCGTTCGGCTCGTGCCTGGCTCAGCTGAGCAGCACCCTTGGGCCTTGTCCCTTGGCTCGGCGACCCATGGTCAGTTACTCTTTGACCCCTTTGACCCTCTTGGCCTCTTGGCCTCTTCGGCACGCACTGGCATAAGGAACGCTTGACCAGTCCAGATCAAAAACTCAATTAGTTTTTAACGGCATTCTTTGCACATTAAGCAGCAAGCTCCTTTTAACGAGTTTTCACCCTTGATTAATATTTTTGTATGGACATGCCCCAGGGCAGGGACCCCAGGGTGCCAACCAAGGTGCTCGGGAGCTTGGGGGACTCACCTCAGAGGTAATTGTGTGAAAGTACGCTATGATGAGCTTCGCACCTTGCTTGTCTGAAACCATCATATTCACTTTTGAGATGGTTCCTGAGGGGTGGTTAAAAGTCTTGCCGAAAAGAAGGGTTATCTTTGTCCGGTCTATACACGGAAAAAAGACTGGTACAATCTACCATCTTCACTGAAAAAAATAAATAGTTAAAATAGGACAGACCAAAATGATTTGCTAAATTAACCTATAATTTTTTTAAATGAACAACTCAAATGCAAAATCAGCAATTCATTTTGTTAGCTTAACAACTAATTTGCCCAACCAGCAAATCAAATAGTAAAAATAACAATTTTCATGCTGGAATATATAACAAATTAGTAAGTAAAATCAGCAATTTATTTTGCTATTATAAAAAGCTGAATTGTTAGATCAACTAATTTTGTTAAGTTCAGTATTTTTTTAACTATTTAAAATTGCTAAATTGACAATGTTTATTTTGTTAAAAGAACACCATTATGTGGTTGATTTAACAACTATTTTTGTAAACTCAACATATAAATTGTTAACTTAACAGAAAACCCTGGTTGATTTAGCAACTTTCAATTTTTGTTAAATCAGCAAATTTTGAATTGTTGCTTTAACAATTGATTTTTTTCAGTGTTGGAATCAGCTATCAAGTAGAAGGTAAATGCAACGTAAATTACGGTAAATTAAGTTAGTTTGTTCGCACATTTACCATAATTTAGTAAAATTTACCATACTTGATAGCGCTGACTCTAAAATCGGCTATGCAGATGGTAAATTCTACCAGTTAATTTTTTGTGTAAGATGAGAGAAATGTCGTTTTAATATAGTGTCATGTCTAGCTAATGAAGCGTGTAATTGTGATAAGAAGTGGCTGAATCTAGTTCCGGACTTCCGGAAGAACGCGAAAAAACTGTGGTGCCTTTAAGGCAAGGTGAAATTTTTTATCATGAGTCAAGAAAAAGTTACTGACATTATAGTAATGGATCTAAAAAATGTCAAAGCGTCCCTTCCAAATATTTGTTTTTTGTTTTTTGTTTTTGTTTTTGTTTTTTTACTATAATTTGGATCTAGCTACTCTTGAATCTAACTAATGGATTTGATTCCAACCTTATGGAGACAGCGCAAGGGTAATAAAAGCTCTACATTGGGAAAAAACACTTCGATTGCGCTGACAAAGCCCTTTGCTAGAAAAATTATCCAGCAAAAGATGTTATATAGTAGAAGTAACATAT
Source organism: Trialeurodes vaporariorum (assembly GCA_011764245.1). Lineage (NCBI taxonomy): Eukaryota > Metazoa > Arthropoda > Insecta > Hemiptera > Aleyrodidae > Trialeurodes > Trialeurodes vaporariorum. The sequence goes on from VMOF01000320.1 coordinate 29,555,191, forward strand.
AGGCGGACCGTATCAGGGGCTAAGGGGAGCTATAGTCCCCCCACTTTTTTTTGGACGGAGGGGCTAAAAATCGGGAAAAAGTTATCACTTGAGACTTGAGAAGCAAAAAAAAACAAAAAAACAAAAAAACAAAAACAAAAAACAAAAAAAAAAACAAAAAACAAAAGGCCATAACTTTTTAACCCACCTGTTTTTTGGTCACGGTCTGCCTATGAGAAGTAACTAACTGATCCATACTTTGTGGATTCAATTCAATTTGGTCGTCTGGAAAGGCCCAAAGGTTTAGCTCAGTTTATGATTGCGGTGCCCGAAAATATTCGCATTTGTAATACTTTCTTAATCGGCGAAGTCACACCGTTGAATTATCAAAATATCCGCCGATTTTCAAAGTCAGTGACGGAGACTCCACCGGTTATGAAAGATTACAGATCATAGTATTATCGTACATTTACAGTCATCAGCTGAACTGAGCTGTGTAATCTTTTGATCAACCGGTGGAATCATCGGGACTTTGAAAATTGTCATTAATTATAACACAAATAAATGACAGCTCTGCCCTTTCACTTTTTTTCTCCTTTCAGTTTCCTCCTGGGACTAAAGAAAGAAGGAGATGGGGAAAACGAGCGGGAAAAAATTAAGTAAGAAAAGGTACTTAATTGAGGCGATTTTCGGAGTAAGGGTCCTTAAAAAACCAGGTATGCTATTACGGCTGTATCCCCGTTTAACCACAATGCTAATATATTCGAAAAGATCACACCTGATGTTTATCAAGCTCTTCTTTTGGACACCGTCTCAATTTATGGCGTTCACAAAATGTGGGTTGTGCTATTCCACGCTCCAATCGGCCGAATGATAAAATTATAATTTATTGGATGTAGCACACCTGACGTTTTCGGAGCTATCGTATTGCTCGAAACGCGGAGAGGAACTAATTTAACTCCGCGTTGATGAGCGAGATTCAGATTTTTCCCTTGTTTACCGAGGAAATATAATTGGCCGGTAATCCGATCATGTTGTCGTATATGCACGGACAACGGAGGGCCCGAACAATTCGGCCCTTATTGCTTTATGCTTTTATGCTTTATGCTTTATGTTATATGCTATGTGCTTTATGCTTTATGTATATCCTCGATCCTCGAATATTGTATACTTACTCTGAGCTCTCTACAACGATCCTGTCCTGCGATCTGCAGAAAACACGGGATGTGAATAATAACGGGCGATAAATTTTGAACGGTGCCGATAGAAGCCCGTGCCTCCTCCTTCTCTGCATATGTGTGTGTGCGAATGTGCGAGTGTGTGAGTGTCTGTGTGTGTCGGGTGGTCTAAGCGGCACGGCGCTGCGCGGATGTCCAGTTTTAAGGGATGAATAATTCACATACCGGTAGAAGTTTTCGAATTTTTAATGCGCAGAAAGGAGAGCTGGTCATTTTTCCTCTGCATGAGGCCGCTCGCGAACCGCGCAGTGGTAACTATTATTCCAATGTGTCGGACGCAGTGTTTCTTGGTGGGGCAACCAGAGTCCCTGTATGTGGAGCAGTGGCGGATCCAGAAAATTTTTCTGGGGGGGGGGGAGGCACGCCTGTGAAATTTTGAAATTTGAAGCGTCGGTGGACGCAATTTCGGGCTATTTTCTGTTCAAGAAAGGCAAAATTTGAGGCTTCTGGGGATGGATCCGTCTCGGATGTGGCGAGTTAAGACAAAGTGAAAACATGGGTGCCGCCATTGGTGTTGCGTTTTTGCACATTTGTTTACATTCTGAGGGCCGTTTTTGGGCTTTGGTCCACGACAAAGATTACAGGTCCATCACTCAACGGTAGAGTCCCTATATACTATGAGAGTTGCACTATTGCTGAATCTATTTCTGATTGGCTCTCAGATTTAGGCTGTCAAGAAAGCTCCCAGAGGCAAATGCAAATGGTGGAGGGTTTGTTTACTTTTCGCGAACTCGCTTTCATTACACATTTGAAGTAACAGTGACCGCGGTAATTTTTGTGAATTTTTCCTCTGCTTGAATGTTATTATGGAGAACATTATCTCTTTCAATAACGACCGTTATTGTCGAGAATCTGAACCTAACCTACAAGAGATAGCGAAATAGTGGCAACTGCGCAGAGGCAAACGGTCATCCGCCATTAGCAATTTGCCTCTTGGGGGCTCCATTGGTCCACTTCTTCTTCTTCATTTTGAGAGTCTTGTCGCAACTCTCTTAGTATATAGGGACTCAACTCAACGGTAGGCGACTGTTGGCTATTGTATCGATGAGTGTCGACCAATTTTAGGTTAAAAAAGGGTTAAATGTTGCAGCTTTGAGCTGGGTCTTTATTCGTCTCTGGTTACTTCGAGTTATAATGTATAGTCGAAGATATCACCCGTACCGACGCGACGGACCGACGGTTAAGCATTTTAGTGTATCTTACCCGAACTATTTGTTCGGCAACGATGGTTATAACACCGTTACCAGTGGCGAAGAGTAAAATTTGGCATCAATGTACAGTCTTCATTTAAATTCACACAAAAAATCGAACGCTTCAGTCATCGGCGATGATCAGGCATTTCGACCTTTCTAATGCGTTTAAATGGGGAAAAAGGAAAGTTGCCAAATCGCACGCCTCGCCGCTGACCGTTACAGTGTTAGCTTTCCTCGATTTTAGAAGTGAACTTGATTGTTCTTAATGATATACACGATTGGGCATAGTGTACTTTTACTGATAGAAGAAAACAAAACCAAAAAAAAAAAAAAAAAAACTTTGGTAGCGCTCACAAAACCTTTGGTAGAAAAATGATCCAGCAAAAGACTTCGGTTGAGCCCACCTAATTTTCGGTTCACCCAGCAAAAACCTCTTTGGTTAGACGTACAAAACCTTTGGATTGGCTCTACTAAAGTTTTTTGCTGCGTTAGTTTTCCACTAAAGGTTTCTTGAGCGCTGCCAAAGTGTTTTTTGACTTTTTTCTGATGTGTTGTAAGAAATGGCCACGGTACGAAGCAAGTGTCAACCCATCCAGATTAAGATTCGGGGCTGAGGGATTTTTTTATTGAGTCCAATACACTTATCTAATCTGATTTTGCAGCCGTCAATCCAGAATTTGTCAAATATTTTTGGCGTCAAAAGAGATTTTGCTGGGTGAACACCATGCACCGATTTTGTTCGCTTAATTAAATTATTTTGTTGGGTCATTTTTCTATCCAAGGTTCTGTCAGTGCTATCCAAGCGTTTTTGCCTTTTTTTCTGCTCTCTGAAAAATCGACGTTCAAATTCGCCTTACACTGAAAAAAGTAGATATGTGTCGTAGGCATTTAGGCAAGAATCTGGGTTCACCGGCCACAATTTGGTTCAATTTTTTGCATGGGACACAATCAGATTGTTTCGTTGATACAATTCGTTGATTGAGTCCCATGCAAAAAACTGATCCAAAATGTGGCCGGTGAACCCAGATTCGTGCCTACGACACATTCTACTTTTTTCAGTGTAATGGAAGTATATGGTACAGATCCATCATCACTTTATAAGTAAGCATAAAAAACGACATAATGTGTCCGCGACATTCACCATCCATCAGTATTTATATTTAACTAATTTTTAGTGTTTTAGAATAATTGTATACGCCTACAATTTCACTTCATCATCGCCATCTCATGTATTTTGAGACGCTGATTTCAAAAATGCCATCAGTTTTCAATGAACTGGCCTAGATTTTACGTAAATTCCAAATTACGCCTTCTTAGCAAAATATTCAAAATTCTGGAAAAAGTATGAGTATTGAGTAAAAATTAAGGCCGAATTTGAAATCAGCGTGTCAATATAAATAGACAGTGCTACAGGAGGGGTGAGAAAGAGGTATCTTATGATGAGAAAACCTGGTTTTACGTTCATAACACACGGACACACTATGTCGTTAAGGCGTAAAAATCTCACTTTATGCCACCCTTCCGAGTCCTTCCGTCCCATTGAGCGTCGCTTGGCGCAGCAAGTTCAACCCTACTTGGTCCCTGTTATTGCCCCATTCACACACAAATGAATTATAAATTTTTCCTTTTCGGATTATAACTGTAGTTACATGAGAGAATCATGTAGCGATTCGCCTATGATTTTTTAATTAAGTGACCGGACGGATGGTTTGCTGGATGGACGACGGAAGGGCTTCTTCTACATTTTCAAGCTTTGGTCAAGAGAGCGCAAGAGTCCACGCAAGAACCCCGAATCCTGAGACCTGTCTCTCATACCGGAAGTTTTCGATATACTACCGGGTCATCGCGGCTTATAATAGGAGTTGCGGGATCCCTCGGCTCAAGCCACTGCCGCCGTGAGTGGTCGACAGGTAAAAAATATGTAAATCTTAGGACTCAGATCCTCAGTAGCGGTCGTCGGGTCCTTTGGCCTCTTGGCTTATATATTAGCCGTGGCCCTGGCCGAAGTAATTGTTTACTTCGCGACGCTTGTTTTGCGCAGCGTATACGTCAAGAATGACCATTGCATCCAATGACATTCGCAGGAATTAGTCTCTCTCGCTCTTTTCTCGTTTGAGTATTTGTACTAGGAAGGGAGAGAGATGAAGGCTCAAATAGCATTCGAGCCCCTCTGTGTCTGTCCTTTTCCTACACCCGTGTTCAAATGGGAAAGCGAGAGAGAAATGACTGTGGCATCCGATGGCGCATGCGCAGGAATTAGTCTCTCTCGCTCTTTTCCCCGTTTGAGTGTATGTACTAGAAAAGGAGAGAGAAAAGGCTCAAATCACATTCGAGCCCCTATGTCTGTCCTCACGGAAAAAAATCAGTGGTAAAATTAACCATAGCATAGTTGATTTTGGCACCTCCTACAAAGTATGGTAAATTTCACCTGATGTTTGGTATGATGAAGCACACTACTAGTTTAATATAACGCGCAGATGGATGCGTTGACCAAAAGTGTACCTCATCATGCCAAACATCAGGTGAAATTTACCATACTTTGTAGGAGGTGCCAAAATCAACTATGCTATGGTTAATTTTACCACTGATTTTTTTCCGTGCTTTTCCTACACTCGTGTTCAAATGGGAAAGAGAGAGAGAGAGAGAGAGAGAGAGAGAGAGAGAGAGAGAGAGAGAGAGAGAGAGAGAGAGAGAGAGAGAGAGAAATTACTATTGCATCCGATGGCGTACGCAGGAATTAGTTTCTCTCGCTCTTTTCTCGTTTGAGTGTACGCACTAGAAAAGGAGAGAAATAGAGGCTGAAGTCACATTCAAGCTGTCTGTCTTTTTCCTACGCTCGTGTTCAAATGGGGAAGAGAGAGAGAAATGACTTTTGCATCCGATGGCGCTCGCAGGAATTAGTCTCTCCTGCTCTCTTTTCCCCGTTTGAGTGTATGTACGAGAGCAGGAGAGAGATAGAGGCTCAAGTCACATTCGGGCCCCCCTTTCTGCCCTTTTCCAACACATACGTTCAAATGGGCGAAAAGAGAGAGAAATGAAAATTCCTGATTACGCGCAACTGATGATTGCATCCCTTGAAGTTGCAAGTCCAGCGCAATCGCCAGCGCCAGCAGCTGTGATCATAGCCGAAGTCAGGAATTTGTAATTCTATCTCTTTTTGCTTCTATTTGAATGCATGTGTTGGAAAAGGATAGTATGACAGGTCGTCACGTGATTTTAGAGCCTATTTCTGTCCTTTTCTACGGAACGTGCAGTCAAATGGACATAGAGAGAGAAAAATGGATTTCTGATGATATGCGGCTGTGATTGCCCCACTTCAAGACATCGCATCGGATCGGGCCATGTTTCTTTCCGCGCCGTTTTCGAGTATGGATTTGTAGTGTTCCGTACATGGTTGCCACGCCATGAAAAACGGAACCGATCAGACAATCGATTAAAATTGTGGTGTCTATTTATAAAGTTTGTTTAGAAGCGTTTTAAATGCACTTTCCCTCGCGCCAAAATTATGGAGGACAATTTTTTTAACAGCTGTGACATTAGTTTAATTTTACGAGGGTTGCAATGTGCGAAAAATCGGATCGAAAAGGTTCAGAAGCCCCCCTATGAATTTGTGGTCGGTCCTCAGACTGAACACTTTATAATATAATAACGTGATTCGTGGTAGCGTTTAAGTCAAAGACGAGCGTTGCGAGTTTATACAAAGGTTTTATTCACAAATAATTACAGATGGTTTCGGAGCCGTGACACGGAGCTTTAGAAGTACGAAGAGAAGAACCAGAACGAACAAGAGGAGCATCTCTAAGGTGATATTCACCTTATATATTATTGTGTCAGGAGTGGAATCTTCATTAGCGTATTCCACTCCTACACTGTTTATCACCTAAGGGTGCATAAAGTAGTTTAAGCTAATTATTGTCATGTCCTTGGTCATGGCCAGAATTAGCTCAAAACAGTTGCGACCGATACGTGTTATCTAACCATTATTGGGCTCCGCGTCACAACTCTGGGGGCCCTCAAAAGTCGAGCGTCCCCGTGAGACCTAAATAAAAAATAAACGGAAATATATTTTTTCCGGTCAATTTCTGCGATTTAGAAATTTAAGAAAAAAATTGAAATTGGAACCACTGAGTAAATAATATAAAAGTGTGTTCCATTAATGAAATTTAAACTTTTGAGAAAAAAAATAAAAAAGTAAAAGTTTTTAACGAATCAAAGTTCGAATTGATGACCCTCTTTTAAAGAGAAAAAGGAAAATTGGGCTGAAAGCTCTGTTGATTGATGCCTTTGAAAATGGCCTTTTCAGAGACGTTTCAGTCGTGAGATAATGATTGCCGGTCCAGGCCAGGTCCAAGTGAGACTGTGTATTTGCTTGAATGCCGTTGATTTCCCATTGGATGGCCGATGGAGTCGTGATATTGCGCCAATCAGAAAATTCGGTTGAACAGCTGCCGTTGATATAGACCAGACCAGAGAGTTCATATATTAGCATTCAGAAGTAATGCCTGACCGCTGAGTGCCTAGGAGTGACTTGATTGTCACCAATTTGTCGTCTGTTGTTAGATTTGCCAGAGTGTTGCCACGGTAGATACTTCTCCACCGTGGAAAGTGGGGAACTGCGCCTCCATGTAATTGGACGATGGTGAAAAGTGGGAAGATTCAAAAGGTTGTCTTCGAGTGTTTGCAGGCATAACGTTCCGTCTATGCCCAGTGCCATAAGTCCAATTTTGCGTTGCTGCTTTGATGGAAGTTCATCGGAAGAATCGGTGCCATCTTGAATTGATTTGCGGAGATGTGTCACGCCTATTGGTTGATGACTGTTGATCCGTATTCTGCTTGTTTGCTGCAATGCTTCGTGATTATGATGCTTCGTATATTGGTCATAGGAGGAAGATCTGTAATCAGATGAATTTTCCTGAGAGTAGACGACTGTTTATGTAATTTGACAGGTAAACGTTTTATGGGTTCAAAGTTAGAGCGCAATCCTCAAGACAATTAATTTGATTGCATTGGGATAATGGAAGGCTTTGTATAGGAAGAATTTTCCAGGCCATGCCCTTGAATAAAGAAAAATACCCAATAATAATAAAAATATATGCTTTTTTTCAAAATAAAAATGAATGCCAAATTTGGAAAAATTGCAAGAATCGGTACGTATTGAACCTTTATGCTGTTTCATGATATAAATAAAGACAAGTAACTTTTATTCATTTCTAATAGTTATAGCAATGGAAATGTATACTGAAATTGAAAATTAATACCTGATTTTCCAACGGTTTAATTCGCAAATGATTTGAAATGACAACTTTGACTCGAGCTGTCAGTAATCTATGTTAGTTTTTATCAAGTTTTTCCCCCAATATTTTTGAAAAAAAAAACAAAATGTAACATAGCACTTATTAAAGAAAAATATTCGTGCGATACGACTCTATAGACGCCGCACACATGGCTAATTTTTACTTCTAAATCGCGCCTTTGCGATTCCTAGACTTAGTTTTGTCTATTTTTCGAATTTTTCGTCTTAATATTCCGATTTTTCAAAATCTAAAAGTGGTGAAATGGTGAAATGCATTAGAATTTCTAGTTTATTGGATGCTTGTTTCCTGAAATATATACTTCACCTGTAATGCTTGCCTTTTGGTGCCCTTTTACTACGAAGGTAAGTGTTTCAAATAATTTATTTATATTATATCATAGTGCTTTTTGCTAGTTACGCCAAATAAAAATTCTAGTTTGGTGCTTCAATGCGAGCAAACTTTTAAATAGAAAGAGAAAAGTATCCCACTTAGGATTTTTCTCAAATAATTGACTTTCCTGAGTTTATTAAATTTGTCTAAAATTCATCGATGTTTTTTTCTTAAAAAAAAAACTGTTGGTTCAAGAATTTCCTATGTGTTTAGCACTTTTGTCAGTTGTGTCCCTTCTGCACGCAACATTAGTTAAGCTTCTTCAGAATTAGAAACAATTATAGTGAATGAAGGCTGGTTAAGGCATCAATTCAACTATATGACTCTGTGACGACCGATTAAGGTAACCACTGTGAGTCGATCCGGGGCCCCGAAATTAAAAAAAAATAAAAACAAAAGTATACGTGCATTAAGGGCTCAAGTGTCAAAACGAGCTGAACAAAAGATCATCTTTCCTTTATTTTCAGCCTGATCAGGGCGAAAAAGGAGTTGCGCAAGTAGCTCACTACTCGTGCTTGCATTTTTCGGTTTAATAAACTCTTTTTAAAAGAAATTATTGTCTCTAAAGTTTTAACTAAGGTTTTGTTGATGAGACAAAAAATGATGCTTCCCTAAATGGAATTGAGAATGTTTATTGGTTTAAACATCCATACGTTGCGGCTCAGTATTGAGTACTATATTGACAGTGAGAGTGAGAGAGAAAGACGAAGAAAAATCTTTATTTAGAGTTAATTCTCCCTTTGGCCGCTTAAATATTATAAAACATTGATTTAAAATTAAGCATTTCTGCTAGCTGTGCTTTTCGAGATTTTCTCTCCGGAACGTTCCTAAGATTATATTTTTTCCCATTTTCTTTTAAGAACGTTATCATACCTGGGTTCTGTTTGTGTGCTTTAAGGATTCCTTTCCTTGTTGAAGCCGACGCATTAATGTAAGATTCTAGAATTAGGTCCCTTTTCCTAGGCGGTAAGGGTGGTGGTGGGGACGGGGTGGGTGACCTTTCGATTTGACAGTCAAAGTCCGGTTCTACTTGTGAATTTAATGAAAGGAGTGAACCTGAACTTGACTCATTACTTTCCCGTTCTAATTCTGGGCTTATTCTGCCTAAATTTTCTCTTGAATTTTCCCCCACCTCATTTTGTTCTTCTTTTTTACTGATATTTGAACTAATTGCTGGCTGATACATTTTTCCGCTTTCCTCTCCTGAATCCGAACTTTCATTGCATAAAGTTTTTTCAGTATTGCTAGCGATATTTTGGTTAAGATGATTTTCCGACAGTTCCTGATCAACCGAAAGTTGATTAGGAGTGTGAAAAATATCCTCTTCTGATTGTGCATCTTCCAGTTCAATATAGCTATCCTCAAAAAAGGAAGGCGAACTTCTTTCACTCTCTGTTTGAGAGCGTAATTTCATTTGATGTCTTGGGACTTTAGCCCAAGTTTTATTTCTGATTAGTTTTTTAGTTGATCGTTTGCGCCGTAAGGGCATATGTTTTGAATTTCTGATCATATTTTGTTTAGTTGGCTTTTTGCCTGTTAATTTTTTCGTAATCTTTTTAATTGATTCATTAATAAAGTTATCAGTTTTACGAGTTCGCTTTTCTTTTTTTCTGGATGTACCTGGCATGTACCTTTCATAAGACGGTGAGCTAATAGGACTTAAGTCGCTATCATCGCTCGGCGTTTTAAAATCAGCTAAATTTAATTTAATTAATTTTTTGGCTTTGGGCGTACTTGCGCCAAAATCATGTTCTGAATCTGAACTTGAAAGTGAAGAGGAGAGAGGAAGGGGTAAGTTCCTTTCTTCCTCGTCATTTATGCCTTGATCTAGCGGATGAGCTGCACTGCCAACACCTTCAGGGGAGGGCGGCAGAGGAGAGCTCGGTGGCTCAATCGATGCGTTCGATGGAACATCAATTAATAAAGCGCTGTTGCCGCTTTTATTTTCCGGTTCTAGATTGGACTTACTACTGTCGTCTGAACCTGTATTTTCCCTTTGTTTTCTTCTCTCTTCCTGTTTTTGTTTCAACCATTCTTCGTTTATCCTTGAAATCATAGGAGGGTAATTATAGGATAAATGCGATTTTCTTTCTACAATGGGTTTTAACCTATTGGCGTTGACAAGTTGAGTTTTATGCGTAGTCATACACCTTATTTTGAATGTAACAGGACCTATCTTTTGAAGGATTATGAACGTTCCTTCATATTTGTTATTGAATTTTTTAAATCTACCCCTCTTTATAGTGGGGGTGAAAAGAGTTACTTTTTGACCAATCGTAAAGTCAGGCTCTTTTGTTTTTCTATCATAGAAATTTTTTCTTTTTTCTGCTTTTTTCTGCAGAGTTTTTTCTACGTTTTGATATGCCAATTTTAGTCTGTTTTCGACTTCGGCGGGATAATTATTGTCAACATTGTAATTCATTGTTTTCGGCTTGTAGAACGTGTCAAATGGCAAATCGAAATTTCTTCCAAAAAATAAAAAATTAGGACTATATTTTGTTGATGAATTGATTGTATTGTTGTATGCTGAGACAACTAAAGGTAATTGAGCTCCCCAATTAACATCATTATAATCGAGAGATCCTGACAGCATTTTAATAATTGTCTGATTTGTTCTTTCTGTTAAACCATTTGACTTTGGATTGTATGCAGTAGTGAATATTTGTTTGATTCCTAAAAATTTGCAAACATTTTTTAAAATTGTCCCTGTAAATTGAGGTCCCCTATCTGAAAAAATTTTATGCATCACTCCATATCGTGAAATGACGTCACTGAGACATTTGGCAACCGTCGTCGCTGATTGATCTCTTAATGCAAAAGCGACGAGGAATTTTGAAAAATGGCATATTATTGTCAAAATGTATTTATTGTTTGACAAATCTGGCGCTATTGGACCGACGAAGTCCCATGAAACTAGTTCCCACGGACGTGTCGGATAGGTAAATGATTGCAGCGGTGCCGGTTTGTCAAAATTTGAGCGTTTATGCTCACGACAGTTTTGACAACTAGCGACGTAATTTGAAACATCTTTTTTCATCTGCGGCCAGAAAAAATGTCTCTTAGCTAATTCTAGGGTTTTGTCAAATCCAACGTGTGCAGTTTTGTCATGACAGATTTCCAAAACCCTAGGAATTGCTTCCTTCGGAATATATAATTTATCATCTTGATTCCATGAATTACCTGCACGAAATAAGAGTTTATCATCGTCTAAAAAATAATATTTGTTGCGGAGTTTTTCAGTTTTCCGCAAGTCTGCAACAATTTGCCTGCAATATGGGTCATTAATTTGAAAAGTTCTGATGCTTTTTCTAGAAAAAAGTGGATTTTGTAAAATTGAATCCGAAATTTTATTTAAATTTGTCGGTAGGCGACTTAATGCATCTGCCTGTGACATGGCTTTTGATTTTCCTGCTATATGTACCATATTGAAATCAAACTGTTGAAGAAATACCGCGGCTCTTTCTAACCTAGAATTTCTAAACGGTACGCTGTTTAGATTTTTCAGCGGCATATGATCTGAAAAAATAGTGAATTTTCGACCAAAGAGATAGGGTTTAAAATGACTGACGGCAAATTGAATTCCTATCATTTCTCTTTCTATAGTAGAGTATTTTTGCTCTGGTTCCGAAAATCCTCTGGATGCGTAAGCGACGGGACGCTCTTTACCTGAATCGTCTTTTTGACTAAGTACTGCCCCACATCCGATACCTGATGCGTCTACTGTTAGAAAAAATTGCTTTTCTGGGTCAGGAAACATTAGAACTGGATAATTTGTTATTTTTTCTTTAAGTGCTTTAAATGCTTTATCTTGAGCTTCCCCCCAGTGAAAAGGGGTATTTTTTCTCGTTAACTTGACAATATCTGCACTGATTTTTGCGAAGTTTTGAATAAATCTCCTTAAGTAATTAAAAATTCCCATAACCATTTGAACTTCTCTTAAGTTTCTAGGTGGTTTTAAATCCAAAATTTGTTTGATTTTTAAATCGTTTGGTTCTAATCCTGCAGCACTTACTGTGTGACCCAAAAAATCAAGTTTATCTTTAAGAAAAGCGCATTTTTTAGCATTTATTTTCAAGTTAGCCATTCTGAGTCTTTTAAAAACTCCTTCCAATCTGTCTAGATGGCGTTGAAAATCTGCTGTATAAAGAATGATGTCATCCATGTAACACATGACATCTCTTCCAATCATTTTATTGAAAGTTATTTGAATTAGCCGCGCCAAAGTGGCTGGCGCGTTGCATAATCCCATAGGCATTTTGCGATACACATATGAATTTTGGTTAATGGTGAACGCTGTTTTTGGAACATCCTCCTTTTTTACGTTGACTGCATAGTATGCCTTTGAAAGATCTATCTGCGAAAAATGGGTGGAGTTAGCAAGCTGATCTATTACGTCATCGATTAATGGTAATGGATAATGCGATACCGTGATGAGCTTGTTTATGTGTCTAAAATCTGTAATGAACCTAAGCTCTGGATTTCCATTGTCATCTTTTGTCTTTTTCTGAACTAATATGACTGGGCTGTTCCAGGGGGAGGGGGATTTTTCAATTACACCCTGCTCCTCAAGTTCATCTGCTAATTTCTGCAAATGAGGTTTTTGTGAAAGAGGAATTCGATACTGCCTTCGGTATGATGGTTTTGCATCGCCCGTAGGGATATCGAATTCCACCAATGACGTTGTCGTTAATTTGTCCTTTGGACTCGTGATAAAAACGTCACTGTATTTATTTAATAAATCTTGCAAAGGTTTTCGTTTTTCCTTTGGTAAATGAGATAAGTCTGCATTAACATGCTTTTTGGCCTCCCTGTTCACGGTTTCGTCCCTATACGCTGGGTAGGAATACCTGTGAACTGAATATTTGTTTATCGGATCTACAAAACCCATTAAGGTTCCTTTTTGCAATCCAATTTCCTGATCACACACATTTATTAGTTTGATCAAGACTTTCGATTTCGGAAGAATATTTATTAAAGCTCTTCCGGCAAAAACACCGTTCTTAACTTCTGCGACTGGCTCAAAATAATATGAGTCACCTATGTTAACTGCGTGCGGATCTTTAATTGTTCCTACGCAAATTGTTTCGGACCTTGCGGCTAGTGCCGTGTCTTCCGAGAGTTTGATCGTAGTGATGTAACCAAAATTATTCCTCCTCGTTGAGGTGTTGATTACCTGAGGCTGGTCATTAAGTGACTTATTTTTCAATGCATCGCTGTTTTGCGCGTGATGCGTTCTATTTTTGGAAATGTTTTTTGTAAAATTCCCTTTCGGTTTTTTATTTTTCGGCATATTTTGATGGCGCTGTTGCCGCGTCGTTGGTTTTTTGTTGCCTGAAAAATTAAGATGCCTGGGTTTCTGTGAACTATTGTAGGTCGCTTTATCAGCATTTTCGGACCCATTCTCCCAAGATTTTAGTTCTATTTTTGCCTGTTTCTCAGTCTTTTCTTTTTTACTCTGTTTTGGCGAAGAATCCGTGATCCAATGAGATGGAATCGAAAACTCTGATAAGCTTCCTACCACTGTTCCTGCCTTTAAAAAATGATTTTTGGCCTTATTGTTAAACATAGGTACTATAATCGTACCTTTAATTACCTTAGAGACAAAATGATCCAATGAATAGACGTTATGATCATTTTGCCTTTGCCTCGTGAAAAAATGAGTTTTTTCTGAATCAAGATATGGTTCTATAAAACACTCGCAGTCTATACTTGATTGTGGGCTGAGAGAATATGGGTGCCTAGTTTTGACCTGATATCTTACTTTATGTTGGACTGAATAATTACTTTTTTCTGTTTTCCTTTTAGCAGAGCCACTAGAAACGACATTGTGGTTGCTATTAATGTTCCTACTGTTTTTGAAGAGTAGCTCTCCCTGTTTCATTTCTCTGTGAGTATACTTTGATTTTTCCTGAATTTTGTCAGGTTTTCTAGTCACAGAGCTATCTGTTTCCTCAAAAATTGGATAACTTGGTGCCCATTTTAGGACATTTGCGTAAGTATCGCTGCGTGCTACTGTCATACTATTTTCTGTGAACATTAGATTGGCAGAATATTTTTCGATGAAATCCATGCCTATTATGCCTCCTACTGGGTCTAAATTTGTGCTTCCAACGACATGAAATTCTTGTTGGAATCTTTTGCCATCATGCAAAAGCGTGAGCATTATCGTACCTAAAGTTAAGACATTTGATTCACTTATATTCGTCAGATAACTACGCCTATTCCTATTCACAAATTTAATTAAACCTGCTAGAACGTTACTCTGAATTATCGAAATGACACTCCCAGTATCGATTAAAAAAGCTGGGATCTTTTTTACATTTTTTACTCTAATATTTACAACATATCCCAAATCATTTTTTCTCAACGGGATTGAAATGGCATTGTCACCTTTTTTCCCCCCACCATTTCTAGTGGGGGCATTCAAAAATCCTTATTTTTTGAAACTAAACTGACATTCCTATCATTATTTTGCTGCTTGATATCCTGGCTACTTTGATTATTTGAGTACCTGTAATTCTGATTATTACCCTGATTAAACTTCTGCGAATAATATCCATTATGAGAGTTATAATTTTGGTTTTGATTTTGACTTCTATTATACTCTCTTCTTTCGTTTTGCGGACCATAATTATTGTTTCTACTGTTAAAATTTTGACTACTAGTAAGTCTTGATTGTGATCTTGCTTTATTTCTACAATCTTTTTCTAAGTGTCCTTTTTTCTGACAGTAATCACATTTAATTTCTTTAATTTGCTCTTCTTCGAACATTGCCTCTTTAAGAGCGTCCTCAAATGTTGCTGGCCTTCTAACAATGACAAATCTTCTAATTGAGTCATTTAGCCCTTTGAGAAAATTTGTTTTCAGCTGCTCTTGCAGGTGTCTCTGTAAAATTTCTTCTTCGGCTCCGTTCATTCCCTTCTCTTTACATGCGTATCCAAGCTCCCTTAATTTTGATGCAAATTCCCTAACAGTTTCTCCTGGCTCTTGTGCCCTAGTATAAAATTTAATTCTTTCATAACCTAAATCTGCTACTTTTTCGTACCTAGAGACTAACAATTTTTTCAGAGACTCGTACGTATGTTCAGTAACTTCTGGCTGATTTTTTACATAGCTCAGCACTTCACCACCTAATTTTGTTCGGCAAAAATAAAACGCTTTTTGCTCTGACCACTTAGCCAGTTGTTTAATTTCTTCGAACTCGTTAAGAAAATAGCCTATGTTTTGATTCGGTTTGTCTGAAAAATATGGCAACCTACTTAACATAACACTAATCAGCTCTTTGTCATCGTTGTTTGTTTCAGATGCTCCTGAAATATGACCATCAGGAGACGACATTTTTGCTATAATTTACGATTTTTTTTCTTTTAAAATAAATCGTTGGAAAATCACAAGTCTTTTGTAATTTTTTATCTGCCCTTTTTCACCCCCTTAAAATTAGCACTTTTCTTATTTTCTAAAACACAACCTGAAAAAAAGGGAAAATATTAGCGGGTGGTGGAGGGGAAAAGGGGAGGTTTTGAACATAGGAACACAGGGAAATGCAATCATTGAATTATCTTAAAGTATCACGACTAACCTGAAGTCCACTTTCGTCGACGAAGGATTTAGTTTTCGTTCTCGAAGAAAAACTATCACCGATTTAACTGTAACTATCGCGTATCTTTGGTTCGAATCACTTGCTGCCATTAATTGCGGACAGTGTAATCTCTTTAAAACTTTGTGGATTCGAATCACTAAAGCTGCCACCAATTGTGGTCGGTCCTCAGACTGAACACTTTATAATATAATAACGTGATTCGTGGTAGCGTTTAAGTCAAAGACGAGCGTTGCGAGTTTATACAAAGGTTTTATTCACAAATAATTACAGATGGTTTCGGAGCCGTGACACGGAGCTTTAGAAGTACGAAGAGAAGAACCAGAACGAACAAGAGGAGCATCTCTAAGGTGATATTCACCTTATATATTATTGTGTCAGGAGTGGAATCTTCATTAGCGTATTCCACTCCTACACTGTTTATCACCTAAGGGTGCATAAAGTAGTTTAAGCTAATTATTGTCATGTCCTTGGTCATGGCCAGAATTAGCTCAAAACAGTTGCGACCGATACGTGTTATCTAACCATTATTGGGCTCCGCGTCACAAATTCACCCCATTACCATCTGAGGTCATAAATCGAGAAAAACGCCCAAAATTACACTGGGAAACCAGTTTGTTTATGCGTTTGTGAGGATGATATTTCAAAAAAAGGACGGAAGCCGGTCCTACCCCCAAACTTTGGGGTCAAACTGTGAACATTATTTGGCCGACAGGAAATTCGGGGCAATTGGTATTTATCATCTTCAATTTACGTTAAAAAATGATAGATTAAATGACAAATGTCAACGTTTAGCAAAAAATATGGGATCAAAAGCGTGAAAAAGCCCCAATCTCCTCCTAAAATTAATGTAATGACATTTTGAGGTAAAAAATCGAATAGAATACGATTAAAATTACGTCCAATTACCGAAATTCATCTAGTTTGCAGCTTTCATTCCGAAGATAATTAACAAAATTAACTTACAGCCCCTGATTGGGGGGGGGGGGGCACTGCACCCGATTCGGACTTCAAAAATCCCTTAAACTCTGCGGGAAAGTCATTTCCAATACTAGAACTATCGATCAGCGTAAAAAAAAAAAAAAAAAAAAAAAAAAAAAACGGGGTTTGAAAGGATTTTAAGCGCGCGGGGGGGGGGATTTCGGCCCTTATATCGATACCCCTCCTATACACTTTTAATTTTTTCAGTGAGCTATCAATGTGGCGGACTGAATTCTCACTACCCCTTTCAGACCCGGAGTCCATTCTAATGGACATTAGAATAACATTGAATCTTATGGAAAACATAAAAATATAATATGCGCATCAATTTAGATGAGGAAACATCGCTGAGATCAACAGTGTTGATCGAAAATCCGTTCCTGAAAAAAAAAAAAAAAAAAAAAAAAAAAAAAAAAAAAAAAAAAAAAAGATTTTCAGGTCTGAAAGGGCTAAAGAGCGGTGACGAGTCGCATTGATGCCCATCTTGCGTGAGTGGCTTTGAATTATTAAGTCCTCAAAAATCTGGCAACACTTGAAGCGTCTGTTTGGTTCTCCCCTTCTTATTGGTGGATATCCGGGTCCGCAGTGTCCAGGATGGATCGTGCTACCTATCCAACTCTAGTCCAGTCCGGTCAGTCGACAATGTCAAAGTTGCGTGCTTGTAGTTTTGACCTACGACCGGAGACCAGAAGTTGTCCAGAAGTTGGACCTGGCGTACGCGCGGCTCGGCGCGTTCCTATCTCTCTAATCAAGTTCTCGTTAGCAGAACGGTATAGAGTGTGGACTGATGAAGGACGGCACGGTGCACGTATGAGCACGTGTTCCCTGAGAATCGAACCCTGTCCCTCGTGTCATCGGTTCCGGAGTTGCTACCGATGCGCCGATGGACAGTTCTGGATCAGTTGCTCCCTATACATATATAACAAGTATAATGAAGTAACTGTAAGCAAAGTCTATATCAATTCCTTCCTCGTTTTCCAAGGGTCACTTTTTGGGGTCGAGCTGTCACAGCGAGCAATCCTTGTTCCTTGTTTGTCTAGTTCTTTTTGATTTAACAGTTAAGATACTTGCATATTTACGGCGAGACTGTTAATCATATAGCATGCGTGTTGTTTTTGTTTTCCCCTCATCGTCATTTCCCGCCAAAAATTAAATTGCGTAATACAGTTACCATGACCTACAAGCAGGGGCGTGCCGGGGCTATAGCGGATTGAAGAGTTGATTCTTGCATAAAAACCTGTAAAAATGACGATGAGTACACGAAAAAATCACGAAATTCACTCTCAGAATAAGGCCTAATGGCGGAGAGACGCGGCAGGTATCATGGGTCCTGTCTGAAATGAGATATACATATGTATAGCTCTATGATGTGTTTCCGTAGAGAAAGTGACATAATAGACAGGGATCTCCCATGATACCTGCGTTGAAGCGCTATTATAATCTTGCCTTTATAGCAGTTAGGAGATTTTACATATATGGATTTTAAACTTTCTTAGTGTGATTTTCGTGATTTCCGCTGGTCTTTACATCAGATTGGACTATTTATTTGTATTTGCTAACATCGCAAAAGTTTGCAAGCGCCCCATTAAAGGAATTTTTCTCTGTATTCACCGCTGATTTCACGAAAAAACTCTGACCTGCAATCTGATCTCAATCTGTGAATTCACCGTTCATAGTTATTAAAATATCCCCATGTTTTTAAAGTCATCGACGACTGCATCGACTGAGAAAAGATTGCAAATCAAATTGCATTATAGTCATACACTGAACTGAACTGTGTAATCTTTTCTCATATACCGGTGAAATTATCAATGAATTGGAACGGCATACTTAATTCAGGGGCGTGCCGTGTTTTCTAGAGAGGGGAGCAAGAATGCATCTTGCCGCCCTCCGAGAACAAAATTATAAATTTGATGACCCCCCCCCTTTTTTTTTTTTGCTTGTTACACACTGATTTTGCCGCCCTCTAAAATTCATTTTGAAACCTGACTTTGCCGCCCCATGAGAGTGCCGCCCGGGGCAAGGGTACCCCCCCCCCCCCCCTCGGCACGCCCCAGCATAAATTATACGCAAAGCGACAGCTCTGCAAATCATTAGCGAAAAAATACTCTCTAATAGAGGATAGAAATCAACTTTTTTAAGTCGAATACAATGAAATTTTTACAGCTACGAAATTTCGCAAGCTGAATTTCGCGGCATGAATTGAATTATTTTTGACTCGATTCGAGGATACTTTAATTGTTAAAGAAATGAAAAGGCAGATGACTCATACTCATACACGGTGCACGCAGAAGATCAAGAAGAAAATCTAACAAATGACTCCTCGATTGCATGCTCATTGCTGGGTGCCCTCTGCCCGTGCCGCGCTAAATGTGAAGAAGATATTGGTTATCATGCTAATTTATTTCATTGCACGATGGAGGTGGTTTTCTCGTTATGCCCTTGGGCGCCAAAATCCACAGAACTCGCCGGTGAATGATTGGTCAGTCTATTGATACAGGATGCTTTAAAAAGAAAAGAAAAGAGAAAAAAAAACTCTCCTTTGTCTCTTTGATTGTTAAAGTGAATCTTTAGCGTTTATTAGCCGTTTAAAGCAAATTTTCAATAACCAGGATCAGATTGGGCCCCAAAAAGTTACAGGGAAAAACGAGTTAGGAACGGCCCCAACAGGGGGTCTGGGGGACAATTCCTAGTCGGCGGGATACGGAGGCCGGAGGGCTTCCCCCAGAAAAACTGTTGAATTTTAGACCCCTACAATTAAATGCAACTTTTAGCTTCTTCAGGTAACAAATTAAGCAATATTTGGCTCAAATTTAGCCAAAAATTAGGATAGGCCGTGCACCTAAATGTTCAGAATTATTAAGGCCTAACATTTGTAAAACAATAAGTAAATATGGAAATTGATTACAAGTCTGTGCTAGGATACAAGGACTCTCGCACTACTTTAATTATCTAATGGGCATTTGTCTAGAATTAGGATGTAAAAGAAGAAAAAAATATGAGGGAGACTTACCCACAGGCAATCTTCCCTGTGTTCCCTGGTCAATCCGACCCTGTAGAGAGCTACCGTTCGATTAATGTCAAATTACAGGCAAAAAGTCACGTAAAGTAAAAAAAAAAAAAAAAAAACAGAAAGCTAAAAACTATAAATAATCATCTCAAGTACCTACGCATCTGCAAAATATCTCGTCAATAACTCCAAAAATAAGACTGAAAAAAGCAAAAAACGGAATATCACGCATAGATTCCAGTATCGAAAGTATAATCGGGACTATTCAAAACATAAATTTGACTGTTGATCAAAATAAAAAAAATTCAAAAATGAGAGTAAGAGACATTGACTTCTGGAATACCCTATAGAGCTAAACGATTTCTCACGTGAGACTGGCCACAGTTTATTAAGAATTCACAGCCTGAAATAAGCCCGAAGAAGTCTCGTCGACACGACGTCTTAAATTGCTCTACAGAAAACGCTCTTGAAGGACGCACCATTTTCGCGCTTTTTCGCTTTAGCATATATGTTCTTTGAGTATTTATAACACAGGGTCTTCAAATGCACGGTTACTTTCCTCGCACTTTCGACCAGTTACAAACAAAAATCTAATATTTTTTTTTAAAAATGTGTAATGGGACTGTTTTATACTAAGCATTATAATGCTATAAGTGATTTAATATTCGAATCTGGTGTAAATAAAAAAAACATCCAAAGATAACTACAGCAGCACTAAAAACTTCCGAGATGAGATCCACTCCTAACCTCAATAAACCCTTTAATTTGCACGAGCGTACTGGTGGCCAAGGGCAGTAATAATGGTTCCCATCTAACAATACAATGGAACTCCATCAAGAAGTGAACAATCAGAGACGACTTTCATTTGACACCGGTGTCACTACAGGTGTCACGGTACCATTCAGGGGTGTCCACAAGGGGGTACCGTGACGAGCTACTCGTCACTAAAATTTTTGGGGGGGGAGGTATTTTTTTTATGAAGTTCCGTTTTTTACTTTCTCGCTCCCCCCTAAGGAGAGAAAGTATTGTCATCATGAAAAATTTCGAAGTTGGGGTTTTTCCATATCTTGGCATTTCAGGTCCCCCTGAACTCAAAAAATCATATTCCCAAAAAATGTCTGTCCGTCAGTCCGTCCGTCCGTCCGTCTGTGGTACATCATAACTTCTAACCTATGGGTCCATTAGCATCCAAATTTGGCAAGAGGAGTTCTTTCAGATAGTGCTAGAGGCGTTTTTTTTGTTTTTCCTTGAAATTGAATTTGAGGGTTGTTAGGGGGGTTTTTACCCCTAAAATAGGGTAAAAATTGAAATTCCTTAAAAATGGCTCTAAGGATTTCCTTGAAACTAGATGAAAATATGCTCCTAAGACAGACAAATCGAATGGCATTATTCGTTTTTTTGAGAAAACCCAAATAAGGGTAGTTATGGGAGAGGGGGGGTGGGGGAAATGGGGAAAATTACCTGTTTCCGAGACCACCATTGTGAGGATTTTCTTGAAACTTGGAGAAAATATGCTCCTAAGATAGACACATCGAATGGCAGCATTGATTCGACCAAGAAAAACCAAATAAGGGTAGTTATGGGAGAGGGGGGTGGGGGAAATGGGGGAAAAATACCCGTTTCCGAGACCACCACCGTGAGGATTTTCTTGAGACTTGGAGAAAATATGCTCCTAAGATAGACAGATCGAATGGCAGCATTGATTTGACTAAGAAAAACCAAATAAGGGTAGTTATGGGAGAGGGGGGTGGGGTAGACAGGTAAAACTTCAATTTTTGAGAGCACCACTTAGAGGTTTGTATTCAGTGGTGTAGCCTGCAATCTGGCATAGCTGCATTTGGTCCATTTCCACCCATGGAAAGGTCAAACTATCAAGAGTACACGGTGCACTCCACCTAATCGATATTTTACATGAATTCAAATGGAGCAAATTCAGCGATGCCAAATTTCAAGTGTTAACACTATTTAAAAAATCATAAATGTACTCACTGTTCTGATTCCAATAAGTAGTAGTGTTTGACATGTAAAGATTTTGATATTAGAGCCGTAATTATGCAGCTCCAAATGAGAAAACACTGAAACCCTGGTTAAGAATTGCTGTGTTTTTCTTGCTTGGAACTACCACAATGAAGGGGGAAAGCTGCCTATATGGCACACATTTAAATTTCGTAGAAGAGTAAAATTAAATACCTCTTTAAAAAAAAAAAAACTGTCGGACCATCGGTCAATGATAAGATTTTGATGTTTGACCGGTGAAATTAGATTCAAAGAAAACGAGGTCACTGATGAGGGAACACTAACACACAAACACACGCACACGTTATCACTCAAAATAAGGCTGCTTTGAGATCTGTGTTGACAATGGAGATTCTACGGTGCACTTGAACTAACTTATTTTCAGAAGATGAGTAAATGTACTAAAAGAGAAAATTGGAGTTTTGACAGACACTATGGGAGATAAATTTAAAGCTGACCAAACTCTTCGTGATAATTAGATTTAACCACGAACTACTTAATGGTTAGGCCCTAACCTATTTGCTTCTTCTCAACCAAATGTAAACACGGACAAGAAGGAAGAATTGGCTGTGAGCATTGAATGAAGAGGGGGCGACTGGCACTGCCTGAGCTGGGAATTGGGATGAGTGAAATGTAGGTATAGCTAAGGGGAATCAGGGGTTCTCCCTCCTCCTCGAGAATCGCGGCAAGTCCATGATGCCTGAGGGGTGTCGACTGTCGGAAATTTCCGGGAAGAAATCTGTTTCCATACCCCTCAAGATAGACTCGCCCAACTCTCGAAGACATGGTCTTATCAGTTATCTGGTGGTTGGCGAACACTCTTTCGCAACTGCATCACATGGAACTCACACAACTGCTTCGCCGGCAAAAGCGTTTTGTTGAGACCAGAAATATACGCTTCACACGACATCTATTCTCAAGTGCAAATAACCACTGAACTTAAAGGTTGTGGGTTTGAATCTCGGTCTGATTATTTTCATGGTCACAGATCTCGTCATCCAGAGTGAACTACCTTCTTATTTCATCCCCTTCTTGAATAATTAGGATCGCCACATTTCTTTTGCAAGTGTAGTTTCTTTCCTCTTGTCCCGCAGATGCCTTAAAGTAAAGCTAAGTTGATTTTGGAAGTCATCATTTTTCTGGGTTATCTAATCTCAGCAGTATTGTTGAACCGAAATATGACTATACTTAATTAATAATCTTGTACACCCCTATGCTGTAAAGTATAGGAAACATGGAGCGAGAAAGTCGCGTGCGGGTACCCGCAACATATTGCGCCCCCGCCCCAAAATGACGGCGCGTAGCCTGCGCGAAGCGCTAGGGGGATTGGGGGCGAAGCTCCCAAAAATCGGCCCCCAAAAAAATTTTTTTTTTTTTGTTTTTTGTTTTTTGTTTTTTGTTTTTTTTTGTTTTACTACGATAAGACTCCCTTAAAATTAAGCCCTCCCCCCAACGAGCAACCCTCCCAACGACAACCCCCCAACCTGCCCCCCACCGAGCCCCCCTCCCCTCGAGAGGCCCGCCCCTAACCGAGCGCCCCCCCCAACGAGGTACAACATATAAAAATGGTGAATGGTGATGGTCGTTCCATTTTTTAGGGGGAAGGGTACTTTTTGTTGGGATGGGGGGCTAATCGTTGGGGGGAGGACTTTTTCGTGGGGGGAAAGACTTTCTCGGGGGGGGGAGAGACTTTCTCGTGGGGGGATGGACTTTTCGGGGGGGAGGGCTTTTACGTTGTGGGGAGGCTTATTCGTTTAGTAAAAAAGAAAAAAACTTAACCGAACTTCATAAAAATTACCTCGTTAAGAAGAGGCCATTCGTTGAGGGGGGGATGGGGGCATATTCGCTGGGGGGAGGCTTATTCGTTGGGGGGAGGCTTATTCGTTGGGGGGGAGGCTTATTCGTTGGGGGGAGGCTTATTCGTTGAATAATGAAATGAAAGAAACTTCACCATTATTACGTTGTACATACACCCCTCGGTGACCCCCCCCCCCGTGAATATTCCATGGCTCCTTCATCCACATTCTTTTTGACTCTTCTCCCTCCAATTATCATGAGTCGAGAGCAACGATTTCATGCAGGCAAAATCGAAAATATATTCGAGCATTTCAATTTTACTGTAGTGAAAATACCGTAAAATTCAATCTGAAGGTCAGGAAAATTGAAAAAATTTTCCGGGGGAGGGCCCCCGGACCCCCCCTCTCGGTGAGCCCCTTGGTGAATATTCCATGGCACCTTCAACCACATTTCACCTGACTCTTCTCCCTCCAATTATGAGTCAAGAGCAAAGATTTCGTGCAGGAAAATCGAAAATATATTTGAGCATTTCAATTTCACTGTAGTAAAAGTACCGTAAAATTCAATCTGAAGGTCAGGGAAATTGAAAAATTTTTCCGGGGGAGGGACCCCCGGACCCCCCGCTTGTCCTGAGGGGTATTCCATACCCCCCAGACCCCCCGGAGTTTGAGTCGTACCAAATCCCCCTCCCCCCCCAAGACAAATTTCTTAGTGCGCCACTGAATATCCGACGTCATTCTCTCTAAGGCATTGCCAGTATTCAAAGAACCGGTCAACTTAAAAGAATCAGAAGGAAGAGGAGACGAAAAAAATAGCAGGAGAAGATAGAGAAGAGGCCGATGTAGATGTAATGGAGGTAGACGAGGAAAGACACACAGATGTCACCGATGATGAAAGCAGAGGAAGAGTGGATGAAATTGAAAGAAAAACGGTTAAGAAGAGCACCACCACAACTGAGTCATGGTTTGAGAGAGGATTTTTAAAACCGTTCCGGCTGGCATCTCAACTGCCCAGTTATGCAACTTTGGAGCTGCTCTATACAATATTGATTACACTTTCGGTAACCAGCTGCTCCACGGAGAGAATTTTCAGTAAACTAAAAATTGTAAAAAATAAACTCCGATCAACCATGAAAAATCCCTGGCTTGAAGGACTTGTGATACTATCGTCTGAGGCAGATATACTAAAAGAAATTAACAACGAAAGAATTATCGATGCCTATGCCCTCTCCTCCGATAAATTAAAAAATGTGTTAATTCGGAAATAATGTCCTGTATAGAAATGTCAATAGTAGATTTTTTATTTTGTCGCCTTTTTATTAGTCATTTTTATTGTTCCTCTTAAACTTAATTTCCGTCAGCATCTCATACATAGATAGATAGATATATGTATAACAACTTTAAACGGGTTGAAAGCTAATGATTATAAAGAAAAAATATTAAAACGGGACGTTACAGGGTGATCACAATCCCATTATTAACCGCAAAACAAAATTAAAAAAAAAAAAAAAAAAAAATCAAGTAAAATTCTCAAGAATTTGAAAAATTGGGGGAGGGGGTATTCTATGCCCTCCAGACTTCCCGCTAGATCGTCTGGGGGTAAAATGTTCAAAAAATTTCCGGGGAGGGCCCCCGGACCCCCCTCCACCCTGGGGGGTATTCTATACCCCCAGATCCCCCGGTGAGGGGGGTCAAATTATTGAAATGGGGGGGGGAACTCGTCAGTAAGCCAGGGGGGGATGGACACCCCTGGTACCATTCATCGGGTGTGGATCGCTACTCTGATGGCTTAGTATACGTACTCTGTGAATCATCCTGTTCAGCATAGAGAGAGTGAAGAAATTAAGATAGGAATCTCCCTTTTATTACTGCCCTATGCCGCCATTACGCTTGCGCAAATAAGGGCGTTTATTGCGTTTAGGAGTGGATTTTGGACATTTTTAGTACTACTATCGTTATTTTTGGAGAATTCTACAGCAGAGTCGAATAAATGAAAGCGCTTATACCAAAGTGTGCAACAGTCCCATTTAGTGAAAGCAACGAGGAGAGAAGCCAAATCACGTTTCTTGAGAACGAGAGTTCAATATACACATTTTACACAAAAAGCTTCACGGAAAAAAAGATTAGTGAAAATAACCATACGGATACCTGATTTTGGCACCTGCTAGATGTTATGGTAAACTTGACCAGAAGTATGGTGCATTTACCGATACTTTGAGTAAATTCGACATGCAATCAGGTAACATTACCCCAGTACCTAGTCGAGCATAGTATACTTCTGGTTAACATTACCATAACATCTAGCAGGTGCCAAAATCAGGTATCCGTATGGTTATTTTAACCGTAGTTTTTTCCGTGTTTGTCCCTTGCTCTCAGGAAAAGCTATAGCGAAACCTTTACTGTCGTAGGTTCTGGCATCTACTTGCATCAGGGGCGAAAAGTCCAATCAGGCAGCGTTGATTTTTTTCGATCAAAACCAACGCAAAACAGGTTAAAATCAGAGGAGTTTTTAACCCTCAGTAGTTATAATTTGATCCTTTCCAGGAGTTGAAATTGAAAAAAAAAACAAAAACAAAAACAAAAAACGAAAAAAAACAACTTTTTCAAAGGCTAAGCTACTGTGGGTATCAATTCAAAGATTGGAAATGGTACGAAAGATTGAATGGAGGTCGCAGACTTTTGAAACACACTGTGTATACATATGTAAAGTAACAACCTAGTTGAAATGTTTAATTTAAATGCGTTCGGAATGAAAATAATCTTGCAGGCGTCATCCTTCGAACAACCTCTGCGAAGGAATTAAATAAAATTACAAATAATAATAATAATCGTTTTAAGAGGCGATTCAACGACAATGGATCAGGCATCTTACACAATTGTAACATTCAAGCAATATTATTGCAGTGCGCCGAGATACCAATCTAATTTCCATCATTAGTCAACATCTAATTGTAAGATAAATTGATGGGGGACGGAACTATTAAGAATTCGGCTCTCTCTCTCTCTCTCTCTCTCTCTCTCTCTCTCTCTCTCTCTCTCCCTAACTTTGCCTTCCTTAGTTTTAATTTCTTTATTTTTTGTATAATTATTGAATAAAAAAAAACCGTATCATCATCATCATCAGCTCTCTCTTTCTCTCTCTCTCTCTCTCTCTCTCTCTCTCTCTCTCTCTCTCTCCCCCCGCTCATTTAAATATACAAGTGTTAGGAAAGAACAGAATCAGAGGTCAAAGCATCATCAACAGTGGTAACTGCAGGGTAGGGAGCACCCTCAAATGTATCCAAATATTCTGAAATTACAAATAAAAGTTCTTTTTATATCCTATATGTAAGTACATGCCGTGAGAAAATAGCAAAATTGAATCCGGAACTTGTTTGAGATGAGAAAGTTCAATTTCAAGACACCTTCGTCGGACGTTGTTGGGCGAAAAAACAGACTCTTATATTTTGAACTTCTACCAAAATTCAGAAAAGTCGTTTTTCCCGCTAAGCAGAAGCGATTTTTTCCAGTATAGGCACTGACTTCCGGCAATAGAATGCAGCCACAAAAAACAGTCAATCGCCACATGTATCATTTTTTCCATAGTTCAATTTCACTTGTTCATGTGAAACAATCTGTGTTTGCTCCGAGGTTTTGCCTTGAAAGTGGAAAAGCTAAAACATCACCTGTTGGCAGAGTTGCCGCGATAATATGCCGGAAAAATATTTTTACCACTAGCTATACGCTAGAGCGATTTTTCCAGTAGGCACTGACTTCCGAAAGTAGAATTGTTATTCAAATAAAAACAGTCGATCACCGCGTTAATAATTTTTTTCAATAAATTCAATATTATCTGTGCGAGTGGGACAATCTGTGTTTGCTCTGAAGTGTTTTTTCATTGAAAGTAAAAAAGCTCGCGCATCAAATATTGAATATGACACCTCACAAATCATGCCACGCACAGTTTCTCCTTGAGTTGAACTATTATATGTATATACGTATAAAATATGTATTCATACGTATTTATACATATGAAAGCATCACAAGTTGGTTTTTTCTAGCAATCCATTGATTACTTCCGTTGCTCTCGTTCTGATTCCTGCCTGTTATAGATCGCCACCCCCGTGAACTTAGGTGACAATTTTTTCTGTTCGATTTCTCATTTAGCTTGTTTAGACGAATATTCAGGGTGTTCCAGGTTTAACGTCGGAAAATTCTGGAGCCGATTTTTCAAGTCAAGTAATTTTTTTTTTTTTTTTTTTTTTTTTTAAAATCATTTTTTAATCATATTTTTAATTTTCCCAATTTTCGTAAACATTTTCTGCCCCTATCTTGTGCTACATTGTTAGAAAGAACAAAATATTCTAAGCTTTTTGGAGCAAACCGCAGGTCGATGTCGTTTTTCGTATTCGATAAATCGAAGTTTAAAGTTCGATATTGACCCATTTTCAAAAATTCAGATCTTCACTTTAAATGGTCCGAATTTCAAATACATAGGGTCAAAAACGTTCTGCTAAACAAGGACTTTTAGGAAAAAAATATATCTGTTCATAAAAATTGGTCTTAAATTGATTGATGGGCATCCAAAAATGTACGATTTAAAAAAAAAAAAAAAAAAAAAAAAGTTGAAACACAGATATTCGCGGGAAACAACCGAACAAAGAAAAAGATTAAAAACCGTCAGTTTAGTCACATAGGCAGCTTTTTAGCCCTAAGGCGTCACAATCTACTAAAGAAGCAATTGCTGGTTTAATTTTGAATCAATCTCTTTGCGGATTTGAGAGACTATATGTTTCATCGCAGATTTAATTGAGGCTTTTGAGAGAGCTTCATTAAAAGTTACCGGTGTGACTTGTTTGCTGATTTTTATTTCATTTTTATTAATTAGGCCACTTTCCATAAAAATCGATGATTGACAATCTTCTAAAATACAAATAACAAATCCGTTGATTCACTAAATCCCTGAGAAATCAATATGTTTGCATTAGTGGAAATGACAAAAAAACATGGTTACCAAATAGCACAATTTTATGGACTTCATTTTAGAATCGGGAGCAACAACATAGTCCATCATATTAAAGGATCCGAAGGTAATAGGTGGGGGGGGGGGGGGGGGTCGGACCATTCACTCGTCTGCAGCAATGTGGCATCTTTTACCCTGGGCTGCCCCAAAAAAACACTCTCCCACTGTTCTAGGAGTAAAAAAATTGCAATTGTCCGATTACACTGCCTCAAAAACAGTGCTTTTTACCTTTGAGAGACACAAAAATGAGCATAACTCTTCCCGGCGGATCAGGGCGGGTCTAACTATTTAAGGAGCTGTTAGCAGACATGTCAAACTACGTATTCAGGGCGGTAACTAGAGCGAGGAATAGGGAGTTTTTTTGCCGGTCCAATAAGTGTCGAAAAACAACATAATTATGTGGACCTATCTTTGAGCTGCTGCAATTTCCTTTGAAATAGATGTATTTTAACAAAGCAGTAGCTTAAAGTCTTCCTCTAAGCGTCTTCTTTTCAGAGCTTGCTGTGGCTTTCTCAAAAACTCTCTCTAAAATTGCCAAAATACAGTCTGAATGAGCCCATATTTGAAAAAAATATTTTTTCCCTAAAATTTCACAAGTTTTTACCACTTTGTGGCCGCGTTAATCTGAGACGAGCAAAGATGAAATATTGACAATTTGGATTCTGAGGTTCTGAAGGGCCCTCTTTCGATCTCTAAAGCTGTTTTTCTATTCAGAGAACCTCGAAATTTGGATTTTTGGCCGCCTATGCCTCATATTTTCCAACCGTGCGCCACTGCCGCACTATGGTCCATGAGATCGTCAAAAGTGGCCAAAAATTAGAAAGTAAATTTCTCATCACTTCATCATTTTATATACTTTCATTGCCAATTTTAATCACAAGAAACACACTGAGCAAGTAATTTAAACCTATAGAGATGTCACTGAAAAGTTTCAAATTAAGCTCAAAAAGTCGAAATCGATAATTTTTAATGACTTTTTTAAACAGATTTTTGGCCAGTTATTTTCGATCATCAGACCATAGTGTGCCGCGCCGACTGAATCTCCCGACACACTTGAATTTTGGAGTGCATGGGGAAATTAGCCGCATCCTGCTACTCAGCGCTAAAGCCATGTATCGTCAACTCGCGTAACTAACTGAAATGCAGTAGGCCACCTTAGGGTCCCTATATGTAGAGAGTTAAGACTAGAATCCCTACATGTAGATAGTTAAGACAAGTTTAGTGAAACCATGGGCGCCGCCATTGGATGCGATTTTGCACATTCTGAGGCCGTTGTTGTGTTTTCGTCCACTGCAAAGATTACAGTGCCTCTGAGTTTCTAACGATATAATCGTTTACTGCTTTCGTGGATCGACTTCTATTTACGCTTTGAAAGATTCTGTTGGAATTTATAGACATTCTTGAGACGTATCATGATTAAAAGTAACAGATTCGTCGAAAATTAACCTTTATCCGCAAAATACCGTTGGTAAACAACTGCGATTGTAAACAAAAGTGCAAAATCGCATCCAATGGCGGCATCCGTAGAGCCTAAAAATCCTAAAAGGCATCGACCAATCAGAAGTTGACTACCCTCTTGTCTTAACTCTCTACATAAAGGGACTCTAGTTAAGACAAGTGAAACCAAGGGCGCCGCCATTGGATGCGATTTTGCACAATATTTGTTTACATTCGGAAGGCCGTTGTTGTGTGTACAAAGATTACAGTGCCGCAAAGTTTCTGACAATTTAATCTTTCACTGATTTTGTTGATCGACATCTATTTACGCTTTTGAAGGTTCTTTTGAGAATTATAGTCATTCTTGAGGTGCATTATGATTAAAATTAACAACTTTGCCTACAATGGGTCTGTAACAGACCCGGTCTGTTGCGCACACTTCGGCTAGAGCGTTTTACAGTATCAATCCGTATGTAAAAAGCCGTAAAAATGACAATGGCAGCAACAGAAAACACCAAAATTCATTAATAAACTCACAAATTGCGAAAAACACTAGACACTATTCACCCATGTATCTTTCCACCACGTGCACGATATTTCGCGAGATTCGCGCGGCACATTAGCGTGTGCAACAGACCCATTAACTCTTTTATCCGTAAAATACCGTTGGACCCCTTCGTTTGTAAACAAGAGTTTAGAGTATGTAAACAAATATACAAATCACATCCAATGGCGGCGTCCGTAGAGCCTAAAACTTATCAACCAATCAGAGGTTGACTACCCTCTTGTCTTAACTCTCTGTCACCTATATACCTTAACATCGAGAGGCTTCATTGTGTTACTAACCTAAAACCAGTTCCGTAGGTGAAATTTGGCGACAGTGTATTTTCTCCATTTATATTCACCAAAAAAGTCGAACGCTTCAGTCATCGGCGCGGCGATGAACAGGCATTTCGACCTTTCTAATGTGTTTAAATGAGGTAAAGGAAACGTTGCCAAATCGCACGCCTCGCCAGTCGCCACTGCCTAAAACCAACGCAACTGGGTTTGTTTTTGTTTGTTCGTTCCAGCTTCATGAATTTCCTCAGACTGTTACCAGCCTTGCTCGTGGTGGCGAACATCTTCGGATCGGCAGTTGCGTACAAATGCTGGAACATCGCATGCGCCAAGAATGGGCGTGCCGGTGGCGAGTGCTGTAATAACAACCCTAAATGTAGAACTTATTGTCTAATCCACCGATAAAACAGGAAAAAACCCTTTCATTGTGCTGGCAAAACCTTTGGTAGAAAAATGAGTTTGGTTAGCTCTATTTCAAAAGAAGAAATAAAAAATAAAGAGGAAAAAGAGAAAAAAGCCTCCCGGTGTAATGTTACATCAACAATTTTTTGTAAAACTCACAAACATTTCGTTGGTCTCACAATCTATTTTGTCAATTTATTAATAATATATTTTGTTGAATAACCATTCTGTTTTGTTAAATTAAAGAAACCAATCGAGAGTCCCATTTGTTACCATTAGAATAAAATTGATAAATCAGCAAATTTTTATTTTCAGTGAAAAGTATTTTTCCCACTACAATGATTGTTGCAGTCCTATAATTATTTAAAATAAGCGAGGGATTGTGAAAAAACCAATGGAAATCCACAAGTTTATGGGAATTTGTAGATCATGAGAGTATCTCTTTCATCATTGGTTTGTGAATGTTATTTGAATCAGTGAAAAATTATAGATTGTTTGGAGGTTTAGTTCAACACACTCAGATTAGATTATTTCCTATTCTTGTCAAAATGGAGAAGAAATCGAATAAATCTCATGCAATAATTCACCAGGCCCCTCTGAACTATTAGGAGACAAAAAACAGCAAAAAAACCAACACTTTGGCAGCGCTGATAAAACCTTTGGTAGAAAAATGACCCAGCAAAAGACTTTAGTTGAGCTATAATAATCAAATCTTTATAATCAAATCTTTTGCTATGGGTCCTTGTCCTTATACTGCCAAGGATTTTTTCAGAGCTACCAAAATGGTTTCTTGCCCCCTGTTTTTTCTGTGATATGAACTAGGACTGAATGAATATTTTTACATCCGATACCAGTGTTGGCATCATCAAGTGACTTTCCGTTTGCTTTCCTTTAATTTAGAAGTGAAAAGTATCGTTACTAATGTAAGAGTGGGCGCAGAAAAAACAGAAGAGAAAAACCTCTTTTATATCGCTGGCAAGACCTTTTGTAGAAAAATGACCCAGCAAAAGATTTTAGTTGAGCTAATCAAATCTTTTGCTGGGTCCTTTTACTGCCAAGGATTTTTCCAGAGTTACCAAAATGGTTTTTTGCCCCCTGTTTTTTCTGTGATATGCGACCTCTCTACTATAAGACTGAATGAATATGTTTACATCCAGTACCAGTGTTGGCATCATCAAGTGACTTTCCGTTTGCTTCTACAGTTTAGAAGTGAAATGTATCGTTACTAAGAGTGGGCGTAGAAAAAACAGAAGAGAAAAACCTCTTTGATATCGCTGGCAAGACCTTTGGGAGGAAAATGACCCAGCATAAGAATGAGCCAACCGAATCGTTTGTTCCATCAGCAAAATCTCCTTCGTTAGGATGTTAAAACCTTTGGTTGGTGGTATTGAAATCTTTTGCTGTGTCATTTTTCTTCCAAAGGGTTTTGTAAGCGCCACCAAAGCGGTTTTTTTTTCTGTGAAGATCAGGGAAGAAAGATCTTGAAAAGAAGATGAGTTCTGCGTGACGTAAAGCAGAAGACGGAAGAGAGGAAAAGAAAGAAAGTAGAAGAGGGAAGAGGAAGAGGAGGAGATTAAACTAATAACGATAATGTGTATGAGAGAGAGAGAGAGAGAGAGAGAGAGAGAGAGAGAGAGAGAGAGAGAGAGAGAGAGAGAGAGAGAGAGAGAGAGAGAGAAAGAGAGAGAGAGAGAGAGAGAGAGAGAGAGAGAGAGAGAGAGAGAGAGAGAGAGAACTGTGCCAACCATCGCCATATCGTACTGATTCTTTCGAACGCAGAGAGAGGGAGAGGGTGAAGGGAAAGAAAACAAACTGAAATCCCTGTGAAACAAATCCTCAACGTCTCCGTGATTACGCGGCAAAAATAGAAAGAAAACATCTCGGAGGAATTCAGCATCAGAATCCCTTTAACAGGCGGAACAGATTACGGCTCATATTATTGTATAACTAACGTTAATTGTATTAGTCGTAAAAATCTAAGCCATAACGCGGTATAGAACAGTGCGTTGCTCACTTGCATGGGGCATGGGGCGGCCACCCCTTCTGGTGAAGCGTTTTAAATCAGGAAGTGAAAAAAAAGGGGGAAGTTCCTTTTAAAATGAATAGAAGGAGAAGAAGAAATATATTTTAAAAAAAAAAAAGAAGAAAAAAACTGGTTCAAAGTGTACAAGTGAATTAGATCGCTTCCTTGTGCAAGTAAAATTGTAACATTCGAATACATACATTAATCATGTTCAACTCACTCACTCTCGCATACTAGACAGTAAAACTGGAAAGGGGTATACACAACTAAAAGTAAGCTAGTTTCGGTGAGTTATACAGCCGAACACCTCTCCTTATTTTTCGATACTGGAGCTCAAGTTCGCTTCAAAGGGGATTGAAAGATAGAAGACTTGCAAAATTCCATGATGGGGGTAAGGGGTAAGGGCCTAAGGGGGTAGAGACAAGGAAGAGAAGTAGGGTGCAGTTTAGAAGCGGGTCGTTTGCACACTTCTGCCGAAAGCGATTTTAATTGTCGATTCGAATGTAAAAACCTGCAAAAATAACGATGGTAGCGCTAGAAACTTACAAAATCCACTCATGAGCGGAGCTAGCAATTTGGCAACTGTGGATTCTTCCCGTTTGAATGAATGCAAAACAATCGATTTGAAATTGAGCCATGGCCCCCTCAAGAATCGATTGTTTCTCACACATTCAAATGGATAGAATCCACAGTTGCCAAATTGCTAGCTCCGCCCATGTCCACTCTTAAGCTTATAAAATTATTTTAAATGCACGATCGCAATGGCGGTGTTGGACACTAATAATGAGAGATTCACATCTAATAATATACATCCACTTCACCAAGAAGTGACCAATAAGGGACAACTTTCCTTTGACACCGATATTACCAGATACGGTACCATGTATTAACACTAGAACGCCCGGCCCGGACTTTTGCTCCCCCCTAAAACGCCCAATGTATATGATGTCGGATTACTCTGTGATTCACTTTTAGCATAAATGGGCAAGAGCCCTATTTTTTACAAAATCTGTCCTCGATTTAGGACGATTTCGTGAATGGCGTATGTACTCAAGTAGAGCTTCCGATTTGCGCGTTAATAATATGGCTCCACACCACTCTGTATTGTGATTTTATCCGCTAGATAGCACCACCACTTACCAGTCTCTTTTACTGATTTTCACCTGGATAGCTTATAATTTTGTATTTATTTTTTGGGACCATAAGTTGAAAAAATCGGGCCCGTGGAACGTGAGTATTATTTTGTTTGGTTTTTTTTTAGCTTTATCCTAACAACCCTGGTAAAAGTGTTCCTGACAAAAAAAAAAAAAAAAAAAAAAAAAACTTTTGAAAAAAAAGAAAACACTTTGGTATCGCTGACAAAACCTTTGGTAGAAAAATTACCCAACAAAAGACTTTAGTTGAGCTAGCCAAAGGATATGTACACCTAAGTAAAGAGATTTTCTACAACGAACCGACAATTTGGTTGGCTCAACTGAACTATTTTGCTGGGTCGTTTTTCTAACGAAAGTTTTGTCAGCGCTACCTAAGTGTTTTTTTTTTTTTTTTTTTCCCCCTCTCCCTGTGCGTGAGTCGTGAAGTTCCATGACACAAATTTTGTCAGAAAATTCCAATTAGCTTGATGGCGCCACTAAACACTTTTTGCTGAGCTTTCATACATTTTAATTTAAATGGGAAGAACACATGATCATTTTAATTAGAGGAACGTCACAGAGTGCTTAAATTTTTGATGGATTCTTAAAGCCGCCAAACATCAAAATTAAGTCGCAGACGAATTTTGACTACTTATTGAATGAAAAAAGTTGCATTTCAGAAACGTCAGCTGTGAATCAAGCATTGGGTCAGATGCGACTTATCACAACACTCCTGGTAGCTTAGGCAAACAATATTGCACGAACGTAGTGCTAGAGTTGCCTAACTTACTATTTGAAGGAGTTCCTTGTTCACTCTTCCGTACGCTGTGAAGCTCGAGCCTTATGCAAGCATGAGCGAAGCGGGTTTCTATTTTCCTCAACCAATCTACGGATTTCACGCAAAAGAGGAATGAAATACTGAAAGAATGCAAGAATGCTTGATACAACTCAGTGACTCCAAACAATCTAAAAGCTATAAAAATACAATTTAATTTTAGCTGGAGAGTATTTCTTTGAGGAGGAATAAAAATAATATGAACACCAATCGGTGCAGCAGTTGAAGAAAAACGACAAAAAATTCATGGATGATAAAAAGTAGCATAGCATCCTCCGTTTACTTTTCGGGAAAGGATGGATTACTTAAGGACACTGGACCACTATAAGTCTCACCTTCTGACTCTTCTGCGAGCATGTTTCCTATAATCTTCGAGTGCGACGCGCTTTTTGCGTTCAGTTCATCACGCAGGCGAAAAGAAGGAGATTAAAATCAGAAACACCGCGCCCATAAGAAAGACTTGGAAGCGATAAAAATAAAAATAAAACAAAAGGCTGCTCTAGGAGAGGGAGTGACATGCATGATGGAAGCAGGAGGAAAGAGTGATCACGGGGGGTGAGAAATGGTGTAGAGGGGGGAGGGGAGGGGGCGAAAGGTTCCGTGAAAGGGGCGAAATTCGAGGGAAATCATTTTGTCGTAGATTTAAACAGGATCACACGAGAGGAGAAAGGAGTAGAAGAGTAGGCGGAAGAGGACATGTAGGAGAAGGAGGAGGAGGAGGAGGAGGAGGAGGAGGAGGAGGAGGGGAGAGAGAGAGAGAGAGAAAGAGAGAGAGAGAGAGAAAGAGAGAGAGAGAGAGAGAGAGAGAGAGAGAGAATATAATGCTCATTAATTATGCACAATACATTGATTTTAATTGAATTCTCCAAGTTTGACCAAATAATTCATTTAGAGTGATCAAGGATAGTGTGTGTTACCGGCGACGTTCCAAGTGACTCACACATGCTCACACCAACACGCACAGACGAGTGCGACAACAACGGTATCTGTAGAGATGTCAGACATGCTAGCAAATTAAGGGTAACATCCCCCTTTGAGTACGCTCCAGGGGCAAGGGGCAGGGATAGGGGAGTGATTGCACTGCGCCGCGCCGCGCGCGGGAGAAAAGGGGATCGCGGCGCGGCGCGGGGTCACGGCTACGATATACGCTACGGTCCGCGACTTGTCTTCTGTATGCCACCACCGCTAACTCTGTCCTATGCCGCACCGCACCGCTCTGTACCGCCCTGCATCCCCATACAGTACACACACGGAGAGTGTACAGGGTGTGACATAACTCAAGGTGGTATAAGAGAAAGTCGCCAGTAAATTTGAGGACTGATACCTGCAGTAACCATCACTATCGATTAGTGGCGTCGCGTGCCATCTAGCAACAATGCAACAGCTCCATTTAAACCTGTTAAATATATCGAATTTTCCTTGTGCACTGTGAACCCCCTGAATTCGATCTTTTACATGAGTTTAAATGGATACGATACATAGTTGCCAAACGGCACGCGACGCCACTGCTATCGATTCTCTCTGTGTATTTAGATACATGGATTTTACATGGAAATCGCATCAACGTCCACGGACACCAAGTATATTTTTCCATGGAAACTACATACCAATTTTCGAGGGGAAAGAAACCGATTTCCTTGGAAATATGCGTGGTTTCAATGGAAAAATACTCGGTTTCTGTGGAAATTTGAGCAATTTCCATGAAAATCTATTTTTATGTAAAATTGGTCACACTTTTTGGTATAGGGATTTTTAATATATATCAGCCTCTCTATTGATATAGCTCTTTGCACAGTAGGTACACGAAGTATGCTCTCAAGATTTTACCATTAATTTTGCTGGACCCTGTATATAGTTGAGCACAGACTGTATTTGT
This sequence comes from Trialeurodes vaporariorum, assembly GCA_011764245.1. Classification (NCBI taxonomy): domain Eukaryota; kingdom Metazoa; phylum Arthropoda; class Insecta; order Hemiptera; family Aleyrodidae; genus Trialeurodes; species Trialeurodes vaporariorum. Next base: position 29,592,230 of record VMOF01000320.1, read on the forward strand.
CCTGTGCGATGAGTTGCTTTTGGTTCGGTTCGCGGAGTCATCGGACGTGCTATGACTGCTCCTGTTCCTATATTCCTCTTCTTTTTCCCTCCGGCCCCGCAGCTCCTCCCTCTTCTTCTCTCGTCCCCAAAATTAGCCGCTTTTTCGGAAACCCATTCTGTACTCAGCCGCGAGCCTGAATTCCTCACTTTAGACATTTCACCCCACCGTAACTACATTAATCTAAAATCCTCTGGCTCTGCTGAGTAGCATGGCGACCGGCCGATGCTCGTAAATTGCCATGTAACCAATTTATCTTTCATAAGAACCCGTGAAAAAGAATCGATCTTTAGGGGTAAATTTAACCTCCAAATAATCGATACTTTTTCAATTTATCTTGAATTTAAACTTATAGAGTCTTACCTTAATGTTGTCCTTTTCGCTAGATCACAGCAAAAGGATGTTTATAAGAAGAACGTGATAGATTATACAGCACTTCCCCCACGGTAGAGGTGCAGTCAAGGACAAACAGAATGTGAGACGACGCCTGGAGGTAGACTGCCCGCAATTACTTATATCTTAATGAATGGTATGGCTCTTTGCAAACTTTTGCTATAGGGGATGGAAGAGTTGATTCTTGCATAAAAGCCTGTAAAAATGACGATGAGTACACTTGAAAATCACGAAATTCACTCTCAGAATCGGGCTTTATGGCGGAGAGACGCAGGTATTGTGGGAGATTACTATCTATAAATTATAAATTTGAAACATATCTCTGTATTTCTGTAGAGAAAGAGATATAATAGACAGGCATCTTCCATGATACCTGCGTTGAACCGCCATTACGAACTTGCCGTAATAGCAGTTACATGCTAGTTCATTACTGAATTTTAGACTTTCTTAGTGTGATTTTTGTGATTTCCGCTGGTTTTAACATCAGATTGGACTACTTACTTGCTTATAGCAAAAGTTTGCAAGAGCCCAATTTAAGCGTTGCAAGAGGCCTACCTACCAATAAGCCAAGATCTAAGAAGTCGTCAGACACTTTCTGTCCTAAAGTACGTACACCTGATGTGTATAACGACTACTTTAAAATATCAAGTATCGCTATTTTGTCTCTAGTGTCCTTTAAATTCATGGAGAAAATGACGAATTACAATATAATAAGCCATCCACCGTAAAATCTTTCTAATCATACTCGCTCGTTTCGAAGAAAAAGAACACAACACGCTTATAGTACATGGCTACTCTAGTTGAGTTAAAAAATAACGCTGATTCAAAGAAGAAGCGCCTTGTTAACACGCGTACGGATGATTAGATGCTAATTAGTAACCTAGAGTGGATAAACAGGGCGACCGGGCTTCAGGCTACTGGAGGGCGATGGGTAAGAGGCGAAGGTGTGAACATCCACGCCAGGCTCCTTTGGGTCAATTCAATAGTAAAGGAATGAGAACCTGACAGGGTTACGTCACTCGTCATTCGTCAGCCCCTATATGCATAAAGCAAAGCCCTTTTTGTCACTTACCAAGGGCAAGGGAGGTAAAAAAAAAAAAGGATCGAGAGGGAGGGGGGGAGGATGGTGAAGGAGGACTTGGGGGAAGACCGCCCGCCACATGTGCACAGGGCACTTGCCATTGCCACTTGGTGACATACACACACATGGAACCAAGAGACAAGCGGGGCGGGTGAGGGAGAAAAAATATAGGGCAACAGGCGACGACGACCTCTAGTCCCTGACCTTTGCCGATCCTTGCGTTCCATTCATAAAAACCGAACGACTCGAAATGAGTGGAAGTAACGTAACGCACAACTCTGCACGGTAGACATTTGGGACCGATATTTTCCGTCTCAGCCCTTTTCATCATTTGTAAAAGTTACAGGTATATGTCGCAGGCAAATCGCAATCGGCTTGCGTTTTGCCTAGGCAAAGAGCAAGCCGCTTCTTGACTATCGGAAAAAATTCAGATCAAGTGGCATGGTGACTTGCAAAATAATTGTATCGAGATTTACTTTAGTTCATTTGAAAGCTAAAAATCTGACGAAACTGGTGATCTCATCAGATTTGGTTTATTTTGAGTAGTTCTTGACCTACGGTGTTTTTAACTATAAGTTTTTTTGAACACCGCATTCAATCGCTTTAAATGTTTATAGAAAGAAAACCACTTGAAAAAAACTTAATCTATGGATATCAGAACGATCGTTAGCTTATTAGCTTTAGAATGAGCTAAATCAAATCTTGATATAATTATTTTGTACGTCACCATTAAACTTGATATGAATTTTCACTCGATATGATTTTTTTCTGATAGTAAAGAAGCGGCCTGAGATTTGCCGGCGACATATACACGCGATCTGTTCAGTTAGTAAATCTTTGTCAAAATTTCGGTTAAGGTGATTTCCATGCCACGTGACCAAGGTGATCGATTAGTCGATCGATTAATGGTCATTTACCTGATTTTCTTGAGTTGTTTTTTTTACACGAGAAACGTCAGCACTTGTAGGGTAGATCTAACAAAGATATCTGTTAAGTTTGGATGCTCGAATCCACAAAATAAGGACGTAATTTTGGGAATTCGCACTATCGTAGTGCGTTACGAGAGCTCGAGCAGCAATTGTGCGAATTCCCATAATTACGTCCTTATTTTGCGGATCCGAGCATCCAGACTTTGCAGATTTCTTTGTTAGATCTACCTATACAGGTTCCAACAATCCTCGTTTTACCAAAAAAAAAAAAAAAAAAAAAAAAAAAAAAAAAAAAAAAACTCCACAAAATCCGGTAAATGACCATTAATCGATCGACTATTCGATCACCTTGATCACGTGACATGGAATCACTTTAAATGCGGCTTGTACAAACTTTTGCTATGATGAAACGCAGCTGAACAGTGGCGGCTCGTACGATTTGGCAACCATGCAATTTTTTCATTTAAACTTATAGGTAAAAGAATCGATTCTTGTGGATCGATTGATTCACATTGGTTTAAATGGAAGGAGGACACTGCTGCCAAATTTTACGAGCCATCACTGACTGTAGCTTAATCTAATGTTCTATCAACGAAAATCACACTGAAAAAGTATAAAATTAGCAGTAATAAACTTAGAAAATAGCTCTAACGACAAGGTCTTAATGGCGGAGCTAAGCAGGTATCATGAGAGATACCTGTCTAATTTGACGCACTTTCTCTACGGAAAGACAGAAGTACAGAGATATATGTTGCGTAGCTCCACCGTTTAACCGGATTCTGCAGAGAGTGAATATAGAGATTTTTCAGGGTAGCGCGCATCGTTATTTTTCCAGGTTTCTTTGCAAAAATCAACTTTTCAATTATACCTGTTGGAGAAGTTTGCAAGAGTGCATGCTTATAGGCTGATGCACACGTAGTCCAAGCAATCTAATATATGGGTCATTCCATTTTAAATCAACCAGAGCCTGTGCTGCTTAGTCATGGATTTTGGAAATATTTTGTGGGGTGATTGTAACTACTTTTAGTAGCTCAAAACGTATTTTTTCATATTTTTTTAGCTTACGGCCCCTGAGATATAGGCAACCGGAAATTCAAAAATTGCGATTTTAGGCTTATCTTTGAACGCGTGCCACAGCCTTAATTCTCAACGGAAAGGTGCGGTTGAGGTCTCATTTTGATGCATTTTGCGTCCTCTTTCCATTGCTTTAGGTCGTTTTTCATTAATTGAAGGTTTAGCAGGTTGCATACCTATTTGAACTTTGGTGACCCTATTGCAATTTTTCCGATCTTTGATAATTTTTTTAAATAGGATAGCGGTGGTAGAAAAAATTCATACTTTCCAAGCTTTAAGTACACTACTAAGAGTACCTGCTCAAAAAAAATTGGATCTCCTGAGCAATTTTTTCTAGTTGAAAAAATTGCTTAAAGTCGGCTGAAATTAAGAAAGACCCAACTTTGAGGTTAAAAAAGTCGATGTGGGGATTCATGAAAAAATCTTAAAAAATAATTAAAATCACCGCTTTTATGTCTACTTTCAATATCTGAAGTCGAAAGTTTGTGTATTTGATCGCTACAGTCAAAATTTTTTTTTTCAAAATTGGTAAAAATTTAATTTGCTCGAACACACGCGATCGAAGCGAATAGAACAGCCAACTCTTTGAGCTTAAAAAATCTCGCAAAATCTCTAAAATGATCACTTTTAAGTTCTTTTTCAATGCCTGAAGTCGGAAATTTGATTATTGAAGCGCTTCAGTTGAAATACAAGCTTGTAAAATTGGTAAAATTTCACGCGACGCCCCTATGCCCTGAACTGAGCTCAGATTGTGGCCGCGCTAATGGTGTTTTTAACCGATTTTACGAACTTGTTTTTCAACTGAAGCGCTTCAGTAATCAAATTTTCGACTTCAGGCATTGAAAAAGAACTTAAAAGTGATCATTTTAGAGATTTTGCGAGATTTTTTAAGCTCAAAGAGTTGGCTGTTCTATTCGCTTCGATCGCGTGTGTTCGAGCAAATTAAATTTTTACCAATTTTGAAAAAAAAAAATTTTGACTGTAGCGATCAAATACACAAACTTTCGACTTCAGATATTGAAAGTAGACATAAAAGCGGTGATTTTAATTATTTTTTAAGATTTTTTCATGAATCCCCACATCGACTTTTTTAACCTCAAAGTTGGGTCTTTCTTAATTTCAGCCGACTTTAAGCAATTTTTCAACTAGAAAAAATTGCTCAGGAGATCCAATTTTTTTTGAGCAGGTACTCTTAGTAGTGTACTTAAAGCTTGGAAAGTATGAATTTTTTCTACCACCGCTATCCTATTTAAAAAAATTATCAAAGATCGGAAAAATTGCAATAGGGTCACCAAAGTTCAAATAGGTATGCAACCTGCTAAACCTTCAATTAATGAAAAACGACCTAAAGCAATGGAAAGAGGACGCAAAATGCATCAAAATGAGACCTCAACCGCACCTTTCCGTTGAGAATTAAGGCTGTGGCACGCGTTCAAAGATAAGCCTAAAATCGCAATTTTTGAATTTCCGGTTGCCTATATCTCAGGGGCCGTAAGCTAAAAAAATATGAAAAAATACGTTTTGAGCTACTAAAAGTAGTTACAATCACCCCACAAAATATTTCCAAAATCCATGACTAGGCAGCAACATATTTCATTAATTTTGGTTGATTTAAAATGGAATGACCCATATAGGAAAAATTGGAACCAAATGCGAGTGAAAGGCGGTTCAGCTAAACCATTATTAGAATGTAAGTTCACGTACTCCCCCCAAATTATTGACCGAGGAAAGTCCTGAAAATTGGGGAAACCCCGGAAAACTACCATGCTTTGATTCCTCGTCACTCTCTTTTGAGCTATTTTTGGTCTCATTTCGTGAAAAAGTAAGTCCCTAACATCGAGGAAAGTCGTTTTTTTATGCAAATTGGCGATTTTCGAGATATTTTTAAGAAATTGAAAATTGAACATTATCAACAATTTTGAAGCGAAAAATTATGACTTTTTGGTCGGAAAACTCAAAATTTGTAAGACTACGATTAGCTGAAAGAGAGGAGAAAGTATGAAAATCTACAATAGTCGTACAGAAGACCAAAAATTAAAATTTCTTTTGAGCGCGTTTGTTTGATGTTCTTTCCTTTTTTTTGTCGATGAACTGCCTTTAAATAACACAAGTGGATACGTCATAACTAATTGAAAGCTTGAATCAGTCTCTCCCAGTCTCACATTATCATTTTGTGGGTCAAAATCACTGAAAAAAAAAAATCACCTAGGGCTGATGTGCATTTGGAATACCGATTGATCTCCCCGATCATAATCATTATAGTAATCAATCAATTATAAATATTTTAAGTAAGACTTATACCTAATCGACGAAGAGCAACGTTTAGATTTCACAGTATTAATTATTCATGTCTTTCCTTTAAACGAAAAAATAATGAAGTCGTCTCTCACAAACAGCAACATAGTTATTCTGATATATTATAGCCTATATAGGTTGCATGTTACGAAAACAAAGATACTATCCATCAAAAACACAGACATGGAAAGTGAAAATAGCTGGGTATTATACCCGATGGTCAAAATAACAGAATAAAACAGTTATGGGTCAAGGTTTGATGGGAGGCGGGGGAGGTGGGGATGGAAAGAAATATGGTAGAGCACAACAACACTGTTAGACAAGAAAAGGAAAGAGGGGGCACCAACAAACACAAAGTGCCGCCGAAAAAGAAAAAAAAAGTGAGAGCAGAATTGTGTTAGTCCGTGCCCTAGCGCCCTAGCGGTACTCGACAAAGGCTCCTCCATTGTTAGACTAGCGCAGTCACCTAATCTTTTTACTGTTTTAACATTGTCTGGTTCTTACCGTTTCTCGACAGCTGATTTGTGAGTGGCATCCCTCATAAAACCGAGGGACGAATTTTCATTTTTGTTGTCTTTTTATATTTCTCTGTCCCTCTGATGTCTTTCTCTCTCTCTCTATCCATTTTTCGACTTTCTCTCAAAAAAAAAAAAAAAAAAAAAAAAAACGGCCGGAGGAAAAATGCAATTCGAAACCTTTATCGGTGCCTTGAAAACCGTCACGCATGATCCCTTAATTTGGTGAAAGGGAATTTTATTGGCCCTGAAACGAGACCGCGTGATATATGTTAGGACCTGATTGATAGTTTTATTGTACCACCTAAAAATATATATATTTGCTTCAAAAGGAAATGACGCGGCGAATCGACCTAAATAAACTTCTCCCCTCCCTATAAATTCTTCCACAAACATTTGAAGATTTACGTAATGCACTAAGTACTTGAACAAGTGTTTTTCTTCAAAAGGCAGTTTATTGCGAGTTTTTCGTGGAAATCGTGGATTTGACGGTAGGTTATCCGAATGAGAAACCGGTCGAGTTATTTTCAGTTTCTAAATGTTAAAGATATCAACTTGTAGACAAGTGATCAGGATCACTTATAGTTTTCATGTGCATGTATAAACTTATAACTTATATGTGGGAAAGAATCAATCTTCAATGGGCTCAATTGAAACACCAAATAAAAAATATATTTCCACGTAAGGAGAAAATCAACTCCGTAGAATGATTTCCCATATTACTCTCATACACGTTCACGTCGCGTCGGCTCGCACTATAGTTCAAAACTCGGATTTTTCCGAACATGAAAATGAGTTGCTTTTCCCCCCTGTTTAAATGCATTTTGAGATGATATTTTAAAGCTAAAACAACACTATATGGCTCATTTGAGGCTCTGGAATGAATGATTACACACATTTTTGAGATACCACAGTTTTTATTTATTTATTTATTTTTATTCGTAAAATTATGTTCGAGAAATTTTACGTTTCGATCCACCGGTGCGGCGATGCATATTTGTTTTACTGTGTGAGACAAGGGCGGGTACAGGAGTTTGTCTTTCTCTCTCTCCTTCCATTTTAACGCGTGTTTTAGAAAAGGACGGAGATTGGTGCTTTAGTCACGTGATGGCCACATATCTTACTATCCTTTTCTAACACATGTGTTTAAATGGTAAAAGAGAGAGAAGGACAAATGCATGTATCCGCCCATGGTGTGGGAGCGACGGCCACCGATTGAAAATTACGTGATAAACACACTGTTAGCGATTCGGAAATCGGGTCAGATTAAAGGATAAATCTTTAAGTAAGACATCTCTCTTCCATACAGTTCCGAACTCCGCAAACAGAGTTCGAGGAGTCTCGAGTTAAACAATAGGAAATTGGATCCGACACAATAAACGAAATATATGGTGCTCTTATGTGAGTGTTTACAATAGCATTTCCGGTTAAATTGCAGGTGACTTCCGGTCTACGGCCGACGCCACCATCCACCGCAATATGAAGCAGTTGATTCACATCTCTCATCCCTTATTGTATCCCTCATCCCTCCACACTTGAGTTTGTCTCCATTCGATCCGCGGTGTTGGCAGGTCATATGATGAAACCTCTGACTTTCGCATTTCCTATAATGGGGCTCTTGCAAACTTTTGCTGGGAGCAAATGAACAGTCCATTCTGATGTAAAAACCAGCGAAAATCACGAAAATCACACTGAGAAAGTTTAAAATTCAGCAATAAACCAACATAACTACATAAATGGCAAGATCGTAATGGCGGTTCGATGCAGGTATCATGGGAGATTCCTATCTAATAAGCCACTTTCTCTTTGGAAACACAGAGGTATGTCTCAATTTAGATAGGAATCTCCCATGATACCTGCATCGAACCGCCATTAAGCTCGATTCTGAGAGTGAATTTCGTGATTTTTTAGTGTACTCATCGTCATTTTCACAGGTTTTTATGCAAGAATCAACTCTTTAATCCTGTGTAGCAAAAGTTCGCAAGAGTCCCATTGCGGGATTTTGCAAACGTTTGCTAGGAACAATTAATATATGGTTAGATCTCATGAAAAACCCCTTAGATAAGAAACTCACGATAATCACACTGAAAAGTGTAAACTTTTCAGACTCTGTACTCCTCGGAGCTGATTTTGCATACGCAATTGGTTGAAGGCGTTCGAGGGAAATTACTTTTTAAATATGATCTATTTGAAGTCGCAATTATTTTGAATAAAAAACTGAAATGGGGATCTTGCAAATGTTTACCATAAGAGCGAATAGTTGCAGTTACATCTGATGCAAAAACCAGCGAAAATCACGAAAATCACACTGTAAAAGCCTATTATTTGGTACTAAACTCAGAAAACAGTTGTAACGGAAAGACCGTAATGTTGGAGCTATACACACACAGGTATCATGGGAGATTCCTGTCTAATTTGTCACTTTCTCTATACGAAAACACAGAGATACAATGTCTCAAATTAGATAGGCTGCATCTCCCATGATACCTGCGTAGCTCCGCCATTAAGCCCGATTCTGAGAGTGAATTTTGTGATTTTTTAGTGTTCTCATCGTTTTTTTTTACAGGTTTTTATGCAAGAATCTACTATTCAATCCCTTGTAGCAAAAGTATGCAACTTGCAAGAGCACCATTGAATCGATGTGATGGAGGCTGTTTTTATCACAGTCTCTGGCAACCCTGCAAGCCTGCAACAATCCAATCCAACATTGGTGATAGTTGATACTTAACCACTTTGCTTTTCATCCTTCTTGCAATTTAACGCCTCCCCCCCCCCTCACCATTGTCTTCCTAGTCTTTGGTTCCCTTTTTAATTCCTTCCCAAAAATAAACAAAAATTCTATGGGAATCGGGGGATGGTCCTATATATAAATATAATCATTCTATACTAATACAATCGTTGTCTACTTCCTCAGAGAGCCTGCCGATTAAGAGCGTGTGACAAAGTGAGAGACAAAACGCCGTTTTTGTGAGGCGATCGATGTATCGAATGAAATTCGACTCTCCAACAGATATCAAAAATCGATTTTTTGATTTATCTTCTGCTTGTTCGATTAATTTAATACATTGAAGCACGCACTTAATTTGATTTAATGACGCGATGAAGTATCATAAACGTGAAAGGCACTGACTCCTTCATTGAGATGTATCGATTTATTTTTCAGAGTCATGTGGATTAGAATCAACTAAAGGAATTCTATGAGGCCTCGAAAGAAACGATAGTTTTGCGTATGCTTAAATGAAAGAAAAGCGATAATCTATTCTCTGCGACCCGCCACACAATGTTTGGAATTTTGGAATTTTGACAGTGGCGGCTCGTGAAATGTGGCAACAACGGATTCTCTCCATTTAAACCTACATAATATAATCGATCTTCGGGGGATTCAGCAAATCCCTGAGGAATCGATACTTTTTAATAGCTCAACGAGTTGTGATTGGTCGTTGGTTTTAGGCTCTCACGGAGTCGAGCAGGAGTCGACGACATCGAAGGCTCCACACGAAAGGAGTCGATTCGTAGAGGAACGTATGGGAACGGACCGGAATGCCGGCAAATCCGCCAGTCCACCACTGGTCCACTGTCAAACTTAACCTTCGAATGCGTTCACGCGGTCGACAAAATCGACTCCTGTCAAAATGCATAAAGCGTCGTGTCGGTACTCCCTATACAATATTTCCATCAAGGGACTCTAGAATTAACTAGCAATTGAACAGAGTTTGTTCAAGAAGTGTAGGCGCACCTAGAGTCCTAGACCGATAATCTTTGGCGAATTTTCAATTTTCATTCCTTCAAATCAAAACAAAACTTGCCTACGATACTATCTATTGATTTCAGTGGTGGCTCATGCATTTTGGCGACAATGTTTTTCCTCCATTTGATTCTATGTTGAACAATCAATTCGACAGTGAAGCAGCGCTTCAGTATTCGATTATTGTACATACATTCAAATGAAGGAAAAATGTTGTTGCCAAATGGGGCAGTTGCAAGGGTCTAAAATCAAGTGTTTTTTTATAAAGAAAATAATAATATTTGATGAGCTGATAACAATGGTGCCTTTGGTTTTTTCCCCAGGAGTCCTGGGTTTGGAGATACACACGTGTAAAGTTTGAAAAAATGGTGGGCGTAGTGACGTCACTACGCGAAATTCCCATTTAAAACAATGTATTTTGGGCCAAAATTGCATCTTCGGAGCAATGAGACGTAATTAGAAACCAAAGGCATCTTTGTACTCAGCTAACTCAGCTCACCAAGTATACTTTCATTTTCTTTATAAAAAACGCAACATTTCAGACCCTTGCAACTGCCCTATTGCACGAGCCACTTCTGGTTGATTTTTAGAGTTCCTTCATGAAAAACCGACGCCCAAAATGCATTTTCTTTCCTCTATACAATGGCAAATTCCTAACATTATCGATCTAGGTGCGTCTGCACTTCTGGAGCGCTCTACAAATAGCTCGGTAAAATGTCCAACACTAACCCTTTAACCGCGGTGTTTGTGTATACCTACTGCTCGTGAGTGCGCTGCGCACCGAGAGGACTCATTGGTACTTACATTGTAGATTGTAGAGGAATACGAAGCCCACAAAACGCGTAAGTATGCGTAGTCCAAGGTCAGTTTTTGAGGATGCACAGTGTAGCTATACGAACAGCAACAGAAACTAGCTTGACGCTCCACGTTATGGTAGCGGTAGGGGTAGTAGAAGCAGGGTTGAAAAGAGAAAGAAAAAGAAGAAGAAGTGAGAAGGCCGCTAGAAAAATACTAGTTCTCTTTCTCTCCCAGTCTCTCTCTTCGTCTCTTCGACACTGTTGCCGATATAATTCAATGTCTTTAAATTATTGTCACTGTCAATGATTCCCTGAAACACTGGAAGGGTAAATACCCTTAGAAGATGCGTATATCGTGTATCAATGTGAATAATAGTTCATCCTTACACCGCGACGGTTAAGTAAGACAATACTTTTTGATATTCTTTACAGTCGTACGGTAAATATTCACAATTTGGTTATTTTTCGACCATCCAAATTGCAACAGAATATAGGGAGCATTTTAGGGTGAAATTTATAACTCCTCTCTTTTTCCAGGTCTTGGAAATCCAGGTGAAAAAAGAACGAAATAGAAATAATGATGGTAAAAAAAAAAAAAAAAAAAAAAAATTCTCAGGAAGAAACGAGAATTAAAAGAAAAAGGGTATGAACAAAAAAGAAAACAAAAACAACAAAAAAACAAAAACAAAAACTAAGAAACCATCATGGTTTTTGATACTTTCCCCTGAGAACTGAACTATTTTGCAACTCAAAAAGAAATTTTCATCTTAATACATTTTTTGAGCTCCATAAAAAAAAAACAAAACAACCACAAAAAAAAAACAAAAAAACAAAAACAGCGAAAATTTTTGGACCGATCAGGGCAAACATCAGGTTTATTTCTTAGGGGCCATACGAGGTTTTGTAGGAGCGGTTTTTTGTCTGGGCCATAATAAAAGCCAAACGTAACCTACAAGTGAATACTTACCTAAAATAGTGTCAATAGTTGTATAACTGTCATTATTTCGTGGATATGTAAGGTGGGAGGAGGGGGCGAATCTCACATTAAATTTGACGCAAACTTTTCTTTGTTATGGTTAAAAATTTTAGGCGCACCAAGAGCGGTGTTTTTCCCCGACACGTTTGGCGCATGGCGCATGGCATTGGCTCCTGGTGAGGTCCCAGTTCTGACCAATGAGCTATAACTTTAGAGTGGCACATCAAGGAACGTTCCGCTGGTTCATTGTTGTCACCTAGGGCGCCGCCATCTTGCCGTAAAAATCGATTTTGAGGTTAAATTTTGTAGGTTGTTTCCGGTCGTTTCGTAAACAAACTCGGGCATCGCCGGAAACGACCTACGAATCTGCCGTCCAAATTCCCGCCAAATTCCGAACGACCTACAAAATTTAACCTCAAATCTTGGAATCTGCCGTCCAAATTCCGATTTTTCCCGCGATTCCTTCTACCCTGTGTGGCACAAGGTGGACCAGCCCACTGCCACTCTAAAGTTATAGCTCATTGGTTCTGACCGATCCCGTCCGAAGAAAAACCTTTCTTAAGCCGCAACCCGCAAACATATTGTTCGGGATGGACGTGGTCCTTGATCTCGACCAGTGGCGGCTCATGAATTGCGATGTATCGATGTCTGCACCACTTAAAACTATAGAAAAGTATCGATTGTCAGGGGGTGCAATTGAACCCCCGATAAATCGATACTTTTCTATAGTTTTGAATGGAGCGGACATCGATAAATTGCATTTCATGAGCCGCCACTGATCTCGACCCCAAGTTGCAAATTCTCGCTTTCGATTGGTTTATACTGCACCCACGGTCCATTTTAACAGGTTAACAGTCCGATGTCGCAGTAGTATTTTTATGACCAAATTGGGAAACAGGGAAACCATGTTATTAAAATGGGGGTTGATTGATTCCCAATTAATTTGGTCAGGTAAAAGACATCCAAAAACGGATCTTTACTCTTCTTATACTACATTGCAGTGCAAGGACTGCCCACTCCGAAAGTTTTTTGGGCTTAGAAGGAAGAAATTCAAATGATCGTCCACTTCAGATAAAGAATTTTTTAATTTATTCGTCCACAAAATATTTAAAAAGTACGGCAGGTAAAGAGATTCGTAAATATAAAATTTGTTGTCAAATTCCCCCGCAGAAAGAAACTCGGCACCACTGCTCTTCTCACGTTTGTCAGATTATTCAGAAAAACCTTCCCACTACCCTTCCGAAATAACGCAGTGTGAGGATTTGTTTTGCTCAATCTTGCAACCTCGCCTCTCATTGGTGTTGCCAAATAGTGGCGAAAAATCGTCACCTTTCCCATTTGTCTAACTGTAAAGTAGACAGATTTTACGATGCAATCTGGCAACCTCGCCTCTCATCCTCCTGCCTCTTCCACGTTATTGTTGTACAGCCATGCACAAAATGACAAAACCTTTCGGACTCGGGGTTTTTCGGCAACCCGATGGATGCACATTGCAGAGGCTCGAGGTTCGTTTCCAGCATCAACGACCACCCCCTTCCCCCCACCACCGGACGAATTTCACTTTCAGTGGCCCACCCCCCCCCTCCCCTCCCCATCACCTTCTCATCGTAGATCTTCTCTCGGCAACCTCCCCTTCCAACAGCTCAACCCTGCGTGCAAGCAACGGGCAGCAGAGAGCGCTCACTTCGCTCACTTGCTCTTGTCGTTTCACCTGATTGTTTGTTCTCTTCCACGATTTTCTAGCGTGACTGTCAGACAGAGTTGCCAAACTTTAAGAGGGGAAACCGCCGACAAATGAGCTAATCTTTATTTGGGCTTTTGCAAACTATTGCTACAAGTGCACGGGGGAAAAAAACACTGGTAAAATAACACACACTGGTTCGTCAGCTATATAGTAGATGGTAAATGCAACGTGGATCATGGTAAATTAATTTAGTTTGTTGGTACATTTTACCATAATTTAGTAAAATTTACCATACTTGATAGCTGACTCCAAAATCAGCTATGCAGACAGTAAATTCGATCAGTTATTTTTTTCCGTGTGAGTGAATAGAGACACCTGATGAAAAAATCAGCAAAAATCACGAAAATCACACTAAAGAAGTCTAAAATTCATCAGTAATAAACTGAGAAAACAGCTGTAATCTCAGCACATTTCAATCAGGATGGAAACTTTGGTTCATTTGAAGCATTCTGCTCCGCCATCTTGAAAAGCTCAAACAATCCTCACGTGTAATGCAATGCTAAAGACAGAGACAAAGATATGTCCGCCATCTTGAAAAGTTCACCCTGGTAAAAGTTTTTCATTGGTGACCAATAAAACGGTTCCAATTCTCCAATGACCGATGAATTTTACATTGGTGACCAATGTAATTTCATTGGTGACCACAATTACTTTGGTCACCAATGAAAAATTCATTGGTCACTGGAGAATTGGAACTGTTTTGTTGGTCACCAATGAAAAACTTTTACCAGGGTAAGCAATCCTCATGTGTAATGCAATGCAAAAGACAGAGATATAGATATGTGTCCGCCATCTTGAAAAATCACCGAAATGGACCGAAAAAATGTTCCCATTGGCTCCTGTGGCAGTTACCATTCTGATTGCAGTATTCTGTGCTAAGACGGCAAGTTAGCAAGTTCGCGTTATCGGCCATATGAGCTCTAAGCTTATAAAAATCTTGGGGATCTTGCAAATTTTTGCTTTAAAAACAATTAAAGAGTTAAAATATTTACTTTCCTTTAAATAAGAGTGAGGACTAAATTGTTTTAGTAACCTGTGGTAGGAAAAGGGCAGTGGCGGCTAGGCGTGCGATTTGACAACGTTCTTTTTTTCCCCATTTAAACACATTCGAAAGGTCGAAATCCTGGTCATCGCCGATGACTGACCCGTTCGACTTTTTTGATGAATTCAGATGGAGAAAATACATTGTTGCCAAATATTTTTAACTCACCAATGATTCCACTGGTTTGACTGAAAGATTATCTGTACACAGCCTGCAGTTCAGCGCAGCGGTATGAGACAGTAGGGCGTGAAAATACACTGATCGCATTTTATATTTAACCGATGAAATCATATCGGAGATTATTAAAATTTCATAACATTTTGGAGGCAACGGATTTTCTATCAGTGAACGGAAAAATTAGTGATCAGAGTATATTTTCGTGTGTTGTGTGTTATAGTGTTATAGTGTTGCTTACGTCATATCACTGAACTGTACTGTGTAATCTTTCATTTACCGCATTCAGTGGAATCATCAGTGAAGTAAAAAAGTCTTCTTAAGATCCGAAAAACGGCCGCCCTTTTTTAAAACCCCACAATTTCGAGGATTCGTCTCCTGGATGAACTAAATTCAAGTTTTGAATACTTATTTTGAATTTCAAGCTCGGCCGAAAAAAAAAAAGAAAAAAAAATTAGTTAATTTTATTTTCCGCGGAAACTTTGTTTCATTTTATGAATTCAGGGCAATTCCAATTAGGCTGTTGTTTTCGAAACCAAACGGACGTTGGTTATCGCGACTGGCGGCAGTTTCCTCAACCGACAATACGTCTCGTTCCGGATTTTATTTATTTTTTTTCCCTGGCCCGTTTTTTTTGTTTTTTTTGTTTTTTTTTTTTTTTTTGTTTTTTTTTTGCGGTTTTTAACAAGCTCCATATACCGCGACGCTGTGCTTTATATTCCACCGCGACTGCGCGCTCAGACGTCAGTGTTGCCAAAGTTGGGGGAAATTCAAAAAAATTTCAATTACTCAAATGGGGGAAAATAAATGTTTGTAAATTTACGCAAGACGGCAGCCCTGGCCGCCGACGGGAACTCCTGAAAAACAATCCAGTTTTTTGACCGCGAATATGAGAATATGAGAAGAGCTTAGTAAAAACGACTTTATCTAGACTTGCCGCTTAAATTTTTATTATTTTCTCTCTCTTTTACCCCTCCCCTTTCCTTCCGTAACAGTCCTCTTCTAAGGTTTCGTTCATTTTGGTTAACTCCTCCACGGCGTCGACAAAATTAAAACGAGAGCGCTCTGTTTCGCGAAAACAATTAAATGCGAAAATAATAATTCTGAAATTGCGGAGAGGCACAGCGAGCTTGGTTTCAAAAAAAAAAAAAAAAAAAAATAACAATAATAATCGTTTTTGAGTTTTAAAAGATGACTGAACTGATGTGGATGTGGCAGGGGGGAAATTAAAAAGAAAAACATTAAATATTCGACCAAGGTCAGTGGTTTTTAGTTTGCTTCCTAAAGATGTTATTGTTATGCGAAATACTTTCTCGTCTTCTCTCAATGAGTATTTTTTTTTTTTTTTTTTTTTTTTTTTTTTTTTAAGTTGTGGTTTCTCATAAAATACGACTTCTCAAAAATTTGCTTCGGCCGACCGGATACTGATTGCTGAAGCACCCCGCTGAAAGTACCACACGCGACATCACCACTCCCCCCCCTCCCTCGCCCTGCCCAACCCCCTCCTCTATTCCTGTCAAAATCGGTCCGAAAGTTATATTCTTGCAGTCGCACTCCCTCATTTTTTTTTTTTTTTTTTTTTTTTTTTTTTATTATTATTATTTTTCTCTTCCTTTTCACCGCAACCTCCTCCTTCATTGATTCTCTTGACGATTTTTACAATGTAAATGAAGTGGAGGTGATGCGGGGAGGAGGGGAGGGGAGGGGAGGGAAGGGAAGGGGATGGAAGGGGCTTAGCAGCAAAAATTGTATTCCAAGAAATCGACGATTAAAATTGCGGAGTCCCTAAACTTGAAATGTAATTTTTAACCTTGATCAGCAATTTGGGAATTGGGCTCTTACAAACTTTTGCAACAGACGACTTATAGGATCTCAGTTAGAAAATAATTGAGTTTCGGTGAAAATTGAGTTTCAAAATGGATTCAGCTACACACAAAAAACATATGGAAACATGAGTCAAATAAATAAAAAGTCTTTAAATCCTAGTTACCCGATTCATACTTTATTTTTGTGGGCTTGACCATAGCATTACTATATCTTAAAAGGCTTACGAGGGGGTCCAGGGGCTGTCCCTCTTAAATTTTTGAATCCTCTTACAACGCAAATTTAGGCAACGTTGGGAATTCACTTTCCAATTCATTAGTATTTTTGCTAAAAAAAAAAAAAAAACAAAAAAACAAAAAAACAAAAACAAAAAACAAACAAAAAACAAAAAACAAAAAAAGGAAAAAAAGGAAAAAAATATTTTTTAGGTCGTAATTCCAACTCAATCGCGAAAGATCAAAACACTCGCTTCTCTCTTCTTCCTATTTTATACAGGGTGTTTCATGTTTAACGTCGGAAACTTCTGGAGCCGATTATTCAAGTCAAAATAAGACTAGTTGTTCCTATAAACATGAGCCTTAAAATGCTTCCCTTTGGAGCTACGATAATTCAAAGTTTGGAAAAAAATTTGGTTTTTTTGAAACTGCGGCTAAGTTTATCCATGGAATGTCACTAAAATTTTGTACTACTAAATTTCCCAGACTTTGAAAAATCGTAGCTCTGAAGGGAAGCATTTTAAGCCCATGTTTATAGGAAAAAATAGTCTTATTTTGACTTGAATAATCGGCTCCAGAAGTTTCCGACGCTAAGCCTAAAACACCCTGTATACTTTGTGTCCTTTTTCCCATTCTCTTTTACCTCTGTTTTCCTCTCAATACCTTTGCAACTATCCTACCTTTTCCTTCTTTTTTCTTTGCCTTTCTATGGCTCGGAAAGTCGGAGAGCCATTTCCCGGTGTACCACTGGTCCATAGCTATTTATAGGAGTCCCTGTTAAACGCTATCACATTTAAAAGATCGGTGCATGGAGAGAGCACCAAACGGAAGTACGACAGAATTCACAATCACAAAAAAAAAAAAAAAAAAATCGATCAAAAAAGTCTATACGTATAGGAATCGATACATACTCTGGACCGGTTTCGAAGTTGATCATCTCATCTCGCCAATAATGCCAGCACACATTATATACGTTTGCTTCGCAATCTATATACCTATTTTTCGAATATTGGTTGGCGTGTCTCGACTCGAGATTCACGATTCTTTAATATCTGAATCATAGTCTGGTCTCTCTCTCTCTCTCTCTCTCTCTCTCTCTCTCTCTCTCTCTCTCTCTCCTGATCGATCTTTATTCCTCTCTCTGTCTTTCTCTGGTCCAGCCGATTACCGAAGCCGCAGCCATCTCAAATTTCCCTCGGTCACGCGCCGCCGTATTGTGTCGTGCCAGACCTGCGATGCGCAAGCGCAGATCGCGCGACGCCGCGCCGCGACGGATCGAGCCAGAGGGCACGAACTCTCCCCCCTCTCATGACTCTTCGCCGCACAGAGAATCGGGACGTGTATTTCGGGTAGCGTGCGATTTGGCAACGTTACTTTTCAACTTTTAAATACATTAGAATGGTCGAAATGCCTGGTCATCGCCGATGACTGAAGCGTTCGACTTTTTTGGTGAATTTAAATGGAGAAAATGCATTGTTGCCGAATTTTGCGCCTCGCCGCTGAATATATCATATAGACGGAGTGCACAGCGAATTTGAGAATTTTATGAGGCAACTATCGGTACTTCGAAGGTTCACAAAAAATTCTCACCAGTCATCAGTTCGCTCAACAATGGGGCTCTTGCACACTTTTGCTACAAGCGATTTAATAGTCGATGCTAGTGTAAAAGCTTCTTAAATGATGATGATGGTGATGATGATGATGATGATGATGATGATGGTGGCAGCACTAAAAACTTCCGAAATCCACTCTTAAACTATTAACTAAACGCTATTATTTGCGCGAGCGTAGGTAATGGTTGCTTAGGACAGTAATCAGTAATGATGGGCGAGATTCCCATCTAACAATTCTACAACTCCATCAAGAAGTATGACCAATCAGAGGCGACTTTCATGTGACACCATAGTTTCACTAGCTGTCACGGTACCATTCATAGAATGTGGATACTCTGCTGACGAATTACTCTGTGAATCATCCTTGTCAGTATATAGAGAGAGTGGCGAAATTAAGATAGGGATCTCCCATTATTACTGCCCTATGCCACCATTACGCTCGCACAAATAAAAGCGTTCATTGAGTGTAGAAGTGGATTTTGGAAGTTTTTAGTGCTACAATCGTTATTTTTAGAGGTTTTCACATCAGAGTCGACTATTAAAGCGCTTATAGGAAAAGTATGCAACATATACCCATTCCATCATTAGGGAGCTAGATGTGCGTAATCTGTTTAACGTAATTTTTGGGGTGAAACTGGGGAGAAATCAGAGATAAATGAGACCACGCACTAGCCGATCCGCTGTGGGCAGTTTAATTTTCAACAAAGTAATATGGGGAAGGGGAACAACATCCATCGATTGTCGATTGTAAATATCAACTATTTTAAGTGATACCATGACTTATAATTCCGTTACGGAAGATGTCTACAATAAACGTTAAAACAAAAACAAACAAACAAATGTGGATTGTTGATCAACGACCAAAACAATGATGCTTCGTTCTGATTGGCTATACTCATATCAACATCTTTGCTCAAAAATGGACCAAATGCAGAATTGTCAGATCGTACGCTTTGCCACCGCCAGTAGCGCACCGAGAGTTTCTTCGTCTCTCTCTTTTCTCCATTAAGAAACGTATGTTAGACAAGGATGGACAAGGGGATAAAACCCCCTCTTTCTGTCCTTTTCGTACGTGTATACATTCAAATGGGACACGAGAGAGATGGGAGAGATCCTGGTTGCGCCAGTGGCCACCGCCACCGCTAAAATACAACGTTAGCCTTGCAGTTTATTCGTTGGGGGTGACGATAGGGATTAAAGCAAAGCGTGAAGAAGGATGTGCGACAACATTGTCGAAATTTAACTAACACGCGGATCCGCGAGTCATGCGATGAACAGTCGCAGCCGTTCGGAGATCGACTGAAAGTTGCCAAATTTTGGGTAAAAATCAGCGTAAATTGTATGTTATGTTGATTCAAAGTGGATATGACATGTGGCCTGAGGTCATACAATTTGCAACATTGAATCGAAGCGTTGCCAGATTTCAAGTATAAAAATAATTTTATTTATTAAGAATTCCATTAGAATACTTGCGACTTGAGGTCCTAAATCTAGCAACACCGGGTAGACTGGACGAACGCTGATTTATACGAAATTAGTTTGACAGTGCAATGAAGCCGGTCTGGAACAACGTTGCATTTCTAATTCGTTATCATCCGCAAAAATAAAGCTGCCTTTGCAACTCAACTGTTATTCCTTGAAAATTGAATTGTAGAGTCCTGGAAAAATAAAAATAACGAAACAAACAAATAAATAAAAAAATAGAACGCTAAAGGAAACAAAAAACAAAATAAGAAAATAAAATGACGCAATTTAGAGCAGATTGCGTTGAGGCACGGTGAATTTTTGATTCCAGGCGAAAGTTGTTGATATTTTAATCCGCTTGATGGCACGCGCTATCGATGATTCGCGGAATAAATCGGAATTCTTAATTTTTTTTTATAGATTGTAAGCCATCAACAATAACTGTCAAAATTGGATGAGATAATATGAAGTCGTAATAGTGGCTATCTGGACACAGAAATTGACATAACTCTAGTGTCCTCCGGAAAGATTTGCGCGTTAAAAAGAAAAAACTGACAAATGACAGAAACAAGCCAAATTTTCTCAACTGGGTGGTTGTAATGGAATTCAACTACTCTCAAACACTTGCACTCACATTTAAATACAATTTCCTCTGCATTATAATAAACATTTTTGATTTGAAGTTTAAATAAACTGTAGGGAATACCCTACGAACACTTTCACACATCACCTTTAATCTAGAGGAGACCCCCAGACCCCCCTTTAATATCCTGGGGGAGACCCCCATCCCCCCTTTGATATATTTATCCAGATCTAAAGATTCATTTTTGAAATATTTAAATGTGTCCCAATATTTTAATTTGTCCGATCCGCCACTGGCTCGTCCGCCGCTGGCCGATCCGCTGCTGGCTAGTCCGCCGCAATTCTAATGGAAACCATATTTTTCATCCATAACTAACCTAAAAATTGATTTTTCAACAAACAAAAAAAAAACAAAAACAAAAACAACAAAAATCCCTCTGAGGAATGTTGAAAGCAACATCTCTGCAAATTTGGATGCATATGTATCAATAGTTCAAAAGTTATGCTGGGTTTCACGTTTTATGGCTACAGACGGGCAAACAGACAGACAAACGGACGCCACAGAAAGTTTGTGCATTTACACCACGAAGTCACATATGGTTAAATAATATTGAAACTTCAAGGATGGATGTTCTTCAGGATAGCATAATGATTGATGCGAGAGCCAATTATTTTGTTATTATCATGATATACATATAGTTAGTCGAAGCGGGCCAAGTATTGAAACAAAATACCTTGAAAATCTCTGCGCCATTGTAATTCTTTCTCAATATTTCTAATTTCATTACATATAAGTAGTGAGAAAGTAAAAATGAGGTACGCGAACTAGAACTAGATCGCCCATCAGTGGCGTAGCGTGCCATTTGGCAACAATGCAACTGCTCCATTTAAACTCATTAAATATATCGAATTTTCCTTGTGCACTGTGAACCCCCTGAATTCGATATTTTACATGAGTTTAAATGGACAGAATACATTGTTGCCGAATTGCACGCGACGCCACTGTCGCCCATGCTGCCACACTTTGGGATAGGACTTTTGTCTTTTAACAAGTATCAGCCTCTCCATTGCTATACCTCGTCGTTGTAAGTACTATACTTACACGATATTGTCTCGTCACGCAAATTTAATCACTCGTCGATTTCGGGGCAGTACTCAAAATCGGCAACTCTGGCCGAACAGTACAGGACGCAGGAGCAGGACATCGCAGCTTCAGTTTCAGCTGGACAGTGGCCTTGGGATCTCTTTCTCTCTCTCTCCCTCTCTCTCTCTCTCTCTCTCTCTCTCTCTCTCTCTCTCTCTCTTCCCCCCACCCTCTCTCTCACCGTTGCGTCCTGGGAACTTGCGTGACAGTAAGTGATTTCGCACAAGCTCCGAACCAGCCTCTCCGCGCGCAACCAAGTCTCGAAGTCGACGTCGAAGTCTCGATTCTGGATGCGATGTTCCGTGCTTCAAATACTCCCTATCTCTTCGCAAATTCACCCCCCTCCACCCCCCTTCATTTCGACCCCCTCCCTCTCCTCCCTTTTACACGCTCGAATCAAGACTCTTGATCCATTTTGATAGTTAAATCACTATAATTTATATATTATCATTATTATTTATTTATTTATTTTTATTTTATTTTTTTATTTTTTTCCTTCTTTCTCGAAGTGAAATCCTTGAGTTGGGCTATGCGCCGCGCGCCGGCGTCAGAGACCGCGAGCGCGCGCGCGAGATGCTGCGTGAATACGCGAAGGGGGTCCTCCTCCCTCCCCCGTCCCCCGATGAAGGAGGGAGAGAGGGGAAAGGGTAAGAGTCGAAGAAAAGGAGGGGGGTCCATGTCCATGGCACTGAACTGAAAATCAAATTGATAAATAATTAAACGGCGGATTCGCGGCTTTGCTCGATCGCGGGAATGGCGAATGTCCGAAAAATATTGTATAAACGTGCAGATAGCGCAACCCCCCCCCTCTCGACGACTATCGTATCCCCTCAGGCTCATTTGAATAATCATCGGGTTCCCCGGATTTTGGAGACGAGGAGTCGATCGAAAAAAAAGAGTCAAGTCCGCGCGTCGAGCGACTCCAAGGTGTGGGGCCGCGAGAGCTTTAAGCTGTCAAAAGAGTTTATTAGCGTGCGTGTTTGAGGCTTTTGAGTTCGGAAATTCAGTTGTATGTTGACGTGATTTGCGGATTCCTCCTTTCAATTTTGATGATTGTTAATTTGACAGAACATTTTCTCTCTCACTCTCTCTCTCTCTCTCTCTCTCTCTCTCTCTCTCTCTCTCTCTCTCTCTCTCTCTCTCTTCCCCCCCTCCCTCTCTCTCTCTCTCACCACCTAAATGGAAATTTTCATAAATTACACTGAATGGCGTGGAATTTAGTCAATAGATATTAAGCCTGTCGTATGGGTTTAGAAGCTACATTACAGGCGACATCAAGATACGCAATACATTCCTGTAGAGAAATGTAGTTTAGGAGTTAAGTATCTTAACCAAATAAAACATTTTATTCAAAGGCCAGGACCGCCCCCTCCCCCTCCAATGGATGACGAAAAGCGACAAATTTATACTAAACCCCGAAACTATAAAAGCTCGAGAAATGTGAAAAAAATTGGTTGAGTATCGGTTTTACCTGCCCCCTCCAGCCTCCCCCTCTTTCTGAACAGGCTTTTCTTCCTCCCACAGGCATATCTACAGAAGAGTGTGGAGAAACGCCCTTCCTAATAATCAAAGGGAAAGTGGTATCTTACATGAAAAGAGTGAAAAGACAGGAACAAAAAACGGAACAATTGCCTTCCCCTGGTTGTTATTGTATGGTGCCCCCCTGGAATTTTTTTCATCGACCCCTCCTATAATTTTTACCAATCAAAAATTTTCTTGGTTATTTGATCAATAATGATCTTCAAATCTTTAGCAAGCTAATCGAAAAAAAAAATATATATACTTCTAAATGAATGTCTCAGGTGTCCTTCGGCGCCAGATAGCTTAATTTTCGATATTTCACGTGGAATAACTCTGAGTTCACATCTTGTGATGAGAGTTCGAATAATAATTTACTTTTGAATTGATGTTCGTTTAAGTTCTCTTTCAGCTAACTATATACCGTATAGTATATAAGTTATTACCGTATTAAGTGTCACGAGGGAAACCTCTTGAGTTCAAAGTGTGTTATAATGGAAACTTGTCGCTCTATAATTCTAGTTCCGTAGCACGTAGTAAAGATAGTTGCGCGACTTAATAAAACGAGGAAGTGAAAAAGTGATCAGATACAATCACGTGATTACACTGATTACACTCTCACTGTAAATAAGGCGCTAAGATCTGGTGACCTGTGACCTGTAACAGCGGCGCTCTCATGAAGGAGCAACCTGTTGCCACCCGGCATTTTTAGCGACCACCCGGTCGCTAAAAAATGCGAAAAACGACCGCCCAGTAACAAGTCACGCTATATTTTTAAGAGTGCCTCTGTCACCAGATTAACGACCTTACACCGAAAAGAGTCACTCATCACCTGACTGAAACTAATCACCTGTTCCGGTAAGTTGAGCTCTCTCCGAGTGCGTGATGTTATATGCTTTGATGACACACTTTTTGTTACGGAACTAATTAGTTGGTATTTTAACTTCCAATCATCGCATGGTTTGAACTCAAAGTTATATCCTTACACAAAAACCAATCTCACGAAAGAAAATTATAATCAAGAATCGAATCTTTGATAGAAAACATTTTTTATTTTTTTTCGAAATTAATATTTCTGTAAATGATGATCAAAAAGACACAATGTCTCAAAAGGGGTAGTAAACAGTTCATTTTCTTTAGATAAGTTCTCTGAATTCGAATTCTTTTGAGTGTCGTAAGTCAGTGGCGTAGCGTGTAATTTGGCAACGTTGCAGTTCGTCCATTTTTACATATGAAAAAGATCGGACCATTGTGGGTTTTTGGTGAACACTTTCATATTCGACCTTTCATATTGGTTTGAATGGACACAATTCAAGTCGCCAAAATGTACGCTACGTCCGCGCCATTGTCTTATGACATTGATACGGAATCGTTGAGTTTTATATTATATTATACCGTCCTCCAGAAAAAGAGCGTAAATATCTTTTCGCCCTGTCATCAAAAAACGCCTCACTTCCTTCAGATCAAAACCATCTCGTTAAATTAACAAACGCTTGTTAATTAAAAAAGAGAACATTTTTGGATCAAATGGGACAATCATTCGACTGTTCAAATGACAAATCTTTTTTCTCAAAATGTATATGATTGTATAACGTCATCACGAAACCAGACTTTTGCAGTTTTTGGTTGCAAGGTATAATAATTTATCTTGTGAATTATCGTAATCTTGCGAATAAAATCTCAAGGAGATAAAAATAAACAAAAAAATTAAAATAAAGCAAAACAAAGAAAAAAGATAAGCGTTGCATTCAAAAGCGACGGCATCCTTCAAGCCGTCAGGCGTTAGACGTTTGCAAAGAATATGGGCTCGAATCAATCTTAATTCCCCTTAAAATATTACGTTGATGACGACTCGAGCTTGGAATTGCAGGAGGGAGAGTGGGGTGAGTTTTGCGAACTTTTGACCCCCTGTTGCGTTGAGTCGTCGTCTGTCGCACATTGGATCGAAGCATTAATTTTGCCAATTACAAAAGTTTCAGTTTTTTTTTTTTTTTTTTTTTTTTTTTTTTTTTTTTTTTTAAGAACCTAGTAATAATAATAAAACGTACTTTCGAAGCTGTTAAACCATTTTTTTTTATTCTTTTGTACTCTTGTATTAATTGAATGTTTATCGCTTGAGTTTTGCCTCCGTATAAATCACAGTTATATTAGAAAATTGTGTTTCGAGCAAGGTGATATACATAATATACATTTATCTGGAGTAGTTGTAGGTTGTAGTCTGAAAAATAAAGATTACTAGAAGTGCAAAGATACGTGCACGTAGAAAAATTTCCGATTGAAATTACGGAACGTGTATTACTGAATTGGGTTAAAAAGAAATTCATTTTAAAATAATATGAATTCTTATTGATTCAACGAGAATTATCATTGGTCCAATTGAACGTTTTGATGATTCAGAAGAATCACAAGAAAGAATCGTTGGATCAATAAGAATTCTTATTATTTTAATAGGAATTTCTTTTTACCCTATTATTAACAATACGTTCCTCAATTTCAACCAAAAATTTTTCCCCGTGTGAATTAATAGAGGTAAGAGATTTCAAGCTTTTGTTGTGCTATGACCTTCAAAAATATTTACGTTCATACAGCCTTAGCCAGGAATTTGCCTTTCTTTATCTTTTCCCATTTAAAGACGTGTGCTGGAAAAAGACAATAAAAACAAGGGCTGAAGTCACGTGACAGCCCCTATATACATCCTTATCTAACACCTGCAGTCAAAAGGGCAAAGAGAGAGAAAGATAATGTCCTGGCTACGGCTATATCCTTACGTGGTCATTACCACGAAACAGGGACACTTTCATTCTGGTAAAACTAAAAATCGACCTTAGGCGTCGCGTCGGTACTAGAACTGTGGTTTTTAGTTATTCTTAGACCCCCTAGTTTGATTATTTGTAAGTGGTCCCAATTTTTTGCGGAATTTTTCTACAAAAAATTTAAACGCATTTGATGAGCAGGGAAGGAGAAATATTCAAGTCCGTCACGCTTGATTTTTCGAAGCCTATACAACCAAATTATTCAGTTAAATTGAAAAAAGGTGACATTTTCCTGAAGCTAGATGTCTATTTAAAATTGGAAGGCAAAAAATACGTGTATTCATACACATATTATGTTCTTATAGCTCGATGGTTCCGCGTTTGGACTCACCGTGCGCCAGTCCAGCCGCCGTCCATTGCGCGTTGTCTCAGTCATAATCAAGGTAGTAATAATTTAAATCACTTTTGTACAGTCATAAAAATGCGCTAAGCAACGTTTGCGTCTAGTTGGTACGTATAAGAAATGATTTCTTTTCGATACGCTCCGCTCTGGGCCCGAGCGGGTCGTAAATAAATTTGAAATTATCGAACAAAAGACTTCAAAAAAACGGTAAAATTAATGAAATAAACCAACGACTTCATCCTCATGGACTCATGGACTCTCATGGTTGGCAGTCACTTTGAATAACGCTTCACCATTAAATAGTATTAATGTTTCACCCATTAATATTTTTGTGCGGGTGACGCGACAGAGAGCGAGACATCATATACACACCCCCTCTCTGGCCCTCTCCCTGTAAATGACTGCTTTCCCTCTCTCGCCTTTTTTTTTTAAAGCAAGAGGCTGATGGATGGATTTGTGGCAGTAGTGAACTCCGTTCCTTAGCTATTTAGTGAACCAAAATAGTTGCGACATAGGTATTATACGCGTACTGCCGTACTATGACTTTCAAAGGAAAATACCCTGGTCGAAATTCTTAATGTTCAATGGGGCTGTTGCACACTTTTGCTATAAGCGATTTAACAGTCGATGTCGGTGTAGAAACCTCGACAAATAACAATGGCAGCACTAAAAACTTCCGAAATCCACTCTTAAACTTAATAAACGCTTTTATTTGCGAGGGCGTAATGATGGCCGAGGGCAGTAACAATGAGAGATTCCTATCTTAATTCCGTCACTCTTTCTATGCAGACGAGGATGATTCACAGAGTAATTAGTCATCAGATTGATGATCCACATCCGATGAATGGTACCCCAATACCTAGTGACACCGGTGTCAAATGAAAGTCGTCTCTTATTGGTCACTTCTTGATGGAGTTACAGTATTGTTAGATGGGAATCTCCCATTGTTACTACCCTCAGCCACCATATTACGCCCGCGCAAATAAAAGCATTTATCGAGTTTATGAGTGGATTTCGGAAGTTTTAGTGCTGCCATCGTTATTTCTGGAGATTTTTACACCAGAATCGACTATTAAATCGCTTATAGCAAAAGTATGTGCAACAGCCTCATTTGTTCTTTATTTTCAATGAAACTTCCGGTTTTTCATGACGTACTGTTAAAGCGACGTTCTGATTAGTCCTTAAACACTCAAAAGCTGCAAAATTGTTTGACCCTTTAAACCCCAAACTATTACAAACCCTTCTCACAAATTCTTTATCAATCTCAATAAATATAGAATGTACTTTTCTCACTTGGTTTGATGTGCACAGCGATTTTCTTTAAAAATACATTTAAAACCATGTTAATTTGGTGGTACAAAGTACCATCAGAAGACAAAGGGTTAAAGATTGCGAAGGTTGAAAAGAGTAAAAATTTTGTCCAGGATAGCTCTTTTCCCTTCATTTTTCTTTCATTTCCCTTTTTCCTTCTTTCTTGACGTTTCGTGTGAAATAGAGGGATAGAGGGGAGGGGGGGGGTTAGCTCTATACCAGCCGTGGTTTTGCATGTGGTTTATACGTTTGTGTCAGCATGCCAGACATGGGCGGATACAGGGAATAGTCTTTCTCTCTCTCCTTCCATTTGAACTTATGTGTTAGAGAAGGATAGCAGAGGGGGCCATCGCGTGACTTTGGCCCCCTCTCCTGTCCTTTTCTAACGCACGTTTTCAAATGGGAGGAGAGAGAGACAGACACTTCCCTGTATCCGCCCATGATGCCAGATAATAACCGGGATCGAATCCTAAAAAGGCAAATCGAAAAGCTTTTGATTGACCAGCGCAGCGCCACGAAACACACACGAGACGGATTGAAGAGTCAGACGATTACACAGTCACAGTCGCACAGGTGTTTCATTATGTCATCAAAGGACCCTGATCAATGCGATTATTATTCAAGAGAACAATAGCACTTGCAAAGGTTGCAGAGACCGACGACCCACGAACAAAACCTGATCTTTGTTAAAAAGGCAAAGGCAGAGGGCAGAGAAGGGAGAGGAGAGGAGAGCCGATGCCGATGCGAGAGTGAGGTGAAGCCACTTCGCAGCTCTCGGTGTTCTCTTTCTGAGATTTTCCTTTACATCCCCATTCCTGGTTCCCACTCACCAGTCACCAGAGTCTCCGCTATGCATCAGAGAGCCCTTTCCTTTGGTCACAAATAAATTAATTCAATCTGAGTTGCCAGATTGCAATGGTTTCAAGACACACGGAGAAAAATTGCTGATTGAAATTACGGAACGTATAGGAAGAAATTGGGGTAAAAAGAAATTCCCTTTAAAATAATAAGAATTCTTGTTGATTCAACCAGAATTTTTATTGATACAACAACTCTTTAAGCCTTTAACAGGCTCCCACAAGTTCTCATAGCCAAATACAGAGATAGCCCATCACTATTTCTAAGAGAGCTCAAAACATGGTTTCTAAAAAACCCATTCTACTCAATAAAAGAATTCAAGAGGAAGTTTAATGAGTTGTGATTGTAATTGTGATTTATTTATTTTCATTTATGTTGCAAAGGAACTTTAACGATTTGTTAGTGTAAGTAGTAAATTGTATAGTTTAAAATGACTTGTACAATAGCAAGGGGTAACACCCTAGCTAAAGTTTATCAATGTTAAATAAAGAAATAAATAAATAAACTCTTTCTTGTGATTCTTCTGAATCATCATCAGAACGGTCAATTGGACCAATGATAATTCTGGTTGAATCAATAAGAATTCTTATTATTTTCAAGGGGATTTCTTTTTACCCCAATTTCTTCCTACGTTCCGTAATTTCAATCAAAAATTTTTTCTCCGTGCAGTTTGTCCAATGGAGCTTGTTACTTAAATAATTAGTAACAATAGTTGGAGTAATAGTGTATAGTTTACTAAACCAATTTTTGATAATAATGGCTTACACAACTGAGATTTTTTAGCTGATTTTATTGTTATAATTGATGGAGTGGATTTTTTGATGCTCCTTTTGAGTCGTGATATACGCATCAGAAGCATTCAAAATGGTCAAACTAAATTCTAAAACCAAAAGAGAAGATAAGTCCGAAGTAAAAATCTAACCTCAACCCGATACTGCACCCGAGTGACTCGTTTTTGTAACCCGATCTCTCAGTGACTGTAAAAGCAACTTCAAATTGTTCGCATTTGCAAAATGATAACTTTTCATTGAGCGCCTTCAATTACCGGGATAGGCAAAATGAACACCGCGGAGTACGAACATTTAACTACCCACTGAATTTGAGCGAAGCGTTTTCAATAATTGGACAAACCTTTCAAACAAGGGCAAAGCGTGCAATTTGGCAGCGTTGCAGTTCATCCACTTAAACCCGTAAAAAAGATCGAGCTATACACCTTCTTATTCGACATTTTACACGGGTTGAAAGGGACACAATACAACGTTGCCAAATTACACGCTACGACACTGCTTTCAAAATTATCATGAAGTGAGTTTAGCCAATAGGATTGGATTTGTCTTAATACTGTACATAATTTATCAATATGTTCGATTATGTCCAGCAGTTTATTTGAGATTGGAATAGGACCAAAATCCACCGGCGAAAATTGTTGGACGAAAAATTCATAGACTACATACATGGACGAAAGTACCTACTACGTGAGAACTTGGCCGAAAACTGCCCTAATACGATAATATTACTTTTAGTATCAAATATGTACAAATTTTGCAATAATAGTGATTACAAGAGAAAATTCCCCGATTTTGTACTCCGATGTAGGTACAAGTAATTTTTTCGTCGGCGCATTTCAGCCGATTCTTATATGCAAACCAAAGGTATTTGTGCGTACTTTCTATAGCTCTTGTGTACTCGAGGGAAATTTTTAATAACACTCATGATAACAGCGAGTAATCAAAAGGGCGAATCAGCAGAATTTTCATTAAGTCCAATGAAATATGGTTAAATTTTTCGACATGTTTTGGTAAACAAACGTTTCCTCTTTCCTGTTGACTTTGATTTTTAACTAGATAATTTTAATTATCAATGGCATGTTCTTAAGCGTGGGAGAATTTAGCCAACTTCCAAGTCCACGTTACGATTAGAGATGACAAACCAAAATAATCGGATTTTCTTTCCCGAGTCTGGCAACGGTGAAATAATTCAACTTAAAATTTGCTCACTCGACCGTGTCAATGCGAGAGAGACAATCGGTCGGAGGGCAAGAACTATGGGGCAGGACTCAAGAGGGGGTAGGGGTGGGGGTGGTGGAGTGATAAATAAAGCTAGGGGAGGGGCGAGGGAGGACGAATTGACAACAAACCAAACGTATAGACTCACCGCTTATAGATAGCATCGCATCTACGATGTTTCAGGTGAACTCCGCGGTTGCCAATTGTATGAGAGGAAAATCGAACTCCAAATTAATTGCAACGCTCATCTTTGAAATCATTGGATATGACTGCGGTTGACTGGCAAAATGAATGGCTATAATTGGTCCCTCTATAGTGCTTATTTCAAAGTAAAGCTCTCAGCCCTGTAATCAAGCTCAACGCTATAATCGATAAGCTGAATGCTGTTAAAGGCTCTCAGAGTTGAGAGCTGGGCAAATAGGGAATGTAATCGATTATGAGTAATCGTAATCGTCGCTTTTTCAGAGGGCAAAAATTCGAACTCGGCTTAACTGAACAAAACTTCATTTTTCATGCTTGCATTCTAATTATAATCGGTCGGTGATACAGTTTAAGGATATCGCTTGAATTTTTGTCTGACTTTCGGGTGTTCCAATTTGATTCAGCCCCGCAGTAACTGCTTGTAAATGTCGATATATTTCGATATTTCCTCCGTCCTGTGTGGCCATGTAGAGAGAGAAAACTGATCGTTTAGGAATTCCAATAAGCTTCAAAATAATCAATACTTCTGCGCGTAAGCTCAAATGCTCAATTTTTCACGAGCTGCTACTGCGCTGACTATATGACATGCTTATAAATATCGTTTCAACTCCAAAATTAAATCGGCATTTTAAGGGACCAGGGACCAATAAATGTACGGTCACACGGTCCTCGGCCCCAAGTCAGCCCCAAGTCCGCCCTAAGTACTTCAACAAGCATCGGCCACCAGCCAACGGACCGCATCGGACCGTTTTAAAATGGCGCAACCACAAAACTAACCTCAAAATAGCACTTAGGGTGGGTTAGGGAGGCTCTAGACCCGCCCCAAGTAACGTAAAGTTGGGAGCGGACCCAACATTCCGATGTGCCGTTAAAGAAATGTGAGGTTAGAATCGCCATTTTTAGGTACGACCTAAAGCCCGTTTGTAACGTACATTTATTGGTCCCAGGGACCAATAAATGTTCCGTACCGACGGTCCTTGACCCAAAGTCCGACCCAAAGTACCTCAACAACCATCAGCCACCACTCAACGGACCGTTTAAAAATGGCAACACCACAAACTAACCTCAGGATATTTACCGCGAGACGTAAACCAACAAATCGCAGCACTTTATAGCGTGAGTCGACGGGTTGACTCTAGACCCGCCCGAAGTAACGTAAAGTTGAGAGCGCTCCCAACATTCCGATGTGCCGTTGTAGAAATGTGAGGTTAGAATCGCCATTTTTAAATACGACCAAAAGCTCGTCCGTACCGAACATGTATTGGTCCCAAACGTTCGACCAAACGCAGCAGTAGTTCTTGACACTAATCAAACCGAATCCATTTAGCTAGCAGCAAAAGCGGTTATGGTGGAAATCGATAGTTGATTTTCTTCCACTTGAATCAATGCAAAAGTATCGATTTCTTGAAGGCTCTCAATTGAGCCCCAAGAAGGTCGATTCTTTTCCAAGAGTTTTTATGGAGGAGTCATCGATAAAGCGCATTTCACTTCTTAGATTCCATCTGGCAACACTGCGGAATCCAATATGATGCGAGCTCATGCGATCGCAGAATCGCTGCTATTCAGGTGGTGCAGGTGAGTGAGGGGGTAGGTAGCGGGATGTGGGTGCTGGGTGGCGCCTCCACGGTTCAAACTAATTCTGCTCCTATTCAACTCGAGATTTCTTCTTTTTCTTCCCTTTTTCCTCCAATTAATTTAATTTTATTTCATTTTTTGAGCATCCCCTCTACGCTGAGAATCTTTTTCTTCGAGTTACTTATCGAAGCGATAAGCTTTTTATCGCCCCCCATAAATCGCGGTATGCCATTCGTTCTTTGTATGGATTCATGTAGGAGTGGTGGCTAAAGGGTCTTAGATGTTGGCCCTATAGGTGAGTTTGACCTAGGATGAAGAAAGGACCTTAGTTAGTTTAAGACATGATTCCACAAAGCAACATTATTTACATGACACTGACGGAAACAAATTCTGACGAAATTGGTAGGAGTGGTGGTTAAAGGGTCTTAGATGTTGACCCTATAGGTGAGTTTGACCTAGGATGAAGAAAGGACCTTAGTTATAGTTTAAGACATGATTCCACAAAGCAACATTATTTACATGACACTGACGGAAACAAATTCTGACGAAATTGGTAGGAGTGGTGGTTAAAGGGTCTTAGATGTTGACCCTGTAGGTGAGTTTGACCTAGGATGAAGAAAGGACCTTAGTTAGTTTAAGACATGATTCCACAAAGCAACGTTATTTACATGACACTGACGGAAACAAATTCTGACGAAATTGGTAGGAGTGGTGGTTAAAGGGTCTTAGATGTTGGCCCTATAGGTGAGTTTGACCTAGGATGAAGAAAGGACCTTAGTTAGTTTAAGACATGATTCCACAAAGCAACATTATTTACATGACACTGACGGAAACAAATTCTGACGAAATTGGTAGGAGTGGTGGTTAAAGGGTCTTAGATGTTGACCCTGTAGGTGAGTTTGACCTAGGATGAAGAAAGGACCTTAGTTAGTTTAAGACATGATTCCACAAAGCAACGTTATTTACATGACACTGACGGAAACAAATTCTGACGAAATTGGTAGGAGTGGTGGCTAAAGGGTCTTAGATGTTGACCCTGTAGGTGAGTTTGACCTAGGATGAAGAAAGGACCTTAGTTAGTTTAAGACATGATTCCACAAAGCAACATTATTTACATGACACTGACGGAAACAAATTCTGACGAAATTGGTAGGAGTGGTGGTTAAAGGGTCTTAGATGTTGACCCTGTAGGTGAGTTTGACCTAGGATGAAGAAAGGACCTTAGTTAGTTTAAGACATGATTCCACAAAGCAACATTATTTACATGACACTGACGGAAACAAATTCTGACGAAATTGGTAGGAGTGGTGGCTAAAGGGTCTTAGATGTTGACCCTGTAGGTGAGTTTGGCCTAGGATGAAGGAAGGGCCTTAGTTAGTTTAAGACATGATTCCACAAAAGCAACATTAATTACATGACACTGGAGGAAACGAAAGTGGCAGGACGAATGTTGTAATAGTCCCCGAATCGAAATTGAGTTGTTATTGAACGGAAATTATTTTGGCCGAATTAGCCTGAATTTTTGAACACCAAAAATTTTACTTGAAATCGCCGGATTTTTTTTTTCGTTTGTTGTTGTCTGTGATCATAAGAAATTGAGGCCTTGAAGAGATGTCCTATCAAAATAGTGCGAAGTTCCTCCTTTCCTCCAAAAATGCACATGTTTCTCCGAGGGTTCCCTATTTTTCCCCATGTCAGTGGCGTAGCGTGCAATTTGGCAACGCTGTAGTTGGTTCATTTAAACCCTTGAAAAACATAAAACTATTGGGTGTTCGGTGAAACTTTAGAATTCGACCTTTAACGTGGGTTTAAATGTACACAATTAAACGTTTCCAAATTGCACACTACGCCGCGCGCCACAGCCCCATGTAATATTTCGAGTCGAGGAAGTTTCGAGGAACAAGTTAAACATGAATTTTGCCCTTACATTCGCGATTAATTCTTAAAAATTTTAGTGACTGCGTGGGATATTACAAACTGATAATGATTCGTGATCAGAATATATAGTCAGTGGCGTAGCCTGCAATTTGGCAACATTGTATTGTTTCCATTCAAACCTATGGGAAAAGATCGAACTATATTGGGTGTGCGGTGAACAACTTTGCATTCGACCTTTTACGTGGCTTTAAATGGATAATATGCAACGTTGCCAAATTGCACGCTACGCCATCGCCGCTGCTTCAGACGAATCATTGAGGGTGATGCATCGATTGCAAAGTGCTGAAAAGAGATGTTCTGCAACGGTCATCACGTCATCAGCCGGTCCAGACAGTGGTGTAGGTCGTTGAAACAAAGATCTGATGCGTCAAACATTAAACAAAAAAAATTGCAGTTCCGCACCCCAGTCGATTATGTGGAGTCGGAACGGCGCAAAAAAAAGAGAGAGAGAGAAAAAAAATGAAATGAATGTGAAAGTAATTTTTGAGTGGAAAAAATTTCTCTTTTTTTTCGACAATGGGGCCCGGCCACGAAACGAACTTTGGGTGGCAAGTGGCGAGCGGCGATTACTGCAGAAGACAAGAGTGATCGCCACCAGCGGCGCAGCGATAGCGCGAGCGGCTGATTGTGAGAGCCATCCATCGGCCACCAGCACCACCAGCTTGGCCAAGGAAGCGAGCGTGTGTGTTGTACTAGTACGAGACGCAAAGACGCGTCTCACGGTGACGGTTATGCACATCGCACACTGATCGAAACATTGACTTTTGAGGACACAAAACATTTTAAGTTTCTTAACTTCACAGAAAAAAACGGGGGGAAAACACTTCAGACACGCTGATAAAACCTTTGGTTGAAAATGACCGAGAAAAATGCATTATTTGAGCCAGTGGCGTAGCGTGCAATGGGTCTGTTGCAAACTTTTGCTACAGCGCTATAAAGTAATCAATCTCATGTAAAATCGCGTGAAAAGTCCATTGGTTGCATCAGAAAGTCATAAAATGCAACTCATGAGAGACGTTCAATGAAATCCAATATGGCGGTAAAATATCGAGCAACTTGTATGCATGCACTACAAACATCCAAGGATAGCCAACCTCACAATATCGATCACACCCAATCACAACGTAAATAAACACATAACCTCTGAAGCTGTGAGGTTGTCAACGTTGGCAATCATTGTATGTCAAAGGTGCATGCATACAGATTGCTCGATATTTTACCGCATCTTGGATTTCATTAAACGTCTCTTGTGAGTTTATTATCGCATTTCATGACTTTCTGATGCCACCAATGGACTTTTCGGGCGATTTTACATACGATTAAACACTCTTTATCGTTGTAGCAAAAGTTTGCAACAGACCCATTTGGCAACGTTGAATTTTGTCCATTTGAACCCATGTAAAAGGTCGAATGCGAAGGTGTTCATCGACACTTCGATATTTTTCATTAGTTTGAACGGACGAACTGCAACGTTGCCAAATTGCACGCTACGCCACTGATTTGAGCCAACCAAAATATTTGGTTAATCCAGCATACGCATACATCTTATTTAGTTAGGCGTACTTTGGTTAGCTTTTCTAAAATCATTTGCTGGGTCATTTATCCTACCGAAGGTTCTGTCAGCGCTGTACCAAAGTGGTTTTTCAGTTTTTCTGTGTTAAACAAAAAGATTTCAAAATCAAATTTTCTGGTTAAAACTATGCAACATAGTTTACAACTTCTTAGCTAACTCTTTCCCCGTCAAGTTTAATTCGTAAAATACTAATTCCTGTTTCCGCTTCTGAGACGCAGAGCCAGGCCCGTCACATGTTACTACCGGACCCCGGTACTTTTTAGGCCTCCGGACCCCCTTTGCCCCTTTCTAATGAGAGGTAGGCGGGAAGGGGGGGGGTCCCCCCACCAAACTCCGAGAAATTTTTTAACAATTCCCTTCCGAACTAACACTTCCGCACCCATTTAGAGTCGACGCTTTCAAATTAAAGTATTGCTACAGATCAAAGGTAAATTTTAAGATATTGAAGACAAAGAGCACGTTAATTTCATTACAAGAAAAATAAAAATATCTTTCAAACTGAATAACATAAATTTACTTTTTTACCTATAAGAGTTTAAAGCTGCTTTTCTGGCTTTAAAAAAATAAATAAAGTCGGCTCGCTGGGCCCCTCTAGGGCCCGCGCCCCGGACTCATGGGTCCCGCGTCCCCCTCTATGTGTGACGGGCCTGCGCAGAGCTAAAAATAGTACGGGGGGGGGGGGGGTTAAAAAAGTGTAAATTAAAATTTGACATTAAAATAAAAACAAAAACGGGAGCTGGCTGCAGGTTTAAGCGGTTATTGGAGGGGGAAAGGTTCGGTTCTTATTTTAACTTTGTTTTTTCATACTTACATTAACATTATTTAACGTTTAGAATGTGGATATACCCACCCTGTAACGATGCCCAGAAAATTCAATATTTTCATCCACTTTGCGGTGACGGGGCGGGCCTGGGATAGCGCACGGCGAATGACGTCGGGAATCGCGAACCGGTCACTCACACACGCTCGTCAGATTTCGGCATCTGACTTCGCGAGACTCGAATCGAAGTTAGCTTTTCGATACCTATCAAGAGAGAGAAAAAGAAGAAGGAAAAAAATGCGCGAATTCGCGCGTGCGGTCAGCGTGAGCGCCATGCCAGCGTCACGTCACAATCAAAAAAACAGAAAAAAATAGGCCCTGGAGCACCGCGAGCGTTTTTTTGAAATTGCTTATAATTTATGCGCAAAATTCACTACGAGAGCTGTATATTATCGATATAACAGTTATCTACCGCGCGAATCGCCCCTCCCGTCCTGTCAGCGATCGTGCCTGACCCCCTCCCCTCCCATATTTAACCCCACCTTCCTCCAAAACACCATCCAAACTCACCTCGTCACAAGTCTCTGTGAGTAGTGCTTTGCCTCCACAGCGCAGCGCACATTGCGTCGGAGTGTAATTATTTCCAGACATGAGAGCCCAACTTTTTTGATCTAGCATATTCCGTTGAAGAAAATTGTGATTTGTTCGTGAAGTCCATGAAAGATTTTTCTCGCCAATCACCTTCTTAAAAGAAATAAAAAGATGGAATTTCAGATCAATTCAAAACTTTTTCAACATTTCCTTCTAAGGGCCTTCGGACATTGAGCACCAATTCATTTTCGCCGGGGCAAGTTGCATTCAATTTACGTTTTATTTTCAAATCAGAACCACACATCTGATACATTCGATGTTTTAAAATTAATAATATCGTCTGTTTTTCAATTATTTTGCCCCCATGGTAAAAGTGCCCCATGACCAAAATTCCTTGGGGGTACGGAGCAATATAAAAGTACATAGGAAATTTTTAGGGACCTACACTATCTTTGAACGACACACGGAAAAAAAAGACTGATAGTATTTACCATCTGCATAACTGATTTTGGAGTGTGATATCAAGTATGGTAAATTCTACCATGATATGGTAAATGTAGCGTACCTTGTCGTGGAATGAACCAAAAGTTTTATTTTTTAAAATCCATTTACGATTTTATTAATGGATTTTTAACGTTTTTAGTGCGCCAGGTCATTTGTGATTTATTCAAAGATCAAGAATGTGCCTGCTCCTAATTTCCGTTGTATAGCAAAAGTTTGCTAACAACTACAACTAATTTGTTTTTAGGATCTCAATTGTTTTCCTAATTTTTTCCCTGTGTTCTTTCTTGCGATCAATGGTGAAGCGTGCAATCAGGCAATGTTGCATTTGGTCTTTTGGACACTGTGAAAAAAGTCGAATTATTGGGTGGACGGTGAGTGCCCTCAAATTCGACCTTTCGCACGAGTTTAAATGGCCAAAATGCAACTTTGAACGCCGCACACGAATGGTTTCGACCCACTGTCCTACGGTCGATTTCTTTCCACAAATTGCAACAGAAAACGCAACCGATTTCAAAAACCGGGCCTTAACCAATTTCCAATTTCTCATCTGTCCCATAGTTGCCGAGAGTGGCAATTTCATTTTTTCAGTATGATCACCTGAGGCTCAAAATTGCCAAATTTAATAATGTACCTATCACTAAATTTTTAGTCGCGGTTCAGGTGTCGAAAATCTTTGGAGAGATGGAAACTTGTCTCCGAAACAATACAACGAATATCCTACGCAAAAAGATACAACAACGTTTCTTCATTGAAAATGGACGGTGAAAAATTTGTTGGCAAAATCCCCCCCCCCCCCGGGGGGGCTGTACCCATACACGGAACAAAAGACTGGTTGGATTTCATCTGCAAAGCTGATTCGGAGACTACCAGTAAGTATGGTAAATTTCACTTGATTATGATAATATGCAGTTTCGGATTCAGAAATTTTTTTCTGGGGGGGGGGGGGGGCACGCCTGTGAAATATTGAAATTTGAAGCGTCGGTGGAAGCAATTTCGGGCTATTTTATGTCCTCAATTTAAAACAACGAATAGGTAGGTAATATCTGATCGTGATTGGTGCATATGTAGAAGGAATGAACTTCTCAGGGGCGGATTTACCATAACGCAAAATACGCAACTGCGTAGGGCTTCAGACCTGAGGGCCGAGGGGGCGCCATGTCGCAAAGGGAGCAAAAAGAGGAGATATAGAGAGAAAAAGGAAAATAAGGTAAGGCAGAAGAACA
This sequence comes from Trialeurodes vaporariorum, assembly GCA_011764245.1. Lineage (NCBI taxonomy): Eukaryota > Metazoa > Arthropoda > Insecta > Hemiptera > Aleyrodidae > Trialeurodes > Trialeurodes vaporariorum. The sequence continues at coordinate 29,631,090 of VMOF01000320.1, forward strand.
AAAAAATAACAATTTTGCTGACAAAACAGTTTATGACTGAGTTTATAAAGCATTTTTTTAAAAATATTTTGAAGAGAGGATCCCCGAACCCCCCTTCTTTCTGGGGATGAGTCCCTAGACCGCCCAGGCATCCTACTCTTCCTCTAGGGGGCCTAAAATTCAAGATTGCGTAGCCGGCCTCTCAATATGTAAATCCGCCCCTGGAACTTCTAATTTTTTCTTGACAAATGTGTGTCCGTCTTCTGACCATGTTTTTATGACTTTTACCTTATCTTCATTTTATTTCGTTTCACGAAACAACAATGGGTCAAAAGTCAACTGAATTGGCGGGTAAATGCAATATTATTCATTAGTAAATATTGTGAATTCAAGGAAGTGAATTGTTCGATGCATTACGCAAATTTGGCATCCGTGTGCCCTTTCGCCCTCTATCTGTTGTGAGTACCTAGAGACAGGAGTCGAAACAAGAGAACTCAGAGAGTGAGAATTTACAATTTACATAGATCCCCCTTCCCCTCCCCTCATCACTTCCCTTACCCCCTTCCCCGTCCGAGCCGCCGTCGTTTTTACTTCGTCTCAGCAACTGTCAAGAAATTTGTGAAGTAGTTATTATTATTTTGAAATGGTCTGATTTGACTTTAATTAAATGCCCGGATTTTACTGCGGGTCCGCGATGAGATTTGCACGATCTAAAAACTGCTTGGACGGACACGACGAAGAGACCAAGCTCAAGGTAGAACCGATCCTTTTAAAGATTCGATTCATCGTAGTGAATCATTCAGTTTAGTTCCATTGGATCGAATAAGAACCGTATGGTGACTCATGATTGTTGCTTTTCTCCCGTTTGAACCTATGCAAAAGAATCGATTTTTGAAGGTTAAAATAAACCGCCGGACGATCATGGGCGTCATTTCAAGTTCGGCTTGGGGGGGGGGGGGGGGCAAAAAATCTTATGACCTTTTTTTTTTTTTGCTCATCATTATAATTTTCGGCTTGGAGGGGGCAAAAAATCGGATAACCTTTTTTTTTTTTTTTTTTTTTTTGCTCATCAATATAATTTTAGGGCCGAAGAGCCGTCTTTTGGGGGCACTACGCGGATGACCTTTTTTTTTTTGCTCATCAATGTAATTCGGGTAAAAGTCCAAAAGCGCCAATTCTCAAAAGGGTCAAATCCAAAACCGCCAATTTTTTCTTGGCGCTTATGGAGACTCCAAAACCGCCAGAATTGGCGCATTTGGATGTACCGTATTAGCGCTTTTGGAGTAGACGATTAGAGCCATAGAGAAAAGGAGGGGAGAGGAAGAGATAGAGAGAGTGAGATACCTCTCACACTAAAATGAGAAGCTTTTTGTTTCCTCCTTAGTATTGTCCCCGTTGATTCCAAAGTATCTACATTTTGTAAATATATTGAATCGAATTATATTTTGTTGTGCCCCTTTCCTCCTGATTTGTGGGCCGATGCCCCCTCTTTTAATCTCAGACCACGCACGATCATTGGTGCAGAAGCTTTTCATCGGCACTTCAAAGCAAATTTTTATGATAAGCACCCAAACGTATATTTATTTATGGACCAGCTGATAGACCTTCAAGCCGAAATGTATGTAACTATGAACAGCGTCAGTGATTCAAAAGTGTGTCCTTTGGAAGAGGGGAAGGTAAATTTCGTTCGAGAGAAGTATGCCCTATTCAAACAGCGCTTCATAAATGACGAGAATTTTTTAAGATGTGTTGGCTCCAAATTTCAAGCAACTTCTTTTTAAAGTTTTAAATTTTTTTATCTCTTATTTTCCCTTTACATTTTAAGTTAACATTTAATTTTTTTTTTGACGTGGGGCCTTTTACACCCCTTAAGTGCGAATAACATTACGGACAATTTTTTTATCACTTATTTTCCCTCTACATTTTAAGTTAACATTTAATTTTTTTGACGTGGGGCCATTTACACCCCCTAAGTGTGGATAAATGTATGATCTTCATGTGAGATTCATCGTACCGACGCAAATTTTTACTATTGCACAGGGCAGGGGGGGTAAAAAGTTCCCACACTTTACTGCTGCATGTATGAAGCAAAGTTTGAGAACTTTTTGTCAACCAATCACCTTTTTCATCGATTTATTGCATTGCCGTCGCCTAGCGGCCTAGCGGCAAATCACTGGTGAGTTCATTAATTAACTCTCTTTTTCTCTCTATCTCTCTCTCTCTCTCTTTTAATATTTTCTTGGCGCTTTTGGGGTCATTATTTTACTCTTTTAGCGCTTTTGGACTATTGATTTCGGGACAAATTGGCGGTTTTGGACTATGTTTTCAAAAATTCCTTGGCGATTTTGGTGTATGTTTTTGGCGCTTTTGGCGTATCTTTTTAGGGGATTGGCGCTTTTGGATGGTAGCCGTAATTCGTGCCAGTTTTTGAGCCTGACTTCAAATCCTTGGGGGGGGCAATTGCCCCCCCAGCCCCCCCTAAATGACGCCCATGCGGACGATCGATTTTTTCCCCCATAGAATTAAATGAAGGAGAATATCGTTACATCGCAATTCATTATAACTGCAGTTGGATAAGAAGTAAATCGAATTGATGAAACAATGTGATTAGAGATGGAGAAGTCATGCGATACATCGGAGAAAAGCTCTTCAACTATTACAATTAGTATCAGATCCAAAAAGTTTTTTTTCAGGGCACGTCAGTGGAAATTGTTGCAGCAATTTAAGATACATTTTTGGGTCATTTTCTGAAGAAAAAAAAAGTAACGAAAAAATGCTTTTTTTAAGTCACTGCTTCAAGCCTTATCTGCCACTTTAAATGAGGGTGTCTTCGGAAAAAAACCTCATAAACCAAGTGCACTGGTCTGCCCTCTATTTTCAACCGGGCCGAACTTTTTGAGATGTTTCAACATCTCTTACTGCATTTTAATATTTTACCCGAGAAAGAACCAACGATCAAAATTTCATTAATAAACTTTTAATTCTATTTCCTATTTTCCTTATGAGACAAAGAAGTGACAGAGAAAAGTGCAAATATTGCATTCGTCGGTTATCTTTTTCAAAAAATTGTTACACGAAGAGAAATTTTGACATGTGTAATGCGGGTTGCTTCAAGTCTTTGGTGCAGGACTCATACGCAACTGCTTGTGATTATAAGTAGTAAGTATATATACACGGGTATTTATTCCATTGAATCGTTCCAAATAACAGATTCACTTAACGATATACCGACTTGTGTTCAGCTCCGATCCCAACGGGTGGATCCAGAAATTGGTCCATCTCTTTCTGAGACTAATTTGAACGCTTGTGTTAGAAAAGGACAGACATATAACGGGCAAACAGTCACTTAATCAACCCTATATCTATCCTCTTCTAACACATGCGTTCAAATGGGAGAGAGAGAGGGGGGAAGAGAGAGATATAGAGAGATACAAAGAGAGAGAGAGAGAGAGAGGGAGAGATAGAGAGAGAGAGAGAGAGAGAGAGAGAGAGAGAGAGAGAGAGAGTTAAAGAGAGAGATACAAAGAGAGGGAGAGAAATAAAGAGAAGTACAGAGAGATACAAAGAGAGGGAGAGAAAGAGAGAGAAGTACAGAGAGATACAACGAGAGGGAGAGAGAGAGAGAGTGAGAGAGAGATAAAGAGAGATACAAAGAGAGAGAGAGAGAGAGAGAGAGAGAGAGAGAGAGATAAGAGAGAAAGATACAGAGAGATACAAAGAGAGATAGAGAGAGATACAAAGAGAGATAAAGATAGATGCAAAGAGAGAAGGATAGAGAGAGATACAAAGAGAGAGAGAGAGAGAGAGAGAGAGAGAAATGGAAAGTCCTGGATCCGCCACTGCTCCGTCTGATGTGAGTTGCTCTGTAGGTACGTTTGGAGTTACCAATCGCCACTTCATACTTCGTATTATGAGAAGCAGCGCAAGCCGAGGACTTGAGGAATATTCGCGGTGCCCGAGGCAAGCGAGGGGTCCCGAAATCTGGAAGCCGGGGCCCAGTAGTGGTCCGAAAGGTACTCGGAGGTAATTAAATTCGAGATGAAAGTAAATAATACCTCATCAAGTTTACTTCTCGGCGGGATTCGGCGCAAGCGGATATCATACTGATTTGCACTCAGTTTGATTGAAATGAATGTCCATCATTACGCCTTGCCGCGGACCTTTAAGCGAGAAACGCTGTCCCTCCGTACCCCTCCGTGCGCACCCGCGCACCCAAGCGTCAGCTTCGGAAAGCGTCCAGAGACCAGATTTTGATCGCGCGCAGTTAAAACATAAAAAAAAATCCGATTGATGATGAGGGAATTCACGAACCAATGTGCTAAGAGGTGACTGGAAGCATCATTGATGACCCTTGTGAGTTGAGAGGTTATCAGCAACATAATATGAAATGTTCCGTGCAAAAAAGGTTCGGTTATGTAAAGGTTAGGTTAGTTTTCGTATATGTCTAGTTGATTCTGAATTAGAGGAAATCATATCTATGTTAAATTAATCGTATCAATGACCTAAATCGTATGTCTAGTTGATTATTGTCTCCCCAGAAAAAAATATAACTGTTCAAATTGTAAAATAAAAATTCATTATTGCATAAATTTACAAACATTTCATTTTATGACATGCTGATTTAACAAATATTTTTTGCAACTACTTGGTAATTTTTTCTTATAATAATCTATCAATGTTTTTTGCTTTACTTGCAATTTTTTGATAGTCCAGTAATATTTATTGCTGCATAAGCAAAATTGTTTGCAATTCTGCATTTTTTACAATTATTTGCAACTCTACATAAAGCGCACCACTTGCCAGAGCTAGTGAGCATATCAGTTATTTATAAAAATAAGATACTTACGACACTTAACCCTTTCATACCTGGAGTCCATTCCAATAACATGTAGCCTTATGGAAAACATAAAAATGCAGTATGCGCATCAATTTGGACGAGGAAGCAGCGCTAAGATCAACAATGTTGGTCAAAAATTCGTTTCTGAAAAAAAGGATTTTCAGGTCTGAAAGGGTAAAGTGTTTTACGATCTATATCGATAAATTATAAGCGAATTATGTTAGAAGCGCACAAACTACTGGCTGTCATAGTTTCATCATATTCTTTTCAGTGAACATATGGTGACCAATCAACGATAAGACAGAAATCCATTTCCTCCTTCTCTTCGCAGTGAAGCGGACATGAGCAAGGCAGGGCAAAGGCAGGGCAGGATAAAGTCGTGGGGGAGGGTGGCGAGGGGGGGGGGGGCTTTGCAAGGCTAAGAAAAGAGCACAGATGCACCCTTTCATGCGCGCACAACTTGTCGAACGCATCGCCGAGTAGTTCTCACAGATACACATCGAGAAGATCGCCGAAATAAAGGCTCCTGAAACATTAGTTTTGTTCTTTTGAAGAAATCAGTATTTATTTACTTGTCAGGATTTATCCGGTAGAGCACATCTGATGTTTCGTGGGATTATTGTTGGGGAGACATAGCCTGAAATGAACTATATATATATATATATATACGCTCTTTGCGCTCTTCGTCTCATCTCAAGATGAGAAAAGAACGGGGGATGAGAATGTTTTGATAAAAAATAAAGCAAAGTCGGAGAACGTCTAATGTCTATCTATCCAGCCTGCTTCATCGAACCAACTAACATTGGACTGAGACTAGAATAATTCTTGGACGAGGCGCCCAAATATCGTCAGGATGGCCTCGGCGCTCGGCTTGGAGGTCAGGACCATTGGCGCACCCATGATTTCAGTATGGGGAAGGCGACAAGCTGGCATACCATATGGGGGTCTGGGAGCATCCCCCCCCCATCTAAAATGTTGAAAATTTAGCTCTTCTTTGACGCAAAATTAGGCTACTTTGATTCAAAAACTATAGTGAATTAGCTCTCGAGAAAAATGAGATATGCTGATATTATTACGGAAACATCTTAATTCATCTGCAATCTTGCTGATAGTAAGACGGGGTCTTCAGGAAATCTGGGTTTCAGAAGGAAATTGAGCAAAATTAACAATTAAGGACATATTGCTGTCGGGAGAGATGTGTTCCTCCAAGGAAAACGAAGTTTCATGACATAGATACTTTTTTCGAGCTAGTCCATTTGGACAACGCACTGTGCGACTGTTCAAATTTCAAAATTTCATTGGTGTGTGCTGACCGCCCCCTTTCCCAAAAAAAACTTTGTGAATTCATCATTGCTCTTGCGACTTTTAATTGTTTCTACTTCTTTTCAAAATGTCTGATATCCCTCGCCAATTCTTCATAAAACGGCATCTCTGCCTCCATGATTTCGGCTGCAAGAATAGTCATTTTTCATAATTTAACCCTTCCACGGGAAATGGCCAAGTGTACTATGGCTTTCAAAAGAAAGTATCCTCAAAGAAATGTTCATTATTTCATTTCTCGGCCAATTTGAGAAATTTTACGGTTTTCAAGTATTTTAGAGTCTCGCAGTATTGCCTCATGTGACATTATGCCTCAAAAAATTTAAAACAATGGGAAACAAAAGAAAAATTCATCAAGAACAATTTCGATGAGAGGACTTTCTTTTGAAAGTCATAGTACCATTTTACATAACATGGGATTCAGTGGAATTTTAATAGACATTTTGCAAAAAAATTGTGTGACCCATCAAAATTCTTAGAAAATTGTCCTCTTTTGAACGGTCTAAAAAAAATCTCAAAAAAGTCTCATCTCAAAATGCGAGCATGAAAGAGTTAATAATGGAGCTGTTGTAAACTTTTGCTACAGGCTTATTAATAGTTGATTATGGGGTAAAACCCTGTAAAAATAACGATTAGCACACTAAAAAATCACGAAATCCACTCCTAAACTCACAAAATGCTTTTAAATGCGAGACCGTAATGGCGGCCGAGGCCGCAGTTTTCTTATGGCAATTGTATGCTTCTTCTTCTTCTTGTGTGGTGTTGCGAGAACACCTCGTGTAGATGGCGCTGATTGAAGATAGGGAACCCCAATGAAAACCGCGGCCCCGGCCGCCATAACGGTCTCGCGTTTAAAAGCATTTTGTGCGTTTAGGAGTGGATTTCATGATTTTTTAGTGCGCTAATCGTTATTTTTACAGGGTATTACCCCATTATCAACCATTAATAAGCCTGTAGCAAAAGTTTGCAACAGCTCCATTGGTGATAGTTAAATACTCGAATTCGCTGAAGCAAACGTTTGTAATAGACCTATTCCCAAACGACGCTGCGACGCGGCCCATTGCGCGCGGCGCGTCATCGCGGAGTCGGGACTCCGAAAGAGCGAGCTCGAGATCAAGTGACTGGAACGCTGGATCACAAGGGTAGAGACTAGAGAGGTGAAGCTCATCAAACACCACCAAAAGCAAAAGCATCGTATATACGAGATCGCGATGAGTTTCAGAAGAGATAGCAAGATGGGTGGAGCGGTGGTGGGAGGGAGGGTGGAGGGGGGGGGGGGGGGGGGGGGGGGTGAAAAAGCATTCTTGGGAACCGTTAACCATCCAACCATCATCGAGGAACATCAAAACGGAGGAGGATTGCCATGGACACCCTCGAAATAAAGAAAGAAAGAATGAAATCAGCACTGATTCAAACGAGAAGCGACTTTATTTTAACATGGGAGCTGGCAACGCTGTGTGGTTTCGGCTCATCTTACTTGCACTAAGGGTAGGCACCGTTGCCAGATCAGGCCGTGTAAATAAAAATCCGGATTTTGTCACCGGAGGATCCACGAAAAATGCGTCTATCGGTCTATTTTCTCATTTAAACGCGTGTATAAAAACATTTGATTTTGAGTAACATATAACAATAATACTTTATTTACTTTTTTATTCATCAATATGGTTTTTTTTTTTTTTTTTTTTTTTTTTTTTTTTTTTTTTTTTTTTTTTAATTTTTTGTATTATTATTTTTTTCTTCTTCTTTTTCTTTATAATATGCTTGATTTTTTGCCTTAAAAAAAGGCATGGCCATAGCTAGAATTTTTTTTTTTTTTCGAGGGTGGCTACAACTCTCAAATTTTTTTCGGGGGTGGCTACGGGTCTTTCTTCCCTTAGTCTCCCCCTATTTTTCCTTTCTTTTTTTTTCATTCTCCCTTTACCTGACATTTTGACCCGACCCCATCAGCCCCTTTGGCTACGGCCATGTTTTAAGGAGAGTCAAAGTCACTTTCGCACTTTCCTCGTGGAGAAAGCTCTCCTTAATAACCACTTCAGATCAGGAATCCATTCCAATGGACGTTGAAATAACGTTTAGTCTTATGGAAAACATAAGATTACAGTGTGCGCATCAATTTAGATGAGAGAACACCGCTTAGATCAACCATGTTGATCAAAAATCCGTTTCTGAACAAACAAAAATTCAGGTCTGAATGGGTAAAATATAGCCGGAGTTCTGATGAAAAGTCCCTGGAAAGAAATTCTGGACATTTCGTCGAGAACTCTGGCATTTCTGTCGAGAATCCTGATATTTTTTACCAGACGAATTTGGAATTTTTGACTCAACTTGCGTCTCGTGAAAAATGCTAGAATTCCTGTTAAAAATGCTTTAGTTTGCGTAAACGCCGGTCAGTTTTAGAAGAACTTTTCTCTCGGTTGCTCTGAGCGCTCTTTTTTGTTCTAACACATCATGCATTCAAATAGGCAGAGAGGGGGAGAGAAAGAGAGAGGGGGGAGGGAGGGGGAGGGGGAGGGGGAGAGGGAGGGGGAGATGGAGGGGGAGAGGGAGGGGGAGAGGGAGGGGGAGAGGGAGGGGGAGAGGGAGGGGGAGAGGGAGGGGGAGAGGGAGGGGGAGAGGGAGAGAGGGAGAGAGGGAAAGGGAGAGAGAGAGGGGGAGAGGGAGGGAGAGGGATAGAGATAGAGAGAGAGAGGGAGAGAGAGAGAGAGAGAGAGAGAGAGAGAGAGAGAGAGAGAGAGAGAGAGAGAAGAGAGAGAGAGAGAGAGAGAAGGGCTAATTCCTAGACCTGCACCCTTTCAGATTTTGCTTTGACTCCAATGAGATTTTTGCTGGGTTTTTGACCTGCACTCTGGCAACCTCGGGGGAAGGCCCTATCTTTCTTGAAGCAACAGATAGGGGAATAAAAATCCAACAAAGGAAAATCAATTTTATTTTTTATACGCATCTTGATTGTCGGTGCAAGGAGATGATCCTCCATGACCCATTGAAGGTATGCGAGGTGGGGCTCACACCCCTATCCAACCTGTTCGCTTGACTATACAAAATAAATGGGATACTTCCCCGAAATCCATTTTTTTTATTTTCCTTTTCGGTGTTCTATCTTTTATTCCCCTCCCTTATTCTCTCTTCTCCCCCTCTCGAAATTCATTATAAATTTAATCAAAAGCCGCTTTAATGTATTTCTAATAACTGTAATCGGGCTATGGTTGTTTCAAGCATTTTACATACATTATGTATCATGATTATTTCTGTTGATCGGTTATAACGAGGGTTCGATTGCCTTCTATCGGTTACATTGCAGCTGTGTTGACCTTATTAAAATGATAAGTTTGGAAAATTATCAGTGGTGGTGTAGTAGAATCATCAAACTTTTCGATACTTAATATGAAACAACCCTTTTGGGTAATGAGCATGAGCTGGGAGTTTTATTCTTGAATGGGGATTGAAGCAAGTCTTCTAGACAGGCTTATCCCGGAAGGAGCTGGCGCCAAATCTGGGTCAATTTAGAACGTTTAGATTTTTTTGAAGCCGGCGTTAAAGAGCAGCTTGACTTCAATATTGTATGTATATAGGCTCGTCAAAAAGGTTATCGCTTTTTTTCCTGCTTTAAGCCTATGCAAAAGTATCGATTATTTTGAGGTGTAATCGAACCATTGAAAGCTCCATTCTTTTCAACAGGTTTAAATGAAGGGGACATCGATACTATCGTAATTCACAAGTCCCCACTGTAATGGCCATAACCTCGAATTAACAGAATCGAAACGATCAAAAGCGTAGAATTTTGCAACGAAGCCTGAAATTTGAAATTTTAAGCGTCGCAGGAAGCAGTTTTTAGCGTTTTTATGTTGTTGGAAAAAAGCAAAATTTGAGGCTTCTGTGGCAAATAAATATGCGATATTATTTTACAAAAGTAATACTAGTAATTTTCGCCGGTATAAATCATAATTTTCGGTCCAACCAACAAGTTTATAAGGTTTTACTTTTTTACAAGGCGCGCACGCTTTTATTAGAACTTTACGAACGAGTAACGTGAGAGAGTGAGTAGATACTCTCAAAAAACAAATAGCGATTAATTATTATGAACTATGGTGTAGGCTCTAAAGGTGAGAATTTATTTTCCTCTGATTGGGTGTGCGATGTTGCATCGGCATGTTTTGAAGGCGATTTGAGATCACTGAATTTTTTGTCGTTGCTCATCCCATCTATTCTTGCAGATGGGAAAAACTAAACAACAAAAACAACAAATCTTTTCATTCCTTCGCTTGCTTTTCCCGCTCACCATGAACACTACTTTATAAAAATCGAGATCGAAGGTGGACGAAACACTATTTAATGACCATCATTTAGACGACATTATCATATATGTATAAGACCAAAAAAAGCTTCAAATAACTTACAAAATTGGAAATAGTGCGCTACATTCATTCAGTATCAAAATGGCATGGCGTCGGTTTGTTATTTGTCACCAATTTTACCAAAGATTCTCCTAAATAAGATTACCAATTTAAGTTTTGATGCAACCGTTGATCAGGCTGATGACTAGTGAGCATTTTTAGTGAACATGCAAAGTACCGCAAGTTTGCCTCAAGGATCTTGTTATGTGCACTCCGTCTCAGTGGCGGCTCGTGCGACTTGGCAACCATGCTTATTTGCCATTTAAACCTATGCAAAAGTATCGATATCATGGGTATCAATTGCACCTCCTGAAGATCGATTGTTTTACATAGGTTTAAATGGAGAGAATACGTTGTTGCCACATTGCAATGTCTTTACTCTCTCCTCTTTAGTTTTTTCCTTTTACTTTCAAACTATGTAATTTTTTTCTCTTTTTTCATTGGCTTCGATCAGCTCAACTCTTGAGTTTGCCCTACTCAAAAGTACTTGTTTTACGCAAAGTTACTATGTACAAGCCATACCCATTCAAACTATATTACATGATCTGAGTAAAACTTACAAACTTACAAGCGAGCTTTTGAACTGTAGTACGTTAAAAGAAACTCTCTCACAGTGGCGGCTCGCCTAAGGAGGCAAGGGAGGCTGTGCCTCCCCAGACATTCAGAGCGAAGAAAAAATAACGTCGACAAGACAGTAACGAGAGACAACATATTAAAATTAGGCAAATCACAATGTCCGTGACTCAAAAACTTGAGTAAATCTTCACTAGGAGAGAGCGCAAGAGAAGAAAGTTATAAGCGGGCGGGGAACGAGATTTCAGAGTCGCGAAACGACAGCAGTCAGCAGTGCCAGAGTCTGTGCCTCGTCGCCTCGTCGAGAGGCACAGACTCCGAGACGGTCGAGTCAGTCAAGGGGTGTTCGGCACACACACACACTCACACAACCAAGCAAGGACTGTGCAGTGTACACTCACTAACGAAGGTATCGGAGGCTGCTATCCTCCACTACTCCCGCAGCGTTGCCGATCCAGTAGCCGGATAATAACCTTCATGCCAGTCGCCGGACCAGCTGCGCCTGTTTGTTTTTGTCTACGTGTTATCGGTTTTCGGGTGTGTTCACCCCCCGGCCCCCTTGCTGGGGGGGGGGGGGGGGGGGGGGGGTGTCCCCCCAGACACCCCCCACAGCCTCCCCAATACCAAAGCCCACGAGCCGCCACTGCTCTCTCACGGGAGGATTAATTGTCTTAAGAATGTCTGCAACCGAACCTCTGGGGGGAGGAGGGGGCTCTGATTGTGAATGCCCGTATATACATATGTACAAAGCATGACAAAAAATGACGTTCATTAGCAAGATTTCTTCGACTGCAATTTCCTCGATCACAATAGACGATTTTAGTGATGAGGACGTCATCCGGCGATGAGCGTTCCAAGCAAAGACAAACTGTCTCTCTTGCTCTCACGTAACCCCCATGTACTGCTATCTCACCCTAAATTCAAAAATCGTGTATAGAGACATATTTTGTGAAATGCCTTAACAAAAATAAATTTTATTTCCCTAGGCATTTAAAGGCGATTTTGTTAATAATATGTCGTAAAACAAGGCCCTGTGTTCGAATTTCGAAACTAGAAAGATATGGGTATACATGGAGGTCACGGGAGAGTCAGTGAGATAGTTCGGAACGCTACGCGAGTTTTGTCGCGATCGATGAGTGCATTGTTGTGATTGTTGGCTAACCGTTGACTTCGCACTAAAACCATCTATACTGTACTGTTTGATAACTATCACCTTTTCTCAAGCCGAAAAAAAGAGAAAAAAAAAAGAAAAAAAAACATTATACTGACTCATGGATTGAAAACAATTTTGAAATTTTTTCTATGAAACTAAACGACGTAAATTAGCGGATCATCTAATTTGGACATCAACTTCAAACGGGCCGCGACTCCTTTCCTTATTTCCTCTGGAACGCAATCGTGGAACTGTACGGTATGAATTAATAGCGTTTAAACTGTAATTAAAATTGAAAGTCAGCTGATCTATCGCTCGATTCCAGGATATTTCCTCCGTTTCGTGGAAAGTGGACCTCATCGATTGGACGTGTCGACGTCGCAGGTCGGCTGGATGTTTCCGGCGCGCGGCGACCTGCTACAGCCGAACCATGAATCGGTCATAAGATTTTAGCCGGAGGTTGCGAGGGTCCCACGCCAACGCAACGCGGCCGTAGATCACGAGATCTGAAAATGATGGTGGCGCGAAGCGGCGCCACAAATTATTAATCTAAACCTATCGATTACTACATAAACGTACAAATATACACACACACACACACACACAGGTATAGACTACACAGGTACAGGACCTACATATCATTATGATACATACACCGTCCCAATATCGATATCGTAGAGTCGGTGCCGAAAAGCACGGATCAGGGGTGCGTTTGTAATAGTTGCTTGTAATTAGGATACCGCGAGCAGTGGTGTGTATAGAAATCAGTTTGTTCTCTCTCCTTGCTCATTTGAATGCATGTGTTAGGGAAGGATTGAGGTAGGGGCTGTCACGTGATTTAAACCCATGTTTCTGTCCTTTTCTATTACATGCGTTTATATTGGCGAAGAGAGAGATACAGATACATGGATATGCCTCTGGACGCGAGACCGCCGAGCGCCAGCCTCCTTCTCCTCCGAGGCGCTGTTCACGGGTGTGAGTAAGGCAGTGAGGACTTGTTGGATGTTGAGTGAGGCCTCTCGTATGCCCTCGCGGGGCCCGCGAGAGTAAAAGAATAGTGAATGAAATTCGTGACAGCCAATGATATTCGAACGCGCCTCGAAGGAAGAATGAAAACAAGGGAAAAAATGTGAGCCGCCGTGTGAGACTACGTAGAATCAGTAGAATCCGTTTCCGGTGACATTCCGATCAGCTGATTCCGCGCCCGCGCCTTTGCCCGCCACAATCGCGGCTCCCGCGACTGACTGGTTTGCTGGTGGCCGCCGCGGCTCTTGGTAGTTGGTAGTTGCTGGTTGCTGGTTGCCTCACTCGGACTCTTAAGGAACTGTTGAAGTCTTCCAGAAGGAAGTGGATTATTAGCGATGGAATTTAAACAATGATCACTCCCCCTCTCTCTCCCTCTCACTCTCTATGTCGACAGACAAAGAAGATCCACCCTACTCTCTCTCTCTCTCTCTCTCTCTCTCTCTCTCTCTCTCTCTCTCTCCTCTCTCTCTCTCTCTCTCTCTCTCTCTCTCTCGCTCTCCCTCCCCTCCCTTCATGTCATCTCTTGAACTTCTCCCCCCTCCTATCTACTCCCCCTACACAAGCATCGCATCGGTGTCTAATTCTGCAAGGAAAGATAGTTTTGATTACCTCCTCTCCTCATTCTAAACAGGTTTTCGAGCTTCTCCTCACTCTCTCTTTATCTCTCTATCTAGCTCTTACTCCCACTTTAAAGTCGTTCCCCTATCACTCCCTCTCTCTCGCCCCTCTCTCTCTTCAGCATCCTCTCTCCTCTCTCTGTTGTTCTTATTTTTATTTATTTAATATTCTCTCTCTCTCTCTCTCTCTCTCTCTCTCTCTCTCTCTCTCTCTTTCTCGCTCTCTCCTCTATCGTCTTCATTTTTCTTGATCTCTGTTTAAAAACTAATTCATGGCCATTTTATTCCACGAAATGTATTCTTGCATCTTTTCATTCTTTTTTCCCGCTTTTTTTTTTTTTTTTTTTCTTTTTTTTAAATTGCGCGTTCCCATCCCTGGGTTATCAGTGATTGCTTCAGAAATCGCGCAGCGTTGTCATATTCATCAGTAGTAAAATTCGTTAAATTTACAAGAATCTTCAAAATATAAGGGAATTTCAGTGGTTTTTCCTTTGAGTTCTATTGCTACTAATGCGATGCTTTGGATATCCATAAAAATTGGTATTGACACTTGTATCGAGTGGAACATTTAATTTTCGATTATCAATGAAGATCTGGCAACACGGTGAATCCAAATTTAGAGTAAATATCTTGAGAATTTTCATTCCTTTAGACGAGCCATTGATTTTTTTCCCCCTCAAAAATTTGGTAACGCGTGGCTGCCAAACCTGCTGACGAATTTTGTGACACACGTATGTATGTAGTGATTCGACTGTAAGTAAGTACATACATTTTATTACGGTGGTTCTCCGTGAAAACTTGGCAGCGCTGGACTCCGAGATTCGCGATTTGCGTAGGTATTTCACTGCCCGTTGTGTCTGACTAGTAGTGACTATACCGACACGTTTTATTCCTTTATGTGCGAACACATTCATGTATTGGTATATTACACTCCCCCTCCCCCCTCCTATAACCTCTCTCCATTGTCAAATTCATATTTTTAACGAGCGGCGCCTTTCTTCCCATTGGCCGTTCCTTGTTTGTCGGTGAATATACAAAGTATTCTAATATGCTGTCAAATAAAAATTATGTTTAATTAAAGTATAAATGAAAATATGACTCACAAGTCACAATGCGCATAAACCAATTGATTTTTTTTCTGCTTGACTTTGAAATATTAAAAATAAGGAGAGGAAAGTCAGTATTCATTTGCGATTAGCCGATTATCCCTATTTCACTGCGATTAGGGGGTGTAATGAAAATTTTCTTTTCGTCCTTATAAGAGCATGAGAACCGAGGGAAGATCGATAGTACGGGGTTCATCAATTAAAATCTTCGATTGTTTTGTATTCTAAGGAAAGATTTAGCTTTAAGAATTTTCATGGGCAGGGCAAGGGGAGGGGGTGCCTATATCCCCCCCGAAAAAAAACTTCGTTTCTACGTTTCAAAGAACTTGCAATCTCTCGCAAATTTAGAAACTGGTAGCTTTAACCCTTTCCAGCACTCATTTTGGAATGTGACTTTTTTTTTAGATTTTGTTAGATCGTTCAAAAGAGGATAATTTTCTAAGACTTTTGATGGGTCACTCAAGTTTTTGCAAAATGTCTATTTAAATTTCATTGAATCCCATGTTACATAAAATGGTAGGTACATATGTGCACCACTTTGCTGGAAAGGGTTAAAAACGCATCTTGATTATTCATGATATTCTAAATTTTCACATTTTCCTGTGAGTAATTTGAAAATCAGATTTGCAAATAATAGAGCGACGAATTTTAAGACTTTGAGTCCTTCAATCTGAGACGCGTTTGCCTCGGAAACCCCAATTTTTGACAGATGGTGCAGGTGAGCAAAGCCTTTAAAATTTTACTCATCTTGTTCTTTGGAGACATCAAAAAAAATTTCGAAGAGGATTCAAAAAGTGAGACTCCATGAAAAGGTAGTGCATGTATCATTTCAAGTTGTTCCAAATGAATCTGAAGCTAAAAATACCTAAATGCGAACAAAACCGCAGTGACGACCACTAGCGGATCTAGGAATCTATCCTTTTCTCTCTTCTTCCATTAGAACGCTTATGATAGAAAAGGACAGATTAGGGGCAGTCACGTGATTTTCGCCCCCTCTTCCATCCTTTGCTAACACATGCATTCTAATGGGAGAAGAGAGAGAAGGCCAATAACTTGGATCCGCTAGTGGTGACGTATCGTATAGGATCCCGGGTCACTTGCCCTTAAGTATTTGACCTAAACGCAGATTACCTACAGGTTTTTTTGTCTAAAAAACAGTTGCCCTACGCAATTTAATCTAAAGTATATTTTATCTAACTGTTTCTTTACCTAAAATTCCAGTTGGCATCGCTTCCTTCTTATGAAATTATTGCAATGAAGAGGAAAAAGTGTAAACTGTAAATAATTTTCATACCTAACCTATAATGAAATGAAAATTTTTCAGACGAAATCTCCTTCCTGTCAAAATTACTTATTGCTCTGTTATTATCAAAATTATTGTGTGCCCTGGTTTTCTTCCTTTTGGTTTTTTATTCGCTTTTTTACAATGGCGGAACTTGCCAAATTTACAAAAGGTAAAAAAATCATGTCAAGATTTGTGACGAGGACAGACTTCATTATTGTTTAAGGACAGAAGGATACAATTACAGCCTCTACTGCAGTGAAAAGGTGACTACGACTGTCCTTCCCTGCTGAAAATGGCTTTTTGAGGCTATTTGCTTTAACGATTTTAGGAAAAAAACTAGTAGGTTATCTGTTAGTAGATCAAAAGTTTCAGGGCAAACGTCTGGGGACCCTCGTATAGTATGAAACAAACAAATTTCTCTGAAACCTGTAGGTATATAGTGTATACAGTAAAATAATAATCGACACCTTGGAGCCCTTGGAGGTGATGCCAACTACGTTTTTCAACACAGATTTCTTACTTGACATAAAAAGCAAAAATTTGCACGAGTCACCACTGTTTAAAACTGATGGAGGTTTAACCAGAGTCATTATTAATTTCCGTCCCCGAAATTCTTAGGGTCGCGATTCCGATTTTTGATGTTGATTGATTGCGCTAGATTGCAAAGAAAGCAACCATTGTTTGGATGGATCTATGTTTCCTCCTTGTAAAAATATACATAAGTACCGATTCTTTATGGATGCCCAATTGTTTGTTTAGCACCTTTTTTCATGGATCGATTCTTTTTCATAGCTTTAAATGGAGGAAACGTCGATTCATTTCGACCACGGTTCCCAGATTATGCAGACAAATTGTCAGATTGTCCATTTAAATTTTAAATCAATGTAACATTTAAATATATTTCAATACAATTCGGCAACCATGCACTTGGAAGTCTCAATAAGGAAATCAGTGGGGGGGGGGTGGAAACTTTTTGAACTAGTGGCCAGAAGAAAGAGACATTGACTTTGACATCTTATTTCAAGTTTTGTCGACGAAGAGCGAAAAGCGTGATAACCTTTATCTTATTATACAGATCAGGAAAATTTGTTATCTTAATCCACCCGATCATTCTAACGTGATATATAATTATTTGATTGTTTCTTTCGTCAGCCAAGGCCATTGATGCACTGGCGCAACCAGGATCTCTTCCATCTCTCTCATTTCCCGTTTGAATGTATAAGTAGGAAAAGGGCAGAAAGATGGGGTTTTATCCCCTTCTCCATCCTTGTCTAGTATACGTTTCTTAATAGAGAAAAGAGAGAGATGAAGAAACTCTCGTTTCGCTACTGCATTGATGTATTCTCATCTTGGGAGAGTGATTTAGAGAGGGTCACCCAGTCACCTCTACACTACACATTACCTGCATACAAACTACAAAGGCAGCCGACGAATGTCGAATTGCTTCAACTTGGCAAACTTTACAAAATCAAGCCGCAGACAAAAATTGATAAGCAAGTCTCGTTTTCGAGCTTGGACGCGAGACTGTTCGATGAATGATGAATGATTCGATTCCTATTGAGCAGTGTTGCCAATGATGAAAGTTTTTTTGAACAGTTGGGCTCTCACTGTGGCGGATCCAGCCCTCGCGAACGGGGGGGGGCGAATTTTGGATTTTCGCCCCTAAATGACCCCCTTTCCTTGTTTTCGCTCTTGCTTTTCCCCTTCCTCTCCCCTCTTTTCCCACTTTTTGGGCCGTACGGGAGGGGCGATTGCCCCCTTCGCCCCCCCCCCCCCTGTATCCGTCAATGGACGAACCGGAAACGTCGCGTCGCTGCTCTCCTGACAATTAGATCATCAAAAAGAATGCCAAAAATCAGTAAAGAAAGGACTTGTCTCATTAAGAGCCATTTTCTCCCCCCCCCCCCCCCTTTGATCAGGTATCCGGACAACTTTTGCTACCTTTTTTTTTTTTTTTTTTTACTGATTTATGGCCTTTTTCTTTCGATCTCACAATCAGTACATTGTGCGCCGCACGGCGGCGGAGCGAGGCCATAGTGGCGAAGTGAGAAACTTGGCAATAGAGTATTTTCTCCATTTAAATTCACTAAAAAATTCGAACGGTTCAGTCATCGGCGATGACCAAGCTCTTCGATCTTTCTAATGTGTTTAAATGGGAAATTGGGACGTTGCCAAATCGCACGCCTCGCGACTGGGCGAGGCAATGGAAAAAGTCGGCCATGGTGCGGCGACGTGACGACTTTAAATACCTATATCTTTCTCAATACTTAACGTAGAAGTATGAAAATAGCGTCATTGGATTTTTTATGAAATTGCCTTCAAGAATCACCCTTCATAGTTTGTTTTTTGACTGTAAAAACATTCAAATTTGCATTTGTAGTCATACATTCCATGTCCAACCCAGTGTTGCCAGATTGGGGTGAAAAAGCTGTACGCTTTACATTGATTTAAATTGGGACGAAACGGCTTTTTACCCTCGATCTGGCAACCCTGGTCCGACCTATCCCACCCCACTGCACGTGTGCGCCGTCGCGTTACGCGTTGTATGTCGATGGAAATGTTCCACGAATATGGCAACGCTGATCTTGGACTGAGCAGAAATCAGTTACATCAATTTTTTATATACTTGAACACAATACACGACTAGGATAGAAAGACGTGCAAGTTTTCCTGTATTAGGGTCTCAAACTCCTCACTTTTGAGTTCGATGTAGCGATGTGGCACATATATATCACGGGAAAAAAGACAGGTAGAATTTACCATCTGCATAGCTGATTTTGGAGTCTGCTTAAGTATGGTACCAGATTATAGTAAAATTGGACCAACGTGTTACCTTTAATTCACCACAAGGTACGTTGCATTTACCATACGAAAAATTATGCATTATTATTATTATTTTTTATGATGAAATTTACAATACTTGCTAGCTGATGCCAAAATCAGCTATACAGATGGTAAATTCTACCAGTTTCTTTTTCCATAGCTTACATTGGGATGTATTTTTTCTGGTTCGGTTTTCTGCGTGATTTAAACTGGTTTATCTTTTTTTTTTTTTTTTTTTTTTTTTTTTTTTTTTTTTTTTTTTTTAAATAGATTAAACGTGTTCTGATTAATTGTTTCAAGATTGCATACCTTGATCAAGTGAAATTTTGACGCCAAAGCAAAATTCTAGGTAAATTTCGATTGGAGGAATGTTCGATCACCCTTCACCACTCAACAGTAGGCGACTGTTAGCTGTTTAATTTGTTCAGCACCGGAACAAAAACAAACCCTTTGGGAAAAGATAAAGAGTATAATGAATGCAAAAAAAAAAAAAAAAAAAAAAAAAAAAAAAAAAAAAAAAAAAAAAAAAAAAAAAAAATGGGAAAAATCTTAGTTTGCCCTCCCTCGACCTCGAATTCGTACTGGCGCATCACCCCCCCCCCCATTTGATAATTTTTCTGCCCGCTCCTACGATAGCTGGTGATTGTACACTTCCCATAGTTCGTTTCTCATCTTCTGAGCAATGAATATCCGATGCGACTGTAGAAACGCGGCAATATGTGTAAACTAAAAGTCCAAATTTATGTAAACCTATATATAGCTGTGACTAAAATAGAGGGATCATTTGGAAGTTTAATTATTGAACTCTCTGATAATATCGATTCTTTTCCATAAATTTAGGTACAGAAGCCGGATCAATTCGTCTAAATGCATGAGCGGAGCCTGATGCAGTGGCGTAGCGTGCAATTTGGCAACGTTCCACCTGTCCATTTAAACCCATGTAAAAGGTTGAATGCGAAGGTATTCACCGAACACCCAATACTTCGATATTTTTTATGAGTTTAAATGGAAGAACTGCAACGTTGCCAAATTGCACGCTACGCCACTGGTCTGATGAGAGCCGACCACCCACGGAGAGGACCGTCAGACAAAGAAATGGGGACCGGAGTTTTTTGGGTACATGCATTCGCGCAACGGACGCGGACATTCGGACAATGGACATGATGTCGTGAAAGTATATACTTATATACATGCGCAGTGATACACTGACGCGCAACACAGTTATAAGAACTTTACTCTCTTAAGCCACCACTATAAAGCCTCTTTTTGCGAATAACCCGGTATAGATCATGATAATCACCGATTTTGTACCTCATTATAACCCGATCCGATTTATTTGGGGACTTCACAGAAAAAATGGGAAAAAACACTTTAGGAGCGCTGACAAAACCGTATAAGTGGATAAAAGTAAAAATGACTCACACGGAAAAAAGACTACGGTGAAAATAACCATACGGATACCTGATTTTGGCACCTGCTAGATGTTATGGTAATATTAACCACAAGTATACTAGGTTTTGACTAGGTACTAGGTGATGGTACCTGATTGCATGTCAAATTTACTCAAAGTATCGGTAAATGTACCATACTTCTGGTCAAGTTTACCATAACATCTAGCAGGTGCCAATATCAGGTATCCGTATGGTTATTTCCACTAATCTTTTTTTTTCCGTGCAGCAAATAACTTTAGTTGAGCCAATTAAATCTTTGGTTCACCCGACAATTTGGTTAGCTCTACGCTGCTAAAGTCTTTTGATGGGTCATTTTTCTACGAAAGGTTTTGCCAGCGCTACCAAAAGCGTTTTCTGTATTTTCTGTGTCATCAGAGTATGGTGACTGGTGCGTTTCTTGGTTGAGGGTTTTATGACATTAAGGGGTCTCTCCACCTGCGAATTTAAAAGTGCGAAGTGACTGCTTGAGGCAATGGGCCTTTTTGTTGTCGATACATCGGACTCGACCTATCGACTTCAAGGCAGCTCATTGGCTCAATCAGTTTATTCGCGCTTTTAAATTCGCACGTGGATAGAGACCCCTTTAGATCATGTTGCTTGTTGGCTTCCAACAACTCCGACGAGGGAGTTGGGTCAAGAAGGCACGGTTGCACGCAAAAATGCGCTTTTAGAGGCACACGCCATAGTACGCCATGTACTACTCCAAGTCAGCAAGATCTGCAAGACTGCAAGAGGATTAAAAGCCAGTGGCTCGGTGAACGCGCGGGGAAAAAAAATTCGCTGTCAAATCCTTCCCTCTCCTTTCTTCCTCCTCACTCCTCCTTCGCGCGAGAACAACAGTGCGAGAGTTGCGGGAGTCTCCTTATGATATTTCACGCGGCCGTTTCGCGAGAGAAAGAGAAAAAACATGCGAATTTACATTCACACGACTACTGGTGCAAGCATTAACATTCGGTCATCAGTAATGAGCTCGGTAAATACGCTGATTTGCTAGGCTTTTTTCTTTTTTTCTCCATCATTTCTTCTTCTTCTGCTTCACGAGTTTGCATCTTTTCTTTCTCTCGTTCACTTTTCCAACTCTTTGATTCAAAGTTATCCTCCGTCCTATTGGTAAAAGTATATAGGAACCTAAACTCTCGTATAGATTGAAAAAAAAAAAGAGAGAGAAAGAAAAAGAAAAAGTAAGAGAAAGAAAAACAAAAGCTCTGCAAACAAGTCTAACACACGAGAAGGCGCAAATTGGATGAGACGTGATAAAATGCTGCTAAAGGATGTTACGCGGGGCGGTGAGGGGGAATGGTGGCGGGGGTAGGGGGTTGGGTGGAGGGGGCGGAGAGGCAATTTGGCGGAACGAAGAAATTTAGTGAATGGCGATTTGAGAGAGAACACAAAATGCAAACTGGTCGGCGCACAGTGATGTAGCGCGATAGTACACCAGAATACTTTTGGATGTACACGGAAAAAAATAGTTGGTAAGATTTACCATCATGAAGACTGATTTATCTGCACCTGCCAAAAAGATAGTAAACTTGACCTTACATCGGGTTGAATGAACTAGAAACAATGTAAATTCAACCCAATATCTGGTAAAAGTTTACCATCTTTTCGGCAAGTGCAGAAATCAGTCATCATGATGGTAAATCTTACCAACTAATTTTTTGCCGTGTAACCGGGCATTGACACCCGTGAAATCGATAATCTGAATTGTTGCTGCCATCCGATCCTAAACACAAGAGCATCGATTATTTGGCAGAACTGCCGTTTTGTGGCTCAGTTTCAAAGTTGGACAAATGGAGGTGCGGTAGGGGTCGTTTCAGAAGTGTAACCCTACTGGCAAAAATGGTCCATACAGGTTCATATAAGGTCCATAACGAATTCCCTGCGCAGAGTGCAGATATGTATGGGTTCATATGGATATGGATATAGTATGGGTATACGTGTTGTATCCTTACAGATCCATACATATCCATATTCTGTAAAGGTAATTGGTTATCGACCTTATGGACCTGTATGGACCTTTTTTGCCAAAGAGGCCCACCTAGACAGATAAATTTTGGAAATTTTCACCATTATTTCCTCATTTTAGAAAATAGAAATGAATGAAAATGAAGTTGAACGTTGGCTTTTCATTGAAAAACGCTTTCAAATCAAAAGTTCAAAGTCGGAGGCAGGTTCTGTTTTGGTTTGAAAGGAATAAAAATTGAAAATAAATTCGCCAAAGATTATGGTCTAGGTACGCCAACACTTCTGAAACTGACTCTAATTGATTGCCTTATTATGCTGAGTAATCGTAATCGTCGTTTTTTCAGAGACTGTTTTTATGGTAATCAGAGCCGATTTATGACAAAGTCCCCATAATTTTAATTGTAGACGAGTTGGATCAAATCGAAATTATCCTCAAGTTCGGTGATCGGTGGAGTTTTTTATTAATTAATTACCGATTACTTAGTGATCACGTTATCAATTAACGATTACTTAGTGATCATGTTATCAATTGCCGATTACTGAGTGATCATGTTATCAATTGCCAATTACTTAGTGATCTTGTTATCAATTATTGCAGCCCCATTTGGCCCACTCTGATTTATGGATTATGGCATTTTTCAATTCACTGCGGATGATTCCACCGGTTGATTAAAATATTACACAGTTAAGTTCGGTGCATGACTGCAGTAAATTCACAAAACACACTAACCTGAAATCTTTTCTCAACCGCAGTGGAATCTGAAACACTGACTTTGAAAAATTAGCGGATATTTTAGTAAGTTAACGGTGATTCCATGCACCGACTGAGAAAAGATTATACCTATGCGAGTATTTTCGTGCATTCCAGTTATATATAAACTGAACTGAAGTATGCAATCATGTTAAGAAAATATACATTTTTGGCCGAGTTGAATCTTGTTCGTCACCGATGGCGAAGCATGCAGTCCAAAAATCCGGCAATGTTGCAATTTTTTCCATTTGAACCCATAAAAAAGATCGAACTGTTGGGCACGCGCGCTAATCACACTGGAGTATCCAGCCCTCGCAAACGGAGGGGGGGGGAGACAAACTAGGAATTTCTGCCCTTAGGCGACCCCTTCTTTGTTATTCTCTTTCTTCCCCCTTCCTCCCCCTCTTTTCACCCTTTTGTGGTCGAATGGGTGAGGGCGACCGCCCCCTTCGCCCTCCTGTATCCGCCAATCCTGAATAAAACCCTCAAATTCGACCTTTTGAGTGGGTTTAAATGAATGTACAGGTATGTCGCCGAATCGCACGCTTCGCCATTGGCAACGAACAAAATTTATCTCAGCAAGAAATTCATCTCTTCTCATTTTGAATCTTATATTTTAAAGTTGTGTTGTTTGTATAATAGTTCTGTGTTTAATCAGTGGCGAAGCGTGCAATTGAGCAACGTTGTATACTGTCTATTAAAACCCACGTAAAAGGTCGAATTCGAAGGTGCTCAAAGAACATCCAATACCTACTTCGATACGTTTAATGGGTTTAAATGTAAAAAGAACAACGTTGCCAAATTGCACTCTACGCCACTGTGCGTGTTTTACGAAACAATGTAAACTTGCATTATTATTATTATTCCATGGTATTCCTTGTGGGGGGAATCCAAAAATTTCTTCCATCGTGCGACGTTACAGCAGCGAGGCCGACTAGTTGATGGTGAACCCCGAGTCTGAACTCCGGTGGCTGCGAAGATTTCGCGCGGTGGTGGGGGCGAGAGCCGGGGTGGTGGATGGGTCGGAGGGGGGAGTTCGCGGGTCCGCCGGGGCTAAACAGTTCATGTTTAGTCTCGGATCTTCTCTCTCTCTCTCTCTCTCTCTCTCTCTCTCTCTCTCTCTCTCTCTCTCTCTCTCTCTCTCTCTCTCTCTCTCTCTCTCTCTCTCTCTCTCTCTCTCTCTCTCTCTCTCTCTCTCTCTCTCTCTCTCTCTCTCTCTCTCTCTCCTCTTTCCCTCTCTCTCACTCTCTCGCGGTTTCAGATCCAGACGATGCGAGAGAGCAAAGAGGAAGGACCCAGTCTACCGTGAGACTGAATTCAGAATTGTTCTTTGGCTTGGAAATTCTAGTAATTGGAGACACTGGTCAATCGAACGTGGACCCTGGGCCAGATCAGACCAGAGGCCTGCCTGCTTGGAGCGTTCATGGATGAAAATGACCGAGAGAAAAAAAAGAATAAAAATAAAAATAAAATCAGTCTGAAAGTTCTTGTAATGAAATTACAGTATGCTACTCCTCAGTCCACAGCAGAGCTGCCGGTCCGTGTACATTTATAATGGCATTTTCCAATTCACCGATAGTTCCATCGGTTGAGAAAAGATTACATGATTCAGTTCAGTGTATGTTAGTAGCGGATAAAAATACTCGAATCTGTAATCTTTTATCAGCCGGTAGAGTCGTTGATGACTTTAAAAAACTTGTGGATATTTTAAGACTTTAACGGTGATTGCACCGATTGAGAAAATATAACAGACGGGAGTATTTCCGTGCATTACAGTCATAAGCTGAACTGGCGTGTAATCTTTCCTCAACCGATGGAATCATCGGTGAATTGAAAAATGTCGTTAAATATACACGGGACGGCAGCACTCTGGTCCTTAGTCCTCAGACCGTCCGTTCCTCGTCTGTATACTGTCCGTCGTTCCAAATTCCTTGTTCAGTCGCAACGCCTAATCATTCCATTTTCCCCTGTTTTGTCAACGTCAACATCCATCATCAACGGATTTCTACATTTTCTTTCTCTTTGGTTAAACATCGAGCTATTTTTTTTTTATTATTTTTTTTTTTTTTTTTATCTGCTCCTTCTCCTGCATCTTTTCCTTCTTCTTCTTCTTCTTCTTCTTCTTCTTCTTCTTCTTCTTCTTCTTCTTCTTCATTTTCATATTTCAATAGACAAGCATTATTTGTCTAGATTCAATTACCTCGACTCCTTTGTCTTGCAAAACGAAGAACGAAACTCTTCATCACTGGCAGATCCAGGAATGTATCCTTCTCTCTCTATGTCCCCATTTGAATGCGTGTGTTGGAAAAGGACAGACCAGGAGCAGTCACGTGACTTTCGCCCACTCTTCTATCCTTTTCTAACACATGCGTTCTAATGGGAAAAGAGAGAGAAAGAAACAATTCTGGCAACGGCTATGCTCTTCATCTAGACCAACCGGAGCCTCGGGCGTCGGAGCCTGCCTCTCTTAATTGAGGTGATCTCTGAGGGAAGGGGTCCAGAAATATGAGGTGTGCTCTTTTCCAAAAATTAGTATTATGATTTGTTTAGGATTTCTTCGAAAGAGCACACCCGTTGTTTTATGAGCGCTTCTTCCGGGGATCAGCTCAATTTTTCCTCTCTCCTGACAATCAGTCCACCCAGACATTCATCAAGTACGCGAGGTTTAAAGCGAAAGTATTATTAGTTGACCTCCCATCTTGACATTCTCCTTTTTCACGTTCGATGGTGAAGGAAAATGAAGGTGAAGGAGTGAGTGAGTGAATATGGAAGTGGAATGAATTCAAATCTAAATTGATGGAAGGGCGCGGATCTCAATTTTAACAGTGTGACTGGGCAACACAAGTCACATTGGCTAGAGTCCCTATATACTATGAGAGTTGCGCCATTGCTGAATCCATTTCTGATTGGCTCTCAGATTTAGGCTGTCAAGAAAGCTCCAAGAGGCAAATGCAAAATGGCGGAGGGTTTGTTTACTTTTCGCGAACTCGCTTTCATTACACATTTGAAGTAACGTAGTGACTGCGGTAATTTTTGTGAATTTTTCCTCTGCTTGAATGTTATTATGGAGAACATTATCTCTTTCAATAACGACCGTTATTGTCGAGAATCTGAAGCTAACCTATAAGAGATAGCGAAATAGTGGCAACAGCGCAGAGGCAAATGGCCATCCGCCATTTGCAATGGGGCTCCAGTGATCCGCTTCTTCTTCTTTATTTTGAGAGTCTTGTCGCAACTCTCATAGTATATAGGGACTCTAACATTGGCAAGTCACATTTAAAAGAACTGGGCTCTTGCAAACTTTTGCTGTGAACAAAAGAATAGCCCATAATTTGATTTAAAAGGAGGGGGAGGGGAGGGTGGGGAGGGGATGGGGGGAGGGGGCATAGTGAAAAGCTTCACTCAATTATTAGCAGAAAAAATAACGTTTTCCTGGTGAGGTTTTTTTTTTTTTTTTTTTTTTTTTTTTTTCAGAATTTCCGAAATGCTGAGGATAGAAAGAGATGTCATATCCTCCCTTCCCTCTGGATTCCCATGGGTCAAAAACATTGGTTCCAGGATATTTTATCAATAAAGGATAATTTTAATGAGTAATGAAGACTGTAAGTACATGTTTTTTAAGAGTCCGGAGGTTAGTTATTCCATTATTTATTCATTACACATATAAAAATTACCCTTAAATCACATTAATTCAAATTGGCCAAAAATTGCGACTCGTATCAACTTCCAGGCAGTAGCGAGACAAGAAAACCTTTATGAAGAGGGGTTGTCCCGAAAGAACTTTTCCAGCTCAAATTTTTACGTATGAGGGGCTCAGGGTATTCTGCTTTTTTGAACGAGACAAAACCAAACGAAAAAAAAAATAGTTTGGGAAAAAAATTTGGGGAAATCGACCAATCTAATTCGTTTAAACGGCGTTACTTGACAGATTTTTAGACATTCTAAGGACGGAGGAGTCATTTTTTTTAAATGAACGATTCAAATGACTTCAGATCAGTCACGTGACGCCGTTTAAACCAATGGGATTGGTCGATTCCCGTTACCTCGTCCCACCACGTCTAAAAGAGCAGAATCAACCCCCTGGTAAAAAGCTCTCACGATTGACCCCCTTTTCTTACAAAAAAAAAAAGTCAAGGTTTGAGGGGAGTTAGTGTTTAATCCACTCGTCCCCCACCCCTCTGATGTCTGCAGAGCTGCCGTTTTGCGTATAATCAATGCTATTTTTCTATTCACCGATGATTCCACCGGAAAAGAAAAGATTACACAGTTCAGTTCAGTGAACGACTGTAATGCACGAAAATACTCTGATCTGTAATCTTTCCTTAATCGGTGGAAACTCCGTTGATTAATTAAAATATCCGCAAGTTTTTCAAAGTCATCGACGACTCCACCGGTTGAGAAAAGATTATACATGGTAGTATTTTAGTTTATCACAGTCATGCACTGAACTGAGCTGTGTGTGATCTTTTCTCAACCGGTGGAATCATCGATGAATTGAAAAATAGCATCAATGGGTCTGTTGCAAACTTTTGCTACAACAATTAAAAGTGTTTAATATAATGTAAAATCGCCTGAAAAGTCCATTGGTGACATCAGAAAGTCATAAAATGCACTAATAAACGCACAAGAGGCGTTTAATGAAATCCAAGATGGCGGAGAAATATCGAGCAATTTGTATGCATGCACCACGAACATCCAAGGATATGCCAACCTCACAATATCGATCACAACCAATCACAACGTAAACAAACACTCAACCTCTACCTCCAGTGAGGTTGTCAATGTTGGCCATCCTTGGATGTTCACGGTGCATGCATACAGATTGCTCGACATTTCTCCGCCATATTGGATTTCATTAAACGCCTCTTGTGATTTTATTATTGCATTTTATGATTTTCTGATGCCACCATAGACTTTTCAGGTGATTTTACATTAGATTAAACACTCTTAATTGTTGTAGCAAAAGTTTGCAACAGACCCATTATACGCAAAACGACAGCCCTGGATGTCTGAGACCGGAAAAAAGTTGATCAAACGAACAGAGATGATCTCGATCAAGCTGATACTGGTTTGATGGTTCAACGGTTCAGTGGAAATCTTGTTGCGATCGCCACTGAAAACAGCCAATAAACGGGTTGTAAATCCAAGGGTTACCAAAGGACATCCTTTGAACCTTATCCTGCTCATCCTGGATTCATCCCGCGTTAAATAGATGCGGATTAGCGGAGCATCAAGCTCGGAAATATGGGCTTTGTCACTGACCAACTAACCCATTGAACACGGCCGGATTGGCGGCGGCGGACGCACTAGACGAAGTGAAGGCGAGCAGTGAGTGCAACGGGGGTATTATTCGCCTATTCAATTGCAGTGTTGCCAAATATGCGACTGTAAATAGTGTAACTCCCATAAAAATCAATGGTGGATATAAGAATTTTAACGCGAAATCTGGTACCACTGATATATTCAACGCCTCAGTGATCTCAAACCCCAAAGCCGGGGCGTGAGCGTCAATTGTTTTATTAAACAGGTAGGTCGGTGGATGGTGATGATGGTGTGGTGAGTTGGTGTTGGTGGGTTAAAAGCGGTTCAGGGCTTCCTCAAGTTACAGTTTTCTCCCCCCCCCCTATTACACCCCCCCTCTTTCAATCCAGTCCTGCTTTAATATGAAACATTTTTTGTCTCCCTTTCTTTAACCTTTTTTTATCATTCACACGTCATATATCCCGTATTGTTTTTTTTTTTTTTTTTTTTTTTTTTTTACCCAAGGTTTCGTTAGAGTCCTTGTAGAGTCTATCTGTTAAGATAGTAGGATAATTAACCTCTGGTTGGTTAATGGTTAATGAGTCTTGGGCTCTGCGGGCGCCGCCGTGGGATGCGTTTTCTCCACATTTGTTTACAATCCGTAAGTTGCGTTTATACTAACAACGGGTCCAATGCACGGGAACAAAAGACCGGTAGAATTTACCATCTGCATAGCTGATTTTGGAGTCTGCTATGAAATGTACTAACAGGTTAACTTAATTTACCACAATGTACTTAAGTTGCATTTACCATATGATGGTAAAATTTATCATACTTGATAGCAGACTCCAAAATCAGCTGTGCAGATGGGAAATCTATACCAGTCTTTTTTACTTTTTTTCTGTGTAGAGTCAAATCAACGAATTTGCTGTGTGTTGCTGTATAGCAAAAGTAGGCAAAAGATGTGAACGGTGTTTTAAGGATTAAATAGATAGTTGGGCTCTTGCAAACTTTTGCTACAGATGATTGAAGAGTTGATTCTAGCAAAAATAAAAAACTGTAAAAATGACGATGAGAACACTAAAAAATCACGAAATTTACGCTCAGAATCGGATTTAATGGCGAAGCTACGCAGGTATTCCTATCTAATTTGAGACATATCTGTATGTTACCATAGAGAAAATGAAAACATCAGACAGGAATCTCCCATGATACCTGCGCAGCTCCGCCATTACGATCTGGACGTTACAGCTGTTTTCTGATCATTTGTTACTGAATTTTAGACTTTTTCAATGTGATTTTCGCGAGTTTCGCTGGTTACATTTTCATCAGATTATACTTTTCATTTGCTTGTGGCAAATATTAATTGCAAGAACCCCATTGAACCCTCTTAAGAAATCGAGACTTTCGCATGCGTTCGATTGAAAAAACAGAAGACTCGATTGCTCGTGAGACCTCGTGTAAGACCTTGATTAGAAGCTTAATTTCGGAATTTCGGATGTGTGGACTTGACTTTTTTGACACTTGGGGCTATTTGAACTCACTCGCCTCGATTTTCGTCCCGAAGCCTGCAAATTATCGTTTTGGAATAGACGTCTACAGTGCCGCTTTCAATTTTGCAATCTTTTTTTTTTTTTTTTTTTTTTTTTTTTGTGAAGGGGGTACGCCGGTACGCCCACATCTCCGTGCAGTCGCGGCGCACCATAAAAATAATTACAAAAATATCTTCGGTCAGTCTCATCTCGTTCATCCGTGCCGCGAGACGCGAGACCAGTCGCGGCTGCGCGCGCGCCATCGAGCGCCTCACCTCAGATTTCAGACTCCGACTCTCCGCGAAGAAGTCAGCCGAGTCAAGCACTATAACACAAGCAGTCAAGTCAAGTCCGAGGTCGGTATTTTTTTTTTTTTTTTTTTTTTTTTTTGTTTTTTCGCACAGGACCGGTCTTGCGAAAAAAATAAGAGAGAGAGAGGGAATGAAAAAAAATGGCGAACGCGCGCAAGTGAACGAAAAAATTAAAAAAAAAAAAAAAAAAAAAATCGGTGCATAAACTGGTTCTATCTCATTGTTAGTCGCGTTATATGCGATTTTCTCGAGAACCGTCGCGTCGCGCCTGCGCAAAAACAGTTCAAACTTCAAAGGCTCTCGCATCTTTCTTGTCGGAGCAGCGATGCCGGATTGTACGGGATTTACCGATATCCATGTGTTTACATTGGCTGTGGCGCAATCAGAGGTCTCATTCTGCTCTTTTAGGCGAGACGAGACGAGATAGCGATACTTCAATCCCATTGGTTTAAACGGCGTCACGTGACAGATTTCGTGTCATTCGATGGACGGAGGAGAGTCATTTTTCTGAAATGAACGACTCCAACGACTTCAAATCTGTCACGTGACGCCCTTTAAACCAATGGGAATAATCGATTCCCGCTATCTCGTCTAGTCTGGTCCTAAAAGAGCAGAATCAGCCCCTAGGATCTTTTATTTCTATCTCTCTCATTTCTTCTTTAAATAAGGAAGTTGAGAAATAGATAAAAGAAAGGGGTTTATCCTCTTTGTCTATATACTTGTCTAAAATCAAATCAGTTAAATGATGCAGTTTCCAGGGAAACGGTACACGAAACAACAGGTGTGCTCTTTCTGATAAATCAGCATAGTGATAGAATAGAGACTTTTGTCCTGAAGAGCGCACCCGTTGTTTCATGGGCCTTTTTTTATCAGAAATGACCCCAATCGCAAACGGTTTTTTTTTTTTTTTTTTTTTTTTTGTTTGTTTAAGGTTACAACGACACTATGAAAGAATGTATGTTGATGTTGCACGAAAATAAATTGAGGCAATGGATGCAATAACGCCATTACTCCAATGTATTCTAAATTGAAGAAAAATTGATGTTGCTCCAAATCAGAATGAGGCAATGAGTGCAACAACTCCACTACTTTTCAATGTATCATAAATGGAAGAAGTGTGTTGATGTTGATATTGCACCAAACCAAAATGTGGCGATAGATGCAACGATGACACTTCTCCCATTTAGAATACAATGGAGTAGTGTTGCGTTGTTGCATGCACCCATTGTGTCAAGTGCAACAACGACACTTCCTTCATATAGCATACATTGGACTAGTGTGGAGTAATGTGCATTGGTATATATTGCAATGCCATCATCGATTCTGAGACGATAGATACTGCGTGCGTAGTCTTTACATGGTCACTTGTCGCCGTTTAAACCAGTGAGAATAATCGATTTCCATTTCTCATGTAGGATCGTCCGATAGTCCGGAATCGACCTGCTGACAATCTATGCCTTTATCGTCTACAGCAGGCCCCGGTAGACCACTCCGACTTTATTCATGCTAAGTTTCCTTCTAGCAGGAGAATGAGCTTTTGACTCTTTTGATGGTATCGCCGTTATTTTTGAAGATTACCATCAAAAGATACCAAAAGAAAGGTATTTTACTGAAGATTCGATGGTCAATTTGCCTACAGAAAAACCTATAACGAGAATTCCATTTGTCAATCTTGCGTCAGAGTCGCCTCAACACGACTCTCTTCAAGGCAGTTAAGTCTCACCCGGTGGCGTACATGGGAACATGGGGCAAGCAACCAGGCAACATTAAATTTCATCCATCTAAGCCCAACATGTAAAAGGTCTAATTCGAGGTTGTTCATTGTTTAAGTACCCGAAACGTCGATCTTTTACATGGTTTTCAATGGATGAAATACATCGTTGCCAGGTTTAGGTTCCATGGCTCGTCAAAGCTCTCAAGCAGTGTTGTCATATTTCATGCGCATGCTTTCGATTGGTTTTTACATCGTAAAAGTTTGGGAAAATCTTATGAAAAATTACCAGAAATGGCAACAGTGCTCCGATAAGACTCACAGGCTCGCTGCAAAAGTACTAATACGCAGAGAAGAGAAGATGCAATCATTTGACACCTGCAGGAATTCTGCTCGACTGGCCACGCTTTGCCTCGGCTAATTGTTACCAAAACTTGGCAATTTAATTCCTTTGGATTAAGTTTCATCTAAATCGGCCAACGATTTGTTTTTGCCGTCCAGCCATGCCCCGCTCTCCTGCCGCACCTCTCTCTCTCTCGCACTCGATCTAGCGGAGTAACTAGAATGGTGGGACAGGAAAATTACCTGTCTGACAATCAGGTGCTGTCTTCGGGAAATTGTTCTTGGCATGTCGCTTTGACGCATCAAGTGTTGAGGATTCAGTAGGAAAATCAACTTGTTGCTTTCACAATTGGATGGTCTTAAATGCTGGTATTTAAAGGTCAGTTACGCAGTTTTTATTGCAAGAATCTTTCTTTTTCTCTTTTTTCTTTTCTTTTTTTCTTTTTTTCTTTTTTCTTTATTTTCTTTTTCCTTTTCTCTTTTTTCTTTTTCCTTTTTCCTTTTTCCTTTCTTCTTTCTTCTTTCTTCTTTCTTCTTTCTTCTTTCTTCTTTCTTCTTTCTTCTTTCTTCTTTCTTCTTTATTCTCTCTTCTGTCTTCTGTCTTCTTTCTTCTCTCTTCTGTCTTCTCTCTTCTCTCTTCTTTCTTCTTTCTTCTTTCTTCTTTCTTCTTTCTTCTTTCTTCTTTCTTCTTTCTTCTTTCTTCTTTCTTCTTTCTTCTTTCTCCTTTCTTCCTTCTTCTTTCTTTTTTATTTTTCCCTCGAAGGATCATTACTGGCTGTAGCCATCATACACGAAGAAAAAACTCGGTTATGAAAACTGCGAACTTAAAAAAGAAAGAAAGGCCTATAAAACACTATACACCCAAAAAAAAAGTTGTTGATTTAAAAATTCTAAGGTAAAAGTCGAGGCCCTTAAAATGTTTTTTTCTTTTTTTTTAATTTAATGAAACGGAATGGTGAACCAAAAAATAATCAAACATAATATTGGTAAACTTACACAACAGATTGTTAAATCTACATTTTTTTTGTGTGTGTGTAAAATTCGCAAGTAAGATTTTGTGGAATCTCTTTCGTCGGTTTATCAATTATATTTTTTTGATTCACTATTCTGTTTTGTTAAATTAACAAAACCATTTTGAGGGACCCGGCTTTTACCACTAGAATCGTTAAATCAACATTTTTGTTTTTTTTATTTTCTTTTGTTTTCTTTACTACATTTCAATCACAATTTCAATTATGTATACGAAGAAATTGCGAACCCGCACGTGTTTTATTGACGCTTCTAATAGAGACCTCTCGTTTTGAAATTTTAAAAAAAAAGACGCGAATTGGAGGGAGCTCTAGTCTATCTATATAATTCTGTATAATACGTACAATTTGGTCAAAATTTGGTCAAAATTGTCTGAAAACGCAAAAAATGACCTTTTCTTAGGACAAATTTTGGTGTCGGGGGGGGGGGGGGGGGGGGGTGTCCAGACCCCCTGGACCCCCCCCCTGGCTACGCCACTGCTCTTAATATTTCCAAATTTTCTAGACACTCCTGCTAATTGTGGGGGGGGGGGGGGGGGCTCACAGAGCCCAGCTCACAGCTCCAAATTCTTAAACAGGGCCATCACTGCAGGAGCATTGCATGCCAAAAGGAGCCAAAAGGTATGTAAATCCATCCCTGCGTCTATGCCAAATAAGGACTTCATGCATGCAAACAGAGCATAGGCGGAAATAGGGGGGGGGGGGGGGCTAAGCCCCCCAGAGGTCTGCCGAGCCCCCCCCCCCCCAGAAAATTTGTGTGTATGATGTAGGTACTTACAGTCAACAAAAGAATGTCAGATGCGGCCTTATATTTTGGTTCAAGTAGACTACCTGCGATACATATCAAAGTAAAAAGCATCGCATGTGGCCTACTTAAGTCAAAATCCAGGACGTTATCTGACATTATTTAATTCGTCGACTGTAACTGTAAGTACATCATACGCCTAAGTAAGTGGGGGGGGGGGGGGGGGGGTCATGGTATACCCCTCTTGGAGGGGAGCGGTCTTGAGGTGTCTCTAAGATCCCTTGGAACTCAGCCCCCCCCCCCCCCCAGAAAAAATTCCTAGTTCCGCCTATGAAACAGAGTGACTATAAAAGAAGGATCCATCCATAAGTTAGTTTTCGGAGAGTCGAAAGTTCGAGGGTGTTCACCGCACACCGAACGCTCCGATCTTTTTCACGAATGTAAATGGATAGAATGCAACGTCGCCAAATTGTTCGTTACACTATACAATGTCTCACCCTCATCAACCCTTCGTTACACACCAGTACTATAGCCGCAGCATCCATCGGCGGATCCAACAATTTGCCAACAGTATATTCTCCCCCATTTGATAGCATGAGAAATAATCGATTAGTCGATGAGCCCTGTCAAGGGTCGATTGTTAATCACACATTCAAATGAGAAGAATGCGCAGTTGCCATATTTCTAGATCCACCTAAGCCAGCATCTTTATTTCTCCTCGAGGCCATTGGCGGATCCAGCAATCTGACAACAGTGTATTCTCCCACATTTGATTGCATGAGAAATAATCGATTTTTCATGGGGCTGTAGCCCCTGTTTATTATACATTCAAATGAGAGGAATGCGCAGTTGCCAGATCGCTAGATCTGCCTATGCTTGAGGCTCATGAAAGAGACAAAAGCCGGCTAAGGCGAAGAGGGGGCGCCGCTGATACAAAAACGGGATTAAATATTTATCCAAGGGATTAAAAAATTCTTTCACGTCAAAGTTGCTGCAGGGAGCCATATTTGCCTTTGGTCGGAGACCGCTTATTTACGGACTCGTAGATTGTTGTCCGTTCAATTCCGAAGAACGCAATGCGCCTTGCACCGGGGAGAGATAGAGCATACCGTGATAGAGCGTGGAGAAAACAAAAGGAGCAATCCCCCCTCCCCCCTCCTCCAATTGAAATGCGTATAGGATCCGCATGCATTATAATTAATCCGTACGCAAGGAGAAGTGTAAGGAATCTTGGACCGGGACAAGGACGGAACGAACTGAGAGGAAGAGTAAAGTCCCGGAAGGAGATGATCTCGTCCCTTGCTCCTGCGCACATGCCTACTACTCATACGTATACAGTATGTCCCTAAAGTAACCTTTACTATAATATTTGCAAGTGCCTTTGGAGCTCAGATCTGGAAAGGAGGAAAAAATACCTCCCGTTTATTCGACTCGTTTCTAGCGAGCAAAAACTATTGAAAGGTGTGACATTATGTCTTGAGGTCTATCCCAAAAAGAGGCAAGCATGGATGGAAGGTTTGTTTGCCTCTTGGTTGTTACCCTTAGATCGAAAGTTGTAATGGGGCTCTTGCAAACTTTTGCTAGAGGGGATTGAAGAGAATTTCAATCAGGTTACTTTGTTTTGAAAGTCATAGTACTAGAACGAGAGGCGTAGGGATGAATGACGCTTTGAACACGACAAGGAAACGTTCTGTGAACATTGAATGGGGCTCTTGCAAACTTTTGCTACAGGAGATTGAAGAGTTGATTCTTGCATAAAAACCCGTAAAAATGACGATGAGTACGCACTAAAAAATCACGCAATTCACTCTCAGAATCGGCTTTAATGCCGGTTCAACGGATTTATCATGGGAGATTCCTGTATCTAAATTGAGACATATCTCTGTGTTTCCGTACGCAGAAAGTGACAAAGTAGACAGGAATCTCCCATGATACCTGCGTTGAACCGCCATTACGATCTTGCCTTTATAGCAGTTATGTGAGTTTATTATTAAATTTTAGACTTCCTCAGTGTGATTTTCGTGATTTTCGCTGGTCTGTACATAAGATTGGACTATTTATTTGCTCATAGCGAAAGTTTGCAAGAGCCCTATTAATTTCATTGAAATTGGGTTTGATTTAAAGTATCGAAGGTGCAATTTTTTTAGAGTATCTATCTGCACAGAGAAAAAAAAACCCGTAGGAAATACCAGTGGTGGCTCATGCTACTTTGGCAACAGTGTCTCCACTCCATTTGAAACTATGTAAAACAATCGATTGCTGCGGTGAATATAATCACTTTGACTAACACAACCAAAATATTCATTAACAACAAGTGCTACCAGTGGCGTATTTAGGGGGGGGGGGGAGATCAGGGGGAGCAATCCCCCCCCCCCCCAGAGCCCAATAGTATATGGAAATATCAGGAAAAAGAGTCAAGAAATGGAAAGGAGAGTAAATTTTGAAAGGGAACAACAAGATAAGAAACAATTTTTGATAAATATTGGCAACTCAGCGGCATTTTCTAAAATTCATTCGGTAAAATATTTACGTTACTTATAATGGGGAAAAAGATAGGTATACATGTTATTATTTTTGAAAAAAAAAATGCCGAGACCCACTGTATTTGTGATTATAACAGCATACATGCTAGCAGAAAAGGAGACGTTTTGTAACCCTACTTACGTGACATCCTATAGGTAAGGATATAGTACATACAATATAGCTTACAAAAGTACCGACGATTCCGTGTCAGCGTCTCTTATACTTTATTTACTCCTAGGTAATGAATCATTGGTGCAGATAAGCAATGTCATACACCATACACCTATCTTCCTTTCTTTTTTTTCCTCTCTCTCTCTCTCTCTCTCTCTCTCCCTCTCTCTCTCTCTCCTCCCC
Organism: Trialeurodes vaporariorum; assembly: GCA_011764245.1. Classification (NCBI taxonomy): domain Eukaryota; kingdom Metazoa; phylum Arthropoda; class Insecta; order Hemiptera; family Aleyrodidae; genus Trialeurodes; species Trialeurodes vaporariorum. The sequence goes on from VMOF01000320.1 coordinate 29,668,154, forward strand.
TTTTGAGAAACGTCTCCTTTCCTCCAAATCCATCTCCTTAATAAACGGCCTTTGTGCCTTACGAGGTTGCGGATCGCGCGCGCGAAGAAGGGTTGGAGAAAAAAAGGCTCCTCTAACGGTTTCTCGCGCTGCGTGACGCGACTTTGCGACTACTGCGCTCGGTGGATCAAAATATAGACTTTCATGAACAAAAATCGAAGATTATGGCACTGTCGGGCAGTGTCGGGACCTCAGCGTTTGGAGCCGATTTTTACCACTTGAGCTATGCATACCGTTTGATAAAATGTCAAGTTATTGGTCGAAAGGGTAATTTATACATATATTTAAGAAAACGGATGCAAGTGTCATGTATATACTAGATAATCATCTGAAGAATTAAATGCTCCTGCGAAATATATTAACAATAATTTCAAAAATAAGGCTAAAAGTACCAAAAATAAGAGCATTGCGAATCGGTCTTAGTGCGCAGAAATGCGACGTATTATTTACTAACACGGGAAAAAATAGTTGATTGTAAGATTTACCATCATGATGACTGATTTCTGCACCTGCCAAAAAGATGGTAAACTTTACCGCAGATATTGAGTTGAATTTACATTGTTTCTAGCTCATTCAACCCGATGTATGGTCAAGTTTGCCATCTTTTTGGCAGGTGCAGAAATCAGTCATCATGATGGTAAACCTTACCAACTATTTTTTTCCGTAACGGCTGAGACTGCTGAGAGCCTTATTTTTGAAGTTATTGACGAGATATTTTATAGACATTCTTTAGATGATAGTTAGTACACACACTTCGCTCTCTAAACTATAAATCTATTTCAACCTAAGGGAGCCGCCAGACGGTCAGACACTGCCAGGAGGGGGCTCAAACTCAGAGTCAAGCCCCAGAGCCTCAAGTTCTGGGCCTAATTTTTGTTATTCTTTGCCTGTTTCCAGCGCTTTTGTGAGAAATTCAGTGTCAAAATCGATATTTTTCAAATACTAGGAAAGGAAAACTGCCTCATACTAGGAAATACTATACTATAACTAGGTAACTAAAATACTATACTAGGAAAGGAAAACTCCACACTTACTACCGGCGCGGCCGCGGCGCTCCTGTTACAACCCGTTTGCAGTCGATAAAACAGTAGCACTCTGATGGCAGAAATTTGAACAAAAACACTTCAGATCCGCCCTAAATAGCAATGATACCAAAGGAATATCAATACTTTAAATATTTCTGAAATAATTAATAAACAATAACTTTTCATGTTCGGTAGAATTTCGATCTTACTGTGCGCAGCGTCGCGAAGAGGCCGGGAGAAAAACGCTGTGATTAGACAGGTCATGTGCAGTTGTTTTGTTTTTATTTCTACCTCGTTTTTTTTTTCTTTTCTTTTCTTTTTCATTTTTCTTTGCTATTTTGTATTAGAGTCTGTAGGACGTTCAAATCATCCTCTTGGAGAAGTGAAAAAAAAAGTATCGGGCAATAGTGGCAGTGGCGGATTCAACACTTCAACAGTTCTTCTCTCTCTCTCTCTCACACACACACATCACACACTCTCTCGCCATCCATTTGAACACACTTGCGAGAAAAGGATAGAAGGACAAGGAAGCGGGCCATCAATGCCATCATGTCTGTGTCATCAGCCGCAGTCTCTGTCCTTTTCTAACACTTGCATCCGAATGGGACGAAGGAGGGGAGAAAGGGAGAAGGGGAGAAGGGGATAAAGGCAGATTCCTGGACTTGCATTTTTATGATATCGCAGGATAAGAGACGGCGCGTAATCTTCTTAATAGTTCAAACGGCGAGATGACTCGTTAATTTAGACTCAGCTGGCAAATTAAATACAATTTATTTGTTTGGGGTCCCCTCTCTACCTCCACCCCCCTCCTTCTTCTTCGTTAATTAATTTCTGTGTCCAAAATATATCACTCGGACTGGAGTGAGAAGATATAAACACTCACGGTGCTTAATCCATGAAAACTGAATAAGACTTAAAGCTAAAGTAAATCCTTACAAGAGTCAGCGTCACACATTGGCAATGGGAGAGCAGAGGGGGCCTTTGTCTTCAGAGAAATCAAAAGCGGTCCGGTGATTAAGCTTGGGATGTTCGTTACTTTTTTTATAATTATTGTAATGGTGCCTCTAGATGGCACTGCGATGACTCCGTGCATTTCGATAAATCGATTTACATTTTATATTCGCACCTATACACGGGAAAGAATAGCCTTTTTTCTCGAATAATCATCGATACCTATGCTTCAATGCGAATTCATGCAATGGTGTCATGTACATTCTACACGGAAAAAATAGAATGAAACACTTTGGTAGCGCTGACAAAACCTTTGATATAGAAAAATGACCCAGAAAACAGAGGCGGCTCGTTTAATTTGGCAACAATGTCTTCCCTCCATTTGATTGTATGTAAAACAAGGCTGTAAAACAAATCGATTGCTAAACATAGATTCAAATGGAGCAAATACAGTGTCGCGAAATAGCACGAGCCGCCGCTGCCAGCAAAAGACCTTGGTTGAGCCAACCAAATCTTAGTTTCATTCAACAAAATATCTCTAGTCAGGCGTACAAAATCAATTGTCAGCTCTAGTAGATCTACTAAAGTCTATTGCAGGGTAATTTTTCTACCAAAGGTTTTGTCAGCGCTACAAAAACGTTTTTTTCTGTTTTGTCTATGAAGCAACGCTATATGCTTTGTTCATTTAAATATATGAAAACGGTCGAAATATTGTAGGAGTATACATTATACGAATATATTGATAAACAAGCAGTGGCGGATTCAGCCCTCGCGAACAGGAAGGGGTGAATTTTGGTTTTTCGCCCATAAATGACCCCCTTTTCTCGTTTTCGCTCTTGTTTTTCCCATTCCTCTCCCCTCTTTTCCCACATTTTGGGTCGAACGGGGGGGGGATTGCCTTCTTCGCCTCCCCCCCCCCTGAATTCGCCTAAGTAAACAAGACGCGGTTGTTTCAATTCAAAACGTTAAATGCGGTTAAAGTTTGCTATGGAGAGACTCACGTGTTTTAAAATAAGAAGGAGAGTTGGAAGATTGTAGCAGGAAGATGAAAACCTCAAAAGACAATGAGACGATGGATACATAAACGACATTTCTCCAGTGGTGGCTCTTGCGATGTGGCAACAACTGATTCTCTCCATTTAAACATACGTGAAATAATCGATATTCAGAGAAATCGATTCTTTTCATAGGTTCAAATGGTAAAAAAACCATGGTTACCACATAGCACGAGCCGTCACTCGATTTCTTATTTTTTGATATGCATCGGAAAAAAGCTCTTGTTGCATGCACTGATGGAATGCACCTATCACCTTACTTTTCTAAACATACTCTAAAAAACAAAAACAAACAACATGAAAAAAAAAATAAGTTAATTATAAGTACGCGATGAAAAAAACAAATGAATGAAGTGGCTCAGCGCGTGTAAGTACTTGCTACTTTTAAGTAACCGCTTAGCACAAAAAAACGCCTGCATTTGTCAAAGGTCATCGTAAAAAAAAAAAACAAAAAAACAAAAAAAACAAAAACAAAAAAATAAAAAAAAAAAAACAGAAAAAAACCATCCTTTGGGTCAAAACTTAAAAGTCAAAGATGCACGCGCGTGCTCGGGTCAGCCTCTTTTGTTACGAGAGATTAAAAAAAAAAAAAAAATGTAAATAAATAAATAAAAAAAATAAATACTTTTGAATGGCTTAAACGAAATGGAGAAGGACAGAGGGTGAGGTGAGGATAAAAAGTAATGTTTGAGATACACACAACATACCAGTGATGAGCGATTAAAAAAAATGAAAAATAAATTAAACAAGAATTCTAATCTAAAGGAGTTAACAGGAGGGGGAAAATGACCGTGAAGACAGATGAATTAAAAAGTCTGCGAGAGCGGTCTAATTTTTTTCCCATTTTTTTTTTTTTTTTTTTATTTTAATCTTTTCTTTTTTTTATCACGGGGCTCGATCGTCTGCCGTGGTGGATTAATATACAGGGCCCTCACTCTCCCTTGTTCCTGATACCCACGAGGTAGTAAAAAATCATGAATTGTGAGTCAGCCAAGTCAGCATCAGCAAACCAACGAGACCCGCGCGGGCGTGCGCATTACCTCAGCGTGCAGTGTCTTATTAATTTTTTAATACCTCTGCTGCGCTCGAGTGTACCCTTTTAACACCGAAATGAATTACAAATGCGTTTCCATTTAAGAACAATCAAGTGCATAAACATTTGCCTGCATCCTTGCGTACTGCAGGCTGGAGCGCGAGCCTGATAAAGGATGAACTCCGCCGTTTAAAATACCTGGGGGTTAGGAGTGGCAAAAGAAACTGAGATAGTTTTTTTTTCTTCTTTTTCTTTTTTTTTCTTCTTTGGTTTATTGAGAGCTTGTTACAAATTAGATCTGTCATGCATGCAAGCAAATTAACACGTGACTAACTTAGAGTCTAATTGTTATTCCTCGAGAAATGACTTTAACCCTCTCTGAACAACTTGAAACAGAAAGGCGTGGTGACTATAACAGCAACGTTGCTTTTTGTCCATTTAAGCCCATGAAATGTATCGAACGATTGAATGTGCTGTCATTAAACTAAAATTCGACTTTTTGAATGGGTTTAAATGATTGAAAAGACACCGTTGCCAGATTTCGTGCTTTGCCGATGCTGAAACGATTATTGAGCTACGATGCCCGAAGCTGCAGTGGCTCGTGTAATTTGGCAACAATGTTTTCCTTCCATTTGAATCTATGTACAGCAATCGATTTCAGGTAGCGCCGCTTTTCTATCGAATCGATTCTTTTGCATGGAATCAAATGGCGGAAAAAGTTGTTGCCATATTGCACGAGCCGCCGGCCGCTGGACCATGCGCGTCCACAGTAGAACACCCTTTCGGAGGGAAATCGTCTGCGGGGGGTCTCTTGTTTAGAGGTTTCAGCCTTCCACTGCACTATGGTCTGAGATCGTCAGAAAGTGGCCAAAAATCAGACACTGAATTTCTTACAAATTTATCATTTATAAACTTTTACGACCAATTTCTATCATAGAGAACACTTTTAACAAGTAATTTGAACTTAAAAATGTCACCATAAAGTCTTAAATAAAGCTTAAAACTGAGAAAACCATGATTTTTGATGACTATTTTTCCCTGATTTTTGGCCACTCTTTTTCGATCTCAGACCATAGTGCACTGGGAAATGTCAATGGGAGCTGTTTCAAGGAACACCTCGTGCAAGAAAAGAGTTGTTACGGGAGATGTCTTCCTCCACAGATTTTTTTTTTTTTTTTTTTTTTTTTTTTTTTTTTTTTTTTTATAAATAATTCATCAAATGGTGCCATTCGAAGTTATTTTCATCCGAAAACATATTTACTATTTATATTAAAGGGTATGTAAAACTGCATAATTAAATTAAATTTATTTGGCCCTACGTAAATCTTTCTTATTGATATCACTTTTCAAAGGTACTTTTCTCTGTTTTCTCCTTCAATCTATTTTTCCTTCTTTATTGTTACTGCCTTTCTCACGGGTTTTTCTTACTCTCATTTTTCCCCACCGAATGCCGGGGGAGGGGGGATTTACCGTCCCCACGCGAACGCCCGTAAAGACTATCTAATTAAATCTCATAGATTGGACTAAGGCCGAGAAAAATGAAAATGAGAAAAAGGGGAAACTTCTTACTGTAGCTTGTGTGTGAAGCTCTACTACATCAATTTAATACAAAATGAGGCGCTCGTATTTTTCATCTTTCTAGTATCATTGTTTTGGCCGATATCAGTAATTGAAGGCGTTTGAAGTGAATTCACTCTCATTACAATGTACTGCTATACAGTACTTCCTCTAGCGATTGAGGGATTAGAGCCTCTAAATTTTATTTGGATAACTGTATTTTTTTTCTGAAAATTTATTCTTTTGCAAAACATCTCAGACATGCATGTTTTAAAAAGTCGACTTTTTTAGTGGGAGTTATGAATTTTTTAAAAAGAATCAAAATCGAACTTTGACTTTCTATATCTCAAACACGAAAAACGATGGTGACCTATGGTTTCTGCCATAATGCTTAGAATCTGAAGTTTATTGAATTTATGTAACAAAAATTAGGGGTCACCATTTAAAACATTGAAACCTGTGTTTCAGCATTATTCTGTCAAAAAAAAAAAAAAAAAAAAAAAAAAAAAAAAAAAAAAAAAAAAAAAATCAATTTAAATTGTGAAGAAAATCTCACTTATGGCCTATACAATACTATACATTCAATATCAGGTATCTGTTGGCAGTAATGTTGGCTGTTGTTTACAGTGGCGGCTCGTGCAATTTAGCAACAATGTCTTGCCTCCATTTGAATCTATCCAAAACAACCGATTGTTGATGAAGCAGCGCTTTACTATCGAATCGATTGTTGAACATAAAATCAAACAAAGGGAAGACAGTGTTGCCACATTGCACGAACCACTGGTTGTTTCATTGAGTCCCGACCAAAGAGCTGAGGAAAAAAAGACACACTTGTCGCGAGCTTTGTGCACAGTGGCGTCGCGTGCAATTTAGCAACAATGTATTGTACCCATTTATACTCATGTAAAAGATCGAATTCAGGGAGTGCACAGTGCACAAGGAAAATTCGATATATTTAATGAGTTAAAATGGAGCAGTTGCATTGTTGCCACATGGCACGCGACGCCACTGTTTGTGCAGGATCTCTGTTTGCCTCCGTTAATAAATCATATTTTTTGACCGATTGCCAGAGAAATCTGACACCGTTGAAATATATTGCCCCCTCAACCTCATGAAAAAGATCGAAGTAGTCGGTGGGGTGAGCAATTAACAAACCCCATTCAATTCGATCTTTCGCATGGGGTCAAATGGAAGAAACGCAACGTTGTCAGACTTCACTTTTCGCCACCGGTCATCAGACGAATCCGACAACCGAAGCAACATTCATACCTATGCTCTATGGATTGCGATCAAAAAAATTTTGCCAAAAATCGGTTGATTAAAATTCATTAAAATTCTAGCGGTTTGAACCTTTTAAGCTTATAACTTAAAACTTTCCAGAGACATTTTCAGGTTTAAAATACTTGTTAAAAGTATCTGATGTGGTTAAAGTTGGTCTAAACAGTTTATTAAATGATAAATTGATGAGAAATTTACTTTCTGATTTTTGGCAAGTGGCGAGGCGTGGGATTCGGCAACGCTCCTCCCCCCCCCCCCCCCATTTAAACACATTAGAAAGGTCGAAATGCCTGGTCATCACCGATGACTGGAGCGTTCGACTTTTTTGGTGAATTTAATTGGAGAAAATACATTGTTGCCAAATTTTACGCTTCGCCACTGTTTTTGGCCACTTTCTGACGATCTTGGACCCCAGTGATATGGGTAGATATACATTATCATGGTTCGTGGTGCCTTGAAAAGTCCTTGAATATCCTTGATTTTCTTTTTGGTTTTTCACATGCTTGAATATCCTTGAAATGCGACAAAGTCGTCTTATGTACTTGAAAGTCCTTGAAAATGACCGGCTTCAACTCACCATTTTGTTGACAGTTTTGTTTTTGTGCCCTGACGAATGTCGTATTGTTTTGGTTGCAAAGTTGCGAGAAAGAATGCAGAAGTTAGCAGGAACTTTTTTCTATCTTTTACTTTTTGTCTACCGTTTTCCTCTCGTTAGTGCACCCTTAGGTGAGAATCACCACGCGTTTATTTCTGTCTCTAAATAATTGGTAAAAAAAAGAGATTACTTTTTTGCCTGTTGCAAGTCCTTGAATGCCCGCGAAAAGTCCTTAAAAAATCCATGAAAATCCTTGAATTATGTTAAAAAAAAAAAAAATGCCGTGAACCGCGATTATACAGGCATTCGTCTTTATCTCCCTCTACTTACATCTGAACACATGCCTTAGAAAAGGATAGCAGAGGGGGCCATCACATGGCTTTAGCCCCTATCTCCGTCCTTTTCCAACGCACGTATTCAAATGGGAGGAGAGAGAGAAAGACAAATTCCTGTATCCGCCCATGATCATATCCACCAACCCACCATTCATACCCATGAATGGAGTGCATTCAGATCTCAAATCGTACACACGGTGAAGGACGAGTAATACGGTACAAGCGTGTAATTCATTAATCTGATAGTAAAAGACAGGTAGCTCCGCTGCGGTGGTGTGAGAACGATCGAGTTGTATGAGTTGTATGAGGTTGTGACGAGGCAGGTATTCTTCCTCCGTACTCCTATTTGTTGAATGTGTATAGGGACCGAACCATTCATAAAAGTGGAGCTGATTACAAATACAATATGAAGACGAAAAAGATTTGTAAGGCAAAGAGGCTGTGTGTGATGAAGGCGGTAAAGATGTTTTGGAGGGGGAGGGGAGACGGGGGGAAAAAAGGAGTTTGGTCAGTCAAGGCAACTCAAAGAAAGGTTCGATTGGGACCTCTCTGTACCTTTTTTTAGTACCCCAGTGGTCACCTTAAACCGCATCTCGAGTCGCGTGCCAACGCAGGCAGTGCGGTGCGGTCGGTGTTGTTTGCCCCCGTGGATTGAGAGCGGAGCGGTCGGTGAGCGCGCCCGCCGCGCCACCGCGCCGCGCGGGTCAGTGTATCTGTATTCAAGTGACGAAGGGGCGGGATAGAGGGACGGATGGTAAGGAGGGGAGGGGGTGCGGCTGCCGGATCCCGCATGCAAGTGATGCGAGGAAGTAAAAGATGCGAGAAGTGAGTGCGACCCGTGGTCATTTTTTTCTTTTTTTTCTTTTTTTTTCCGAGGGCTGAGCGAGCGACCTCTGAGCAACCAAAGCGAGGGAGCTCAGGGTTCAGCTCAATACGGAAGGAATTGATCCTGTTTGTTTACACACATTCCCCTCCCTTCCCCTCCCCCTCATTATTGACCTCCTATCCGAGTCTTTTAATAAATCATAATACACTTTCCCTTTCTCCGGTTCTCGGATTGTTTGCTGATGGTGCCTCCCGGCCTACCCGGTAATTCGCCGCTTGCTGATACGGAGGTTGCTTCATTTGAGGACTATTTAGATTACAGGGGCGGATTTATAAAGGGGGATTTGCCCCCTCAAAAATCACTTTATTGGGATTTCAAAGGGGGATCTCGCAAATTGAGGACGCTTCAAAAGCCTTTTTCTTTTTAGTTCCCCCCCCCCCCACATTTTCCTCAAATTGATATTGATCCTCATACGCGGGCTGACCATCTACTTTTGAGATTAACTAAAAATTTTAAAATTGTCGATGAGCGAAGTTATTGGTCAAGAATTTTGTTAAACTTGACTGTTTCCATATTGTAAGCATCGTTGAACTGTCCATTTTTAAAAACCTCCTTTGAGTAGCCTTCGCAAAGCAACATCAGCTAACCATTGGCGTCTACAGGGGCGGTGAGGGGGGGGATGGCTCCTTCAGCCAAGGAAAGGGGGATAGGAAGAAATAGAAAAAGGGGGTCACCAGGGATAAAAATCCAAAGACCCCTCATCCCCCCCCCCATTTGAGAGGGCTGGATCCGTGATTGCACCTAACGGGAAACTTACGATATAGCAACCGTAGAAACGGGTAGTTTTTACAATGCTCCATACCAATTTGCAACAGCGTCACTTAAGGGAACTCTCCAAATGCGAATTTAAAAACCGATAAAAAAGCCAAAAATCTGTAAAAATTGACGACGAGCTTACTAAAAAATCACAAAATTCACTCTTAGAATCGGGCTTAATTGTGGAGCTACGCAGGTATTATACATGGACTAGTTTGAGACACATTTCTGTGTTCCCATAGAAAAAGTGACAACTTATCAGTCTCCCATGATGCCTGCAATAGCTCCTGAATTCTAGACTTATTAAAGTGTGATTTTCGTTATTTTCACTCGTTTTTTACGTTACATTTGACCATTCATTTGCTTTTAGCAAAAGTTTGCAATAATCATTCATATAAATACAATACTACTGCGCAAGGGGCTCGTTTTACGCACTGCACTGGTCGCGAGAGGTGACCGACGACCGTGTCCTTTCAAGGCGATATTACCTTGCCCGACCCGAGACCTGGGATATCTTTCGTATGCGCATGAGCCTGCCGCACGCGCACAACCAGACCTGAGAAGTGAGTTCATTCATTAAAAAAAAAAAGGACAAATAATCCTCTGCCCGAATCGGTAAAGAAGTCATTGCGGGTAAAATACTTTGAATTCCGGAGCTTTTCGGTCTCTCGATTCTGTCATTCACATTCTCCTGTATACCTGTTCTGCGTCTGGTCTGCGCACCAAGCACCAAGCCGCGGTGGATTCAACCACCACTTATGACCGTATGACGGTCGCGTCGGCGCGTGACGACCAATTTGAGCCGCGAACACAGGTAAATAAAAAGCGGCTCAGGTATAAACACATACAAATCAGGTGGTTTAAATGCTCCTCTGTTTTCTGTTTTCTTCACTATCTCACTCTCTTCCTCCCCCCCCCTCTCTCTCTCTCTCTCTCTCTCTCTCTCTCTCTCTCTCTCTCTCTCTCTCTCTCTCTCTCTTCTCTCTCTCTCTCTCTCTCTCTCTCTCTCTCTCTCTCTCTCTCTCTCTCTCTCTCTCTCTCTCTCTCTCTCTCTCTCTCTCTCTCTCTCTCTCTCTCTCTCTCTCTCTCTCTCTCTCTCTCTCTCTCTCTCTCTCTCTCTCTCTTTTCTTTCATTGACTAATTGGTCCGTGGATCGCGTTGATCGTTGATCCCTCGTCCGACCCAACCAACGGTGGAACCGATGGACGCGAACCGAACGGTGACCACGCCGCGACCCGCGATCATCCATTCTGTAATTTTACGGCCTTCCATTGGTATTTTTGTAGTACCGATGGATCGGTCATTGATTCATTCATGAATATAGCTCGTAGTATTTGGAATACTATACTACGATTCAAGCATCTTCATTGACATAATTCGTCCGGTTTACGACCGCGTTTGATTAGGTCGGGTTCTGAGCTTTCATGTCTCTGAAATCAAGTTCATCGGGTAAACGATTAATGTTGTGGGGGGGGGGGGGGGCACGGACCGCACCGGGACACATCATGATAGCAGCAAATTAGTGGCGGTCCGTGGGGAGGGCTTTGGAGGATCAAACCTCCCTCCCTCCATCTACTTCTTTGGAATAGGGCTGAAAAGAAGAGAAAAACAAACGTTGTAACACCGTAAGCCCCTCCGGCCTCCCCCAACTTTTGAATGGAGCTGAAAAAAAAGCGAAAAAAAAACGGTCATCACATTTTTTCAAATATGCTGCTGTTTTGGGTAGATTTAATGACATTTTTTAATTCACCGATGATTCCACCGCGCGATTGGTTGCCCGATATATTACTCAGTTCAGTTCTGAGTGTGTTTGTCATGCACAAAAGTACTCTGATCTGTAATCTTTTCTCAACCGATGGAGTCTCCGTCACATAAATTTAAAAATCCGTGGATATTTTGATTATTTTTCTACGGTTCTACCGATTAAGAAGTGATTTTATAGAAATGCTAGTATTTTCGTGCATTACAGTTACAAACTGAACTGATTTTTGAAATATTTTGACCAATCAGCGAAGGTGAAGTAAAAATTGTCATTAAATATGCACAACATATAGCAGCTCTGGAAGATAGGAAGAAACTGGAGGGGGGAAAACTTTAAATAAAACAACAGTGGAAAATCAAAAACAATAGTTTTATGACGAATGGGGCTCTTGCAAACTTTCGCTTGAAGCAAACAAATACAGTTAACGCTGATGTCAAAACAAGCGAAAATCACAAAATCACACTAAAAAAGTATGATATTTAGTGATAAACTCATAGCGATATCGTAATGGCGGTATCATGGGAGATTCCTGCGTCTATAAGTCACTTTCTCTATGGAAACACGGACATATGTCCCAAGTTACATAGGAAACTTCTATGATACCTGAGGGTCCTGCGTACCTCCGCCATTTAGCTCGATTCTGATATTGAATTCTGTGATCGCTCATCGTCATTTTTAATGGTTTTCATGCAAGAATCAACTCTTCGATCACCTGCAGAAAAATTTTGCATGAGCCCCATTGATAAAAGAAGGTTTACTGAAAACTTGTTGCAAACTTTCGCTATTCTTAGCATAAAGTTTCAAACAGATCCATTCATCCGCAAAATCTGTTCCAGCTTCAAAATAGGGGAAATATGAATTAAATCGATCTGTGAGCAAGAATTAGCAAGAGACTTAGCCAACCCGCAGTTCAAATAAAACGGGAGGGGCTCGACCGGAATAATTAATAACACACGCCAAAAATATGCCACACGTTGAGCGCCATTGTGCTAAGTCAATACTAAAATACTATCGTAGGAAGGACGCTGAAAGTGTGTGAAAAGGGGTGAAAAACTTGCCGGAAGATATACAATAAATAAGCGACCAAGATCAAGAGGGGGTCAATTATTTAATTCATAATTATTGACACCTTCCCTGATTGACACGCCCCGGGCGTCAGGCTGAGCCCCGCCGCGAAGGGCGGGACCCGAAGCCCGCGGGGTGGCGCGGAACCGCAGTCTGCCGCCGCGCCGCGCCGTCTTTCCACGAAAGGGCCCACGATACATCCGGTATGCTCGTCACTTAAGAATCCCTATGCAAACCTAATCATAATTTATAATTTAAAGCAAACTTGATTCAATAATAATCATAGACCTTTACTAATACTCCAGAAACCGAGGCTTCAAATTTCACTCCTCCGGTGAGGCATTGCGACGCTGAAATACGCCAAAGGCCACCGCGAAAATATAGTATACAGTGGTGCCGTATTTATGCTAATGTTGCACTCTGTATCATTACTCAAATGGGATGTGTTTAGCTTTTTAGTCGAGGGCAGACAACGTTGATCTTGAGTATACCCAGTTTACTTCGAGTAGTAATTTACCATTATTCACTTTGTAGGAAGCTGTTATTATTTACCTTTTCTATGGTCTATTTTAGTCCCACAGAAGTCTGCAAGTCTTCAGTAACACTTTACAATCTTTTCAACCCTTTTCTCTCTGAAATCGCGGCAAATCAGTGAAAGAATCCCAGTTTTTTATGAGTGAATGTGGGGCACGATTTTCTCGAAGTTTTAAAAAGAACTGGTTAACCCTTTCAGATCTGTAAATCAACTTCGTAGATAGTATTGTCCTCTTTTCACTTTTAATTTTGAAAGTGCCGAAAAGGAAAATTCTCCATAACCCAACACAATATTTTTTACAGTTTTTACTATACCAGCAATTACTTAGAACTGTCGGTAATCCGTTATGACACTCAGTACACTGTTGTGGAGGGATTTAAAGAGCCGAGATTGGAACTGTCAAACATTACGGCTCGTGCAAATTGGCAACCGTGTTTTCCCTCCATTATAATCTATGCTAAACAATCGATTGTTGGTAAAGAGCTGCTTCACTGTCGAATCGATTGTTTAATATAGATTCAAATGAAGGAAAAACGTTGCTGCCAACTTGCACGAGGTGCCACTGCCGGCCGTCCAATCAAACGTCGGTTTGATGAATGTGTGATTTGAATAGACCAATTAGAATCGGATTCTGGGTCAGACAAAAACCAATCACATCGCTTCTCGATACCAACATGATAAGAGAATCCGCTTCTGTAAATTCGGATTGTTTGCAGAAAAAATGAAGGAGTTCGGTGAAAAGTTGGAAGAAGCGAAAGAATTATTCAGTGGCGAAGTGTATACAATAAGGCAACGTTGCATTTAGTCTTTTTAAATCCACGGAAAAGATTGATTGTATTGAAAGCCTTCGTATACAAACTTTTTCGTGGGTTTAAATGGACGAAATGTGTCATTGATAGGTCACACGCGGTGGCATTATTGGTGCTTGAGTTAGTAATTTGAATTTCCAGTTGGCCTGCGAAATTTTCAAATGTAGGTAAATCAAATTGGAAAAAGAATGTTGCTGATAACGTTCAAATTGGAACTCATATTCATCTAAGTAGGCTGTTTCAGTAAAACGATAAATCGCAACACATCAATTCAAATGGTGTCCGGTAATATCCGGCTCCAGTGTAAATTTCACATATGTATACTCATTTTCAAGTGGAAAGTTTGCAGAAATTAATCACTGTTGTAGTTATTTTTTATGTGAATTGTAGGTTACTTAGATAGTAACTAAATTACTGCTATAAAGTTGTATTAATTTTTTAATTGAAATGTAGTATTTAATAAACTTTGAATAAACTAAACTTAGTTAATGCATATAAAAATTATTAGTTTAAACAGATAATTCTTAATTTAATTAAGACATAGTAAGTCGACCATTTCGCGATTATAAATTCTACAGCCTCGAAATTGCGTAATAATGCAACGTTCTTCATCTAACATTGCCAAAATCAACATGAATGTATATACATTTTGCTATGAATTTGTCTGTTAAAATCGCCCAAATGCTATTGTTATTATTGTGAGGCTAAGGCGATAACCTATAAATACACGAGAGTCGATGCGACACACCAATTAGTCAAACCAGTCAAATTAACTCCATAAGAAAACATTATTTTCCGTATATTTGAATGGAGTGTAAATCTATGCGTTAAAAGTCACGAGCTTCCACTGCAAACCAAGCTGTTCTGTGAGTTACGTTGTTCACGGCGACTTGCTTGTTGCTCAATCAACCGTACTACAAAAAGACTTCAACGCTCGGATAGGAGAAAAAGCGCTCATCAGTGGCGGCGCGTGCAATCTGACAACGGTGCCTTTAGTCCATTTAAACTCGTGAAAAGTATCGATTTTAGGGAGGCACCCCCAACTTTCGACCTTTTTCATGACTTTAAATGGACTGGGTGCAACGTTGCCGAATTGCACGCGCAGCGCTGCCATGCCACTGCGTCCGTTACTTTTTTAAGTCGGTTCGCTCTCTCCGGGGCAGGCAGGAGCTACTTTCAGCTGCTTTTAGTTTTCTATTCCATTAAAAAGAAAGCTCCTTGCTCCGTCTAACTCAAAAGGAAGAGGTTGTAGCATAAAGACTTATTAAATTCAATCCGTGAGGTTTACACCAGTGGCGGCTCGTGCCATCTAGCAACAATGTCTTCACTCCATTTGAATCTATGTTTAACAATCGATTGCTGGTGAAGCGCTGCATCACGTTCGAATCGATTGTTTTACATACAATCAAATGGAGGCATGACATTGATGCCATATTGCACGAGCCGCCACTGGTTTACACTGAAAAAAAAATGTGCTAAATTTAACTAATTTCTACTTAAACGTACAGGCACCACTTAAAAACTGTTAGTTTGACTATTTAAATTAGTCAAATTAACACCATGCTGTGTTAATTCAACTATTTTCTAACTATTTTAAAGAGTTAAACTAACAATTTTTTTTAAATGGTGTCCATACTTTTAACTAATTCAGCAATCCCCCCCCCCCCTAGTGTAGAGTGGAACGCTGAGTAACGACCCTATACGACAGATTCTACAAATTTATTAGTACACGTAGAAAAAATACCGCGGCTCTCTCTTGGACAATCGACTATTGCTTTTCTGCTCTTTACATCTTTGCAAAAGTGTCGATTTCTTGGGGGATCCAATGGAGCCTCTTGAGGTAATAGCGTAGCTAGAAATTTTCCGAAATAGGGGGGGGGGGGAGTCCAGGGTCTGAAATTGATTCTCAACTGGTAAATATTTGTAACTGGCTTGGCTTGAGAAGTAATGAAACCGAATAAAGGGAGAAAAATTGCAATTCGCAGAGACGCTCTCCGCTAACCAGCAATGCTTGAGAAATCTTGAGTTTACTTCAAGGGCTAACGAGCGATACCTGCCTGTGTTCTTACCTTGAGCTCATCAGTGACGAAGCGTTCTATCTGACAACATGAAATTTTGTCCATTTGAATCAATGGAAAAGGTTGAAATCGGTGGTCATCGCTGTTTCGTTGACAATTCGATATTTTGCGTGGCTTTTAATGAACCGAAAGCAACGTTGCTTAATTGCACGCTTCGTCACTGCTTGAGCTCACAACAGCGCGTTTCCACATTTTTTTTTTTGATATGTAAACTTGCGCCTAAGTCTTACTTAAACATTCATTGAAACTTCCTAGAAATCTATACAGCCAATTTGGTTCAAGTTGTATTTCTGGATAGCAAATTTAATATGGGGGGCTTCTCAAGTTTAAGTCAAGTCAATTAAATCTCAAGGAAAGGTTCTGAACGACACCCTATAGGGCTCCTCCATAATAGTTCGGAGAACGGCCCCCCGAAAAAACCCTCCTTTCCTTCATTTCGCTTTAATCAATGTACTCTGCTTCACATATTTTTAATTTATCTCCCAAATTTTTTCTTAAGACTCCTAAATTGTCCGCAGTAATAAATGTCATAAAGTTTTTCGGAAGCTGGTCCCATTCATTAAAACAAAAACGGAGACAGAAAAAAAAAGTCTCAAAGATACTTCTGCATTTTTTCTTTTCTTTCTGTGGTCTTTCGCCCATTTTTATAACACTCGCTACGTTGCAGTAAATCAAGTGGACGAAGCTCATTTTAGATCGTTAACAGTTTAGCGAGCATTAAAAATATGATACCAACTGAAATATAAAGTGTTTATTTGAGTAATAAAATTATATAGTTAAATTCAACTGCACGAGCGAATGACTTCTAATAATAACAATAACAATATAATAAAAAATAAATAAATGAAAAACAACGCGAATAACCCGTAGCACCGTTGCCAGCCTTTGCTCAGAGGCAAAAAATTACATTTTTAATTTTTCTTTTTTTTTTTTTTTTCTTAAGGGGCTGTTTCAAACTTTGGCTCCTGGTGATCGAAGTCCGTAAATATTTACATGAAAAAATCAGGACAAAAACCAAAAAACAAAAAAACTTCCGAAATCCACTCGTTAACTTAAAAAGGCTTTTAAAAATGAAGTTATAAGTATTTAGTGATGTAACTCAGATGCTTACGGGGTATAGTCATTTTTAATCTGTTACTTCCTCCGTGCTAGCAAAAGAGAGTTTGTGTTATGAGTCACTATATTAATTTGTAATTGGCTCAGGACATGTATTCAGCCCCGAACTGTGAATCTGAGGATAAATGCATGGAAAATTAGTGAAACTAAAACTCAATTTTTATCGACCATAAGGTTTCGCAGGTTTATAGGTATAACAAATGAAGATAAAATCTGTATACATCACGCGCCCTTTTACCAAGCAGCCGCCGCTTCCAATATTCACAGTGTGGGGACTTGTTTTCGATCAATTACATTCGTTGAGATAAAAGCAACCTTTTAAAAAAAATCACCCCCGTTGTACCCAACAGCGCAGGATGGTCTAAGACCGTCCAAAAGTGACAACAAAATCAGAAATCAAATTTCTTACTAATTTGACAAAAAATTAGAAATCAAATTTTTTTATCAATTTATCGCACTCATAAAGTTTGAAGATTAATTTTAAGCACAAAGAAAACTTTCTGATGAGTAATTGAAACCGAGAAATGTCGATGAGAAGTTTTGAATGAAACTTAAAAGGTCTAAAATGAAAATTTTTGATTACTTCATTTCACTGATTTTTTTTTTTTTTTTTTTTTTTTTTTTTTTCAATTTCAGACCATAGTGAAGCGTTTCAATCAACATGCAAAGCTGGTTTCATTCTGAAATCTGGCAATTCTTGTGTAAGTAATTCTGAGTAAGAGTTTTGTTTTGTTTTTGGTTCCCCCCCCTCCCCCCCATGTCATCTTTTCCTACACGTATAATGTTGTTTTAATTCTCTCTTTCCGCTTTCGTCTTGAATTGATTTCACATTCGTGTAAATCATTAACCACGGCGAACCGCTCGTGGTACCCAGACCTGTTAGTGCGCGCGCGTCGATATTAAGTTTTGAGTATTTGTTTGATTTATCAGACAGAGAATGTACATAACTCGAGCATTTACATAAAATGTGTGCAACCAGAGCCCTCTTTTTATATTGTTGTAGATTTACTGTCTTTGGAGGAGCGCGCCTCAAATGACATTGTAATCATTGTATACCGGTGTGTTTTGGAGTGAAGAACCCGCCGACCACTCCCCCCTTCCCCTTTGCTCCCTAATTCGCTAGTGATGCTTCTTTTCCTCCAGTTTCATGATTTCAAGTGACAAAGATTTGATCGTTGCAATCGAGAATTCTGGTATTTTTACCCTCTGATATTTCTCACTAGGAATTCTGGTCTTTTTGACAAGAAAAAGCTCATATTTTTGATCAGAATGATCTGGATAGAAACGCTAGAATATCTGCTAAAAAATGCGATAATTTCAGCTGAAGAGGCCAGAATTAATCGGAAACTGGTCAATAGAGTTCTGGGTCTCTTTAGTTCCACAAGGACCGACAATCTACAATTCCAGTCAAGTAATAGTGACCGTACTCGTGCATTGAGAGAAAATTTCTCCTAAAAAGTAACCAGAATTCTAATAAATTGTTCCTGAAAATAAATTCTAGCCTTCTCAATAAAACTGTTTGTCTTTTCAACCGGAATTCTGACATTTTCATCAGAAACTCTTCCTAATTTGATGAAAATGACATATAATTTTTTACCAGAATAATTTGGTGAAAAACGTCATAGAATTGAAAATACCTGAATGTTCTTCAAAAGCCCTTGTTCTTATCGAATCTTCACATTAGAATTCTACGGCCATTTTTAGGAGAACTTTTCCTCAGTGTAAGAGTTGAAGCCTCGTGTTTTATCAAGACGCAGAGAGACATTTCTGAATCACACCCACTAAAAATATCACTAACCTTAAAATAGTCTGTCTTCAGAAAGCGATAGTGGTGGCTCGTACAATTTGGCAACCATGATGTTGCCATTCATAACCTATGCATAAGTATCGATTCCTCAGTGTTTCTATTCGAATCCCCTGAAGATCGATTATTTTACTTAGCAGTGGCGGTTCGTGCCATTTGGCAACAATTTTTCTCCTCCATTTGATTCTATGTACAACAATCGAATGCTGGTGAAGCGCTGTTTCATTGTCGAATCGACTGTTTTACGTAGGATCAAATGGAGGGAGAACATTTTTGCCAAACTTCACCAGCCGCCACTGTTACTTAGGTTTAAACGGAGAGTATCCGATGTTACCATATTGCACCTAAGTCGCCACTGCTCTGCATAGTAAATATTAAGTACATTGTAGTACAGCAGAAGACTCGGTTGAATAATGTTCAACTTGAAACGGTAATTAAAAATTAATTGATTATTTTTTTTTTTTTTTTCGAGAATTCTTTACTGTTCACGTTCGAGCTTTTACGTCAAGAAATGCGTGTTTAGTCTAAATTATTAAAAGGTTGTAACCAGTGTCGTAGCGTGCAATTCGGCAACGTTGCAATGTTTTCATTTAACCCCATATAAAAGGTCGAATGCGAAGGTGTTCAACGGACACCAACAGTTCGACCTTTTTCATGGGTTTAAAGGGACAAATTACAACGTTGCCAAATTGCACGCTACGCCACTGGTTGTAGTCTTGCAAGAGACGCGTCAATATACGAGCCTTACATTCGACTTTAAAACCGATGTATTATATTTTTCAGCAATAAAAATCGCAGAAAGAGCATCGTAAGATCAGTAAATATAGATCAGATATATGTCATTATTGACTTTTGACAAACCGATCATGCCTTATACAAAAGATAGATATGATATTCTTTATAAATACATATGCTCAAATAACCGAAGAGATCTCGATAAAAAGAAAAGGAAGAGAAAAAACTTCGAATGTGGTTGAGGAAGCGAATGTATATACAGCGTCGGCCGAACCTCATTTCATCCCGGTTAAAAAATAAAATAAAAAAAACTGTAACGTATTTATCATTATATAGGTAGATGTTAGAGGTACCTCATCCCCATTTATCTCACGTTTTAAGGGTTGCGCTCCTTTTTTTGGAGAGTCAACCCCTGCTCTTTGCTGCATATACAACCCTATCGCTATTCGTAATTGCCGAGTCTACGCGACGTAAATTTACGGGGCCCTCAGAAGAAAGAACAGTTCGGAAATTCGATCAAATGTTTTTTGTTTCTTCCTCCTCTTACTGTCGCAGACTCTTTATCTCTCCCCCCTCCCCCCCCCTCTCTCTCTCTCTTTCTCTCCGTTTCTCAGTATCTTCTTCTCTTCTTTTATATAGTCTTTGAACTCTTCTCATATTCTCATCCCCTTTTTTTTTCTTTTTTTTTTTTCGCAGATGAATTTCTATCTTTTTTCTTTTTCTTTTTCCTCATAGCAAGCGCCCTCTGTCTATTCAGACAGAAGAGCGCCTTCTTTGGTGTATACGCTCAATCCGTGTGTCCGAATTCAAATTTCAGATTACGACAGCCATCAATATTTTTCAGACGAGAAATCGATTACCTTCCGGCTTTAGAGACTCCATTAAGCACTCGCACTCCGCGCGCAATTGCTGATCTAAGTCATTAAACTCTTTTTCTTTTTTTTCTTCTAATGGCTGCAGATGCGTCTGTTGGAATGTGTGTGTGAGTGGGTATCTGTATACACAGCCTACTTTTAATGTACCGTGGACTCACATTTTCTACTATTTACATAATGATTCTTAGACGTGTGAGAGGAAGTAATGCGTATTTTTGGCAATTCGCCTCTCACTATATAGGTAATTGCTTGGTATTAAAAAAAAAGAGGCAAGAAAGCATCGTCACGAGACTACCGTGGGATACCGGAGGATGTGTTTGAATATAGGTTCAGGTATGTCTGTAGGCAAAGAGTTGGGATTTTAAATGTCCTTACCCAAACAACACGATAAAACATGAGTCTGTTTTATCGATATATGTTTTGGTCGCTTAGCTGTTACAGATGTTTAAAAAACGCACACACACACAAACACTTTTAACACACCTTGAAATCATCTCTATATTGACGCCGAAAAGTTATATGAGACAACCAGGGGTGTACGCAGGATTTTTCCTGGGAGGGGCTAGTACTGATTAGAGTCCCTATATGTAGAGAGTTAAGACAAGAGGGTAGTCAACTTCTGATTGGTCGATGAATTTTAGGCTCTACGGACGCCGCCATTGGATGCGATTTTGCACTTTTGTTTTGTTTACCAACGGTCTTTTACAGATAAAAGAGTTAATTTGCGACGAATCTGTTAATTTTAATCATAATGCACCACAAGAATGTCCATAAATCTCAAAAGAATCATTAAAAAGCGTTAATACATGTCGATCAACAAAAGCAGGGAAAGATTACATCGTTACAAAC
This sequence comes from Trialeurodes vaporariorum, assembly GCA_011764245.1. Taxonomy (NCBI): domain Eukaryota; kingdom Metazoa; phylum Arthropoda; class Insecta; order Hemiptera; family Aleyrodidae; genus Trialeurodes; species Trialeurodes vaporariorum. The sequence goes on from VMOF01000320.1 coordinate 29,689,292, forward strand.
TTAGCGGAACTGTAATCTTTGCAGTGGAGCAAAACACAACAACGGCCTCAGAATGTAAACAAATGTGCAAAATCGCATCCAATGGCGGCGCCCATGATTTCTCTTGTCTTAACTCTCTACATATAGGGACTCTAGTACTGATAAGTGTTTGACTGAAAATTATTCCCCCTTCTCCTTCCACCCCACAAAATTGGAGGTAGCCCCCCCCCCCCTCGTGCTTATGCCACTGCACTATGGTCTGAGGTCGAAAAAAGGGGCCGAAAATCAGTGAAAAAAGTAATCAAAAATTATCGTTTTTGACCTCTTAAGGTGATTCTTTAGCGTTTAGTGCCGATTTCTGCCATCAGAGCGCTACCGTTCGATTAAAGTCAAATTATAGGCCGAAAGTAATTTATTTTTAAGAAAACGGAGTGTCAGTTACTAGATAATCATCTGAAGAGTGTCTTCGGAAAAAATCTCGTCAATAACATCAAAAATCAGGCTGAAAGTACCAAAAAATGAAATATTGCAAATCGATGCTTGTATCTAAATGCGATATTTCATTTTTTGGTACTTTCAGCCTGATTTTTTAAGTTATTGACGAGATTTTTTCCGAAGACACTCTTCAGATGGTTATCTAGTAACTGACACTCCGTTTTCTTAAAAATAAATTACTTTCGGCCTATAATTTGACTTTAATCGAACGGTAGCGCTCTGGTGGCAGAAATCGGCACTAAACGATGGAGATTCACCTTAAGCTTAATTTGAAATTTTCGAGTGACATTTTCAGGTTCTAATTACTTACTGAAAGTGTTTTCTGTGATCTTGAAAGTTCATGAAACATATTTTGATGAGAAATGTTCTTTCAAATTTTAGGCCAGTTTTCGACAGTTTTAGACCATAGTGCAATAGTGACAACAATAAACGACGTTGATTATTTCAAAAATGTTGCGCTCGAGGATAAAAAAAAAAAACTTATTGTGAATGTTTAGAAAATGTTGTCCTCTCATAGGTACAGAAAAGAGAACTTGTTCTGAGATTAGGTTATGGTTATTATCTGCTTTGAACACGTTTTCCCCTATTTTTTAGGTTTAAAAGCATTTGAAGAGTAAATTTCGTGAGTGTTAAGCGCTACCATAATTAAATTCACAGGTTTTTAAGTTGTTAGTGCTACCATTTTTATTTTTGGAAGTTTTTACACGTGAATCGACCCTTAAACTGTCGTAGCAAAAGTGTGCAACAGCCTCATCAAATAAATACAATATGTAAATGTAACAAATGAAAATTGTCTTTACCTTCAGGAGTTAAAAGTCCGGAAGGGTTGATCTCATCGCCTCCCTGTGACCTCACTTTAATCGCGGCGCAGCGTTTAAAAACCGCGCATGAGAAGAAGGCATCTATAGATTCAACCATTCATCTACCTTCGGCGCGAGCGAGTTCTTGCATTCAGGTAAGCTACATACAAAATTAGTGTTCAGGTAAATTTTACAGAGCGTTACCCTGTACTAATATTTGATAAACAAGTGGGACTAAACACGAATGGCACACGCTAAGGAGACAGTGAGAGAGAAAAGTGACCCATATATTTAAAAAAAAAAAAAAAAAAAAAGGAGGCTAAATAGTCTAATCGAAAAAAAAAGGTTTGTGAAACGAGAGTGAGGCAGACATGAGACATTAGTATACGTTGCAAGAGAGTGCATCAGAGTCAGATGCTATACCTGAGTGGAGAGAAAAGCAGTCCGCTAAAAAAAAAAAAAAAAAAAAAAAAAAAAAAAAAAAAAAAAAAAAAAAAAAAAAAGAAGGGAAAAAAACAGTAAAAAGTAACAGCAGGCTGTGGTGGTACTGGCAGTGAAGTTACTTATTAAGATGTATAAAAAAGCGACCATCCTAAGATCTTTTTTTTTTTTTTTGTTTTTTTGTAATCTCTAAAAGATATTGCACAGAAAATTAAATGGAAATCCAGCCTGATGGAGTATGTACTTACTTACTGTTCAGTGCATACGTTCCTATGGGAAAATTAAATATTCACTCAAAAACTGATGAATTAAAAATTTGCAAGTATAAATTTCTGGATGAAAACTAATTTTGAGCAAAAAGCTAAACTTTAGTGTTGACTTTGTCTAAAAAATGTGGGCTCTTTTGAAGTTTTTTTTTTTTGCTTTTTTAGGCATTTACGTGTACTTTATTTTTCTTGTGTACTTTATTTATCCATTTATTTATTATTTATTTATTTATGCTCGGGAATGGGGCTCTTGCAAACTTTTGCTACAGGCTACAGGGGATAGATGAGTTGATTTTTGAAGAAAAACCTGTAAAAATTACTATGTGTACACTGAAAAATCACGAAATTCACTCCTAGAATCGGGCATAATGGCGCTTCAACGCGCAGGTATCATTGGAGATTCATATCTAAATTATTGTGCCATATCTATGTGTTTCCGTAGAGAAAGTGACAAATTAGACAGGAATCTCCCATGATACCTGCGTTGAAGCGCCATTACGATATTATTACCTTTAGAGCAGTTTTGTGAGTTTATTACTGAATTTTAGATTTTTTCAGTGTGATTTTCGTGACATTCGCTGGTTTTTTCATCCGATGGGACTATTCATTTTCTTACAGCAAAAGTTTGCAAAAGCCCAGTGGCGTCGCGTGCAATTTGGCAACAATGTATTCTGTCCATTTAAACTTATGTAAAAGATCGAATTCAGGAGGTGCACAGTGCACAAGGAAAATTCGATTTATTTAATGAGTTTAAATGGAGCAGTTGCATTGTTGCCAGATGGCACGCGACGCCACTGCAAGAGCCCCATTGAATGAAATATTCAAAGACCAATGACCGTCAAAGATTAGTGGGCTGCCAAACGTTCCCTAGGATGGAAGCTCCTTTTGAGGCACGGCTGTCGTTTTGATGCGTAGAATTAATGACATTTTACCGATGATTCCACCGGTTGAGAAAAGATTATACAGTTATTCAGTTGAGCGTATGATTGTACAGCACGAAAACACTCTTATCTGTAATCTTTCTTGAATCGGTAGAAATGCTGTTATTTATTAAAATATCCGCAAGTTTTTTAAAGTCATTAAAGACTCCACCGATTGAGAAAAGATTACATTGGCGAGTATTTTCGTGCGTTACAGTCATTCACTGAAATGAACTGTGTAATCTTATCCCAACCGGTGGAATCATCGGTGAATTGGAAAATGCCATTAATTCAACGCAAAACGGCAGCTCTGCATTGAGGATCCAATTTGATCGTCAGAAGAAGCGTTTGGTCGTTCAAAACAGTGTTTGGTGTTGATGGTTTCGGGGTATTCCACAAACGGGGGCATCAAATGCTTCGAACCTAGCAGAAAAGTGGATTTCAGTCGAATCCCGATGACCTGATGTATTTGATCCTCTTGTTTGCCACGAAAAAACATCAACAGCAAATATTGATTTGAAATGCGAAGGCTGGTAGCCTCCGCTGAGTGTTCAAAAGGGGCCAAATAATGTTACAGCTTGGCGGTCCTAGGGACCCTAGGCGGTCCCTGAAAGACATTTGGACGATGAATACTTTTCGTTGAGTTTTAAATGACCGCGTACGTAAGAGCTCACCAATCATCTGCGCGCGGGACATTATTTTGGTCTCAAGAAGAGACGGTCTATGATCGGCCACAAGGGTATGTTGAGATTATTTTCGGTCTTATGTTGTACTTTTTTCGGGTTAGCTTTCTCGAAACTGGCGCATGTACAATTTTGGCGTCAGTTAGTTATTTAAATCAATTGTTGAGATTTTCACGAATAAATTGATACATTACCAGAGACGGCCCGTGTGAGGGAGGGGGGCTTTGGGGCTCAACCCTCCACCCCCCCCCACTTTTTTGTAAAAGGACTCAAAAAAAAAGGGAAAGAAAGGTCGTTACACCTTCGGCCACCATCCGCTTACACGGAAGAGGGCTCAAGAAAAGTGATAAGTAAAAAAAAACAAAAACAAACCGAAACGAAACAGGAAAAAAAATGTCATAATATTTTTTCAAGCTCCCCCCCCCTTGAACTCACGAGCCGCCATTGTAGGCACATTACAAGTATAAATTAAATTCAAAATTGATGTACTCGCACTAATTACTTGTTAGATAAAAATGACAGTCTCCAAATCTCTGAAATTTAGTGGCGTCACTGGGGTGGGGGGGGGGGCATGACTGCCCCCCTCCCCCCCCCCCCCCAAACGGTATAGAGAGAAAACGTGTGAAAAAGTAAAGGGAGGTAAAAGGAAAGAAAAGAAGGGAAGAGAAAAAAAACGAAAGAAAGAGAGAGAAAAAGAAAGAAGTAGCAGAGGGAGACAAATATGAGGAGAAAATTAAGGGGGAAGGGGAAGGAAAAGATATTGACTTTAATTGAATAAATGAATAAATATTAGAGGACCTCGAAGGTTAACCCTTCGTTTTTTTTTGTTTGTTTTTTGTTTGCTATTCTTTTTTTGTTTTTGTTTGTTTTTGTTTGTTTTTTGTTTTTTGTTTTTTTTTTTTGTTTTTTTTTTGTTTTTTTACTATCTCAGAGTGTAGGTTTCTAAATCCGCAATCAAAGTTTAATTGTGACCGATCTCTAAATAAACCAAAACATTTACCGTAAATACGGACCTAAATTCTGATGAATTTAGTTTTTAAATTGTTCCAAGTGGCAACAAGGAGATGATTTGGTAATTTTCGTCAGGGATTTAGAGTAAAATTCACAACAGTGTGAAAGTTTGCTAAATAAACCTAAATTTTTCAAAATTTTCTGGGGGTGGACAATCTGACCCCACTAACTGGGGGGGGGGGGCTAAATCTCCTCAGGGGACCTCACATCTTGCCCCCCCCCCAAATAATGCAAAAGTCTGTTTACACCACTGCTGAAATTGCCAAGCCCGTTGAATATTATTCTGTAACTCTTATTAAATTTTTGGACGAAAGTGCAACCTAACCTAACTTAACAAAATCGCTTTCATCTCGTATCAATACGCCCTCATCTAATCATGTTATAATTTCCTCAGTCTTCTCCCCTGCCTTCACCCTGTCTTCACCCTCACAGTCTCTCAAGAAAGAAAAAAATAACGCTGACATAATCATCCCGTCAACAATCAACACCTCGAACAAATGCCCGTGATTCAATTTACAAATGAGATCTCTGACGCGACGAGACTGTCAGTGCGGGGTGCCTAACCGGCCGGGGCTGGTGCTGATGCTGCTGCTGGCTGCATCTTTAGCGATCCAGCATATCCTAGTGTATCCAGAATTCCAGAAGTAGCAGAGGGAAGCAGGAAGCGGGATTTGAGCAAATAATTAATTTGCAACATAAGCCGAAACGCTTTCACCCTTTGACGGAGGAGGCAGGCAGGCGCGGCGCGGCGGCTGGCAGGCAGGCAAAAGGCTAGACCAATGCAAAGGCAAAGGTAAAGGGTGAGTGGGGGCCTTGGGGAGAGGGGAGTGAAAGGGGTGGTCGAGAGAGCAGAGCTGCACACACACAGTCACGGTGCAAAGCAGTGCAGAGTGCACATCAAGTCGGCGTCGCCAAATTTATCGGAGAAGAACTCAGATCTCCCTTTTTTTTCATGTAAAATGGTTTGTTTTTTGTTTTTGTTTTTGTTTTTTTTTGCCTGAAACGATCAATGCATGTTTTATGTAATCAGATGCACGACCCAGGAATTTACCTCCTCCCCTCTCTAAGCCACAAATTTATAGAGAGAGAGAAAAAAAAACGTTTATCCCAACGGCCAATCCCTAGAGGCTGATCTCTGATCAGAGAATTTTTTAGCAGAGGTTTTTTTCTGACAGCAATTTGATTCTATGCAAGACCCATTTATAGTCTAAAATTGACCCTCCCGTGTATCCAGTCTTGAATTCGTGACACAAATTTCATAATTGGTAAAAAAGGGAACTTTAGATGAGACGTGTGAAATCGATGAAAATGAAATTACTCGAAAATTTCCTAATTTCGAAGTTACGATCGATCAAAATGTTAAAGATTTTCAAACTTCGATTGATCGAAACTTCGAATTTTTCTCAAATGATTTTATGTTTAATCGAAAATATATGATAAAAAAAAAAGTCGGCATTTTTCGATCGATCAAAATTTTTTAGACGTTTCGAAAAATCGATAAACAGAAATCCGAACTCTAAAATATACTTTTAACCAAAATTTCAAAAAAATAAACATGACTAATAAAAAATACTTCTAATTTTTTCTCTTAAAGATGCAGTTTTGTGACCTGACCGATTTTCTTTTGATAGGATCCATAATTTGTGAGAACGAGGAAGTAAAAATTCTGATTGTTATGGAAAATTCCTCAGATTTTTTTTTTTTATTTTATTAGATCGAAATCTGCGAGTGTTTAAAGTAAATTTGACAACGCTGCCTCGAGCGGAGACTGAAAGCACGGTGTGGTGGTGCAGTGAGTGAGTGAATGAGTGAGCGGTGGTGCACTGCACTTATCACCTGTTTAAACAGCCCTTCGGTTGAACCGTGGGAAAACGAACGGCGGCGAATCCGAACGGGCGAAAATATCTCCACAGAAAATCGGGATCGCGCACTGTCGCCACTCGCGTTCAACGTCGCACAATGAATCGAATCTTGCGATGTATCGAATAACTCAATTCGATATTGATGATGAATGATTGTCGAATAACCTATTTCAGTAGGGGGCTAATTTTTGCTCGTATAAAAAAAAAAAAAAAAAAAAAAAAAAAAAAAAAAAAAAAAAATCTATTTTTTTTTCTTCTTCGTCTATTTTTTTTTTTATAGAACACGATGGAACAATATGAAATGTTTTAAAAAATATAAAAACAAAAAAAGAATAAAAAGCGGATTTTATCCAAAATTTATTTTAGTTCCGTTTTGGTTCACTCTTTGGAACTATGCTTTTTACTATTGTTTTTTGTTCCATTTTTTGTGGAGAGGCTCGTTCAATTTGTTTTCCGAAATGTAACTTGTGCCTTAAAAATTCAACGGATGAAGGTAAAAGAGCTCAAGATTCGAGCGGGACTGACAAATTTTAGCTTTTTTTATCTCTACGGAACACAGGTAACCGCAAAAAAGTATTGATAACCCAAGTGGTCATTGTGTTCCATTTCGTTTCGATGGAGCACTCGAACCGCGCTAAACTTACTGCTATAAAAGATGCAGTGCTCATTCCTGTTTCGTTAAAAAAAAAAAAAAAAAAAAAAAAAAAAAAAAAAAAAAAAAAAAAAATTAGCCTTATGATGTGAAGAGGCGCATTCATAAAAACCGTATTCCTTTCTCTTATGACTCTTCGCCTCCTCGCTTTTTTTAAGAAACCGCGAAGGAAACGACAACACAAATTGTGTATTCGCTATTTCCCCTTTCTCAAAAATCCTGGAATCAGTGGCGGACTCAGAGGATGGTGGGGGGGGGGGGGGGGGGGGGGGGTCTGTAAAATTTTAAGCGTCGTAGAAGGCAATTTTAGGCTATTCTACGTTGCAAAAATTTATAATTTGAGAAAACAGATGGAGGGGGGGGGGGCTTACGCCACCACTGCCGGCCTTGCTGAAATCCAGGAGTGTCATTGACATACACGCAAAAGTTTGCGACAGTCGAATCGCGTTCCTGTCGTCCAAGCATGTTTGCGTTCTATCCCTGTGTGCGCGACGCACCGCACAATCAAAGAAATCTGTGCCAAGTTAAAGGGGGTAAGGAGCAGCCTCCCTCTCTCCCCGTCTCTCTCTCTCCCCCTCTTCCTCTCTCTCTTTCTCTCCCCCCCCCTCTAACCCCCCTTTCCTCACTCTTAAATCTTAAGTCTCAAGGGCCGCTGACACGCATCGCTGCCTTAAGGCTCCGAATCAAAAGGGTTTCATTGTCATCTCTTGCACTCTGGAGAGGAAGGATCCGCTGATAGGAGCAAAGGAGCAGCGGTATAGTGATGTCACTGTCCCGCCGCCCCACCGCCACCGCGCTCCGGACGCCGCCCGGCCCGTGGAGGGATGCAGGGCCAACGCAATGCAACGGCTCTGCACAATCGGTCATCAATGAATGACAACTCATATATCAGTTTTTATTCTCAAGTCTTGCTTCTTCCGTATTCGCCGAGCTGTAACAATTGCCGTGCGGATAGATTTCAGTGTCATCCTCTGAAATTGCTCAGTTAATTACTCGTATTGCACTTTATCCTGATTGAGAGAGGGGGGAGGGTGATGCTGATGAAGGGGAATTGTTAGGATTGGTGGAGTGGATGAGAAACTGTGTACTTCAGAGCGCTTTAAGTCAGCGGAATAGAGGGATATCGCGGTACTTAACGGACAAACCGTTTTTTCTCCGAATAAGAAAATGCCTTTGGTGTACTATAGATAGAAATGATAGAAACGTTGTATAGGGAGTACCGAAACGACGCGACGCTTCATAGAGGTCCAGATGAGTCAAAAAATTAACATTGGCAAGATAGCAAATCAACTCCTCTGGTCTCCAGGAGTCGCCGATAGATGGCGTCGTCTTATGGAGCTGCCAGTGTTAAATCAACAGCCAATCAGCACTCGTTGAGCTCGTGTCGGTACTCCCCATACAACATTTCCATCAAGAGATTCTAGTGATACCGGGAACAAAGATACCTGGCTAGGGTAAGCAATACGCAATGCACAGCACACCATTCAAAACACGCATTAGGTGTGCTGCGTATTGCATACTCCGGCCAAGTATATTTTTGTCCCCGGAAGTACATTACTCACAAGAGCAATTTCGTCACCATCTCTCACAATTTTTTAGCACTACAGCTCAGCCATTTGTTTTACAGCGTATGAGCAGTTTCAAGGAGCTTTTCGGGAATATCTAACTACGTCGAACAATGATTCCACAGATAGAAACAAAGATGACACGAGTAAATGAACTTTATTTTTATGACTGTATTTGAAAGAAGCGGTTGAATCAGTAATCTTCTCGTTTACCAGAATCATCGTTGGGCGTAGGAATTCCGTGCCGTTCTATATTTCGTACTGACTGCAATTCGTCCACCAATATAATTATTTCAGTGCAGTGGCGAGGCGTGCGATTTGGCAACGTTACTTTTTTCCCATTTAAACACATTAGAATGGTCGAAATACCTGGTCATCGCCGATGACTAAAGTGCTCGACTTTTTTGGTGAATTTAAAAGGAGAAAATATGTTGTTGCCAAATGTCACGCCTCGCCACTGTTACTTTCAGTGGCGTAGCCAAACAATTTTCGAGTAGAGATTTGGAAGGGGGTCAGAGAGTAGTCGGGGAGGTCCAAAGTCCAAATCTGACCAAATTCCGCCGAAACTTTGGGGCTAATTTTGATGTCAGGATAGTAATCCCTCTAGGACCCCCCCCCTTCCCCTAAGTTCGCCGTTACAGAGGTTGTTTACCCTTTTATGTAACTATTTTAGGGTGCTTGTTTACTTTTCTGCTCTTTTGGTTGAATGCACATTCCTAGGTGTGGGTTTAGTTCGTTTACCAACAATTATGGCGATGAAGCAACTTTAAATTACAGAGCATTACACATTTTTCGTACAGTAACAGTTTGGTCAAGAAAGGTCCTTATAAATTGCTTCTTCAATAAATAATGATACACTATTACACGATGCATATAGGACAAAAATCAATAAGATAAAAGAAAGGAAGTCAAAGGTGGAGTCAATAGGAAGCGTCACACATCTCACTCTCACTGAAAAAAGAGAGCGAAAAGTAACAAATAAAATGCACCTGTAATCGCTTGGTGAGTTGGTGAGGTGAGAAAGGTCCATTTTTACGGCAGCGAAGTCTTTTGATCAACCCCAAGTCCTCTAAACTCCTCAAACGATTGTGGCAGCAACTCAACAAGACCAATGATGTCAGTTTTAGAAGAAATCTCCTGCGGACTCGGAAACTCTCTAAACGGAGATTGTGGGGTTTCCCAATTTTACGACTTCTCAAAATTTTTTATTTATCAAGGAACGGAGACTCATGTTCATGTGTGTCAAAAGACGCGTTCAGTCATCAAAAGTGGAGAGTAGTTCCAGACAGGCCCGTCACATCTTTCTACCGGGCCTCGGTACTATAAGGCTGGCTTTCGGGCACCCTTTCCCCCCGGGAGGCCTCCCCCCCGCCCCCGCCCCCTTCCCCCAACTCCGAGAATTTTTTTTCAAAATTTCCCTTCCGATCTATCACTTCCAGCCATTTAGAGTCGAACACTTTCAAATTAAAGTAATCTAAATAAATTATTGCTACAGATCCAAGGGTAAATTTTAAGGTATTAAAGACAAAAGAGCAAGTTAACTTCAAACTAGAAAAATAAAAGTGTATTAAAGCTATTTTTATTTCGAAGAGTTGCCCCTTAGTCTTTTCAAATTTTTGGACTTCATTTGATGTTCTTAAAATCTCTGGACATTTTAATTTTGGCCTTTTCTTCTTTTGTACATTTCCTCTTTGGGCCTAATTTTTTGGATTTTAATGTTTTGGACATTATAATTTTTGGACTTGAAAGTTTTGAACACATCATCTGTATACTTAATTATTTTGTTGGTTTCGGACTTTTTTCTTTACATTTGACAACATAGCAGCTGCACCGGCAGCAGCCAAAATCGACTGACCCATGACGAAAAACGAGAAGATCCATTTGTTAAAATGCAAATGCACTCAGATCCCTTCGATTCAGTCCGTCGTGGTTGCCAGATTTCAGTAGCGAGGCGTGAAATTTGACAACGATGCACTTTCTCCATTTAAACTCACTAAAAGAATATCGAATGCTTCGGTCATCGCCGATGACCAGATGTTTCGACCTTTCTAATGTATTTAAAGGGGGGAAAAGAAACGTTGCCAAATTGCACGCCTCGCCACTGCCAGATTTTCCAAAAAATATTCACATGTTACACTGATTTGAATGCTGCGAGGATTTGTCTGCACAGTTTGGCAACAATGGACCTCGTATTTAATAACTTCAACACAATATCGAATGGAAACCGAATTCTTTTGTTGAGGGGGCAAATGGTATTATTATAATCCGTATTATTACTAGGTATTGTTAACACTACAGTGTAAGGTTTTATTATTAGGTCAGAAAAGAAGCAACAAGTTATAAAATGCATATTTGGCACGTTCAGTTCAGAATATTCACGCTACAACTCAATTCTTGTCATTATGATTTTATTATTATTTTTTTTTTAACTTTTTGGTTTTTTGCAATTCCCCCCCCCCTTTCTCTCTCTTTTTATTTTTTCCCCCTTTATAGAGCTGTACAGGGCCGAGGAAGTCGATATTTTTGAAACATATACCATACCACCACACAAACACCACATCTTTTCTAATACATTTGTTTCTCCTTTGGTTTGCAGCTTTTATAGATTTTGTAGATCCTTGAAGTTCGAGTATACAATGCGAGCAATTTTAGACGGTATATGTAAGTAAATATTGATGCGGCTAACCTAAAATCTATTACGGGTGTAATTCAGAAACTTTCCTTTAGACCTACTTTTACATGGGTGCACCCTGAATTTCAGCGCGGGAGAGGGGGGGGGCTACGTAAATATCTCGCAAGGGGCGTCCTCCAGAGTTGAATTGGGAAAATTTTGGGCACCTTCTCCTCTCCCCCAGGGAGACTTTCTGCGTGCACAACTTCTTTCGTCAATTATTTAAACTCGTACAAAAATATTGATAGTTTAAAGGCTCAATAAAACCCCGCGAGAATCGATTCCTTTCAATTGGGTTTACATAGAGACGCATCGACACAAAAGCCACCAATGGTCCTTAGAACGTTCGTCATCGTTAAAATTTCGATCTTGTTGCCTGCTAATTGCTTCATAATGTCTTGAAGTGAGAGAGAGAAGAAGATAAGGGGGATAGAGAGAGAGAGAGAGAGAGAGAGAGAGAGAGAGAGAGAGAGAGAGAGAGAGAGAGAGAGAGAGAGAGAGAGAGAGAGAGAGAGAGAGAGAGAGAGAGAGAGAGAGAGAGAGAGAGAGAGAGGGAGGGAGAGAGAGAGAGAGAGAGAGAGAGAGAGAGAGAGAGAGAGAGAGAGACGGGGAGAGGGGCGTAAAAACGAACAATTTTAATTGGGTTGGCAAAAATCCGAAGAATTAGAGAAACTGTAAACTTGCAATTTGGATCATTATAGTGAAATAGCAAAATCTTGGTCGCGGGATCCTGACAAACGGCTCACAAGAGATCGGTGCACAGAAAGTGTTAACAAGGACGAGGGATTGGATAAAAGCATCGAAACTGTGAATTGAGGCTCTATGAGGCGGACGCATTAAAAATAATTCTTTCATTGGTGGGGTCTAGGGAGGGAACGTCGAATGCGATCACAGTCCCGTATCTCACTCATTTAACGTTCTGGAGAAGGATCTTATTGGAAAACTCCGGGTGAAGATGCCTGAAGCCCCAGAAGGCCGTGCTGATGAGCAGCTTCGAGTAGCGCTTGGCTCGATGATAGAGCTATACTGCCGTGTTACCGGAGAGAGTAATAAGAGCAAAATCGACATTTTGAGATAACTGACTATGAAGTTTCAAACCTAAAATTAATGAGTTCAAAATCCTCCGTTTTTCATGAAACTTTCAGGAAACATCACTCCGGGTGTTTGAAATCGTTGAGATGATCAAAAACCAACAGATTTTGTCTTCAACTATAAAAAAAAAAATTCTGTTTCCCCTTTCATGTTACGCAAGACAGTAGTAAGTTCTATAAAACCAATGGAAAAATCAAGGTAGATGACGCTGCATTCGCGCTCTTACTGTTCTCTTCCGTGACAGTGGACTAGGCCGAAATACACGGCAGGAGCAAGCTGAAGCGCGACTTACTGCTGTCTTGCGTGATAACGTAGACTTACTGCTTTCTTCCTTAACTTGACAGCAATTTTCACGTACTATACTTACTGCTTTTCGACAACTCTCGTTTATTGCGAAAAAGGCATATTTTCCAACTTTTTTTAGGTTCAATAGATTCTACAGATTTAAATACATTGCATTTTGAAGAAATCTCAATTTCGAAAATGTGTGACTTACTGCTCTTTTTGGTAACACGGCTGTACATGATCTTACTTCTTGAGATCCGGGCCAACCGGAAGTGAGACCGTTTTGGGCCCGGGTGTTGAATTAGTTGGCAACACTGTTGTCGTTGATAAGTGACGTCATCCGATTCTCTCTACTTATTCTAATGTCTCGGTTGAGTCGCTACTCGTTCAAAAGCAGCCATGGCTGTACCTTAATCTTGACTTGACTTCCCTGTACAATGTTCTTACCCACCGTTTTAAAGAATGATTTATTCAATAAATAAATAGTTATTAAACTCTAATAATCGCGCAGCCTTCTTCATTTCTAACATGACAGCAGAGTTCGTGGTTCCTGATTTCTCGGTTCTCCTTTTTAGTAACCTAAAATAAAGTATGGTGCACTTATCAAACACGTGTGGCTGTCTCGCGAAATTTGCCGGTAACAAATTAATCATCGTCCTTTTTTTCTCGTTAATTTAAATTAAGTGCTCACGATGAAACTCACGCGAGTAAATACACAAGTTTTTTTGTGTTATTCCAAGTAAACTGTGCCAAGAGTATAATGTCTAACTACTCTAGCAAGTTTTTCTGACCGAGAAAAATTCTAGCAAGTGAATGCAAGGTCGAAGAATCCAAATGAAGAGGATTATTATTTATGCGATGGATCTATCGATGCTGTTCTCTTTTCAATGATGTGTGGAGTCTTTCTTTGTTTTTTTTCCTGGTTTGCTGGTTCAATGCATTAAATCAAGTCTGGCCTGTTACATAAGCAGCATGGAGTCACCTAGTATGGGCTTATCGAAGTGAAAATCCGAAGTATCTATCTTTCGCTATCCAAACCCGATGCAGTTCATGATGGAAAATTAAGGAGTCCTCAGTGCTACGCTCCTTTATTGATGGGATTGGTCTCGCCTCAACGAGTGAACGTGATTTAGGATCAAGAAATTTGCGAAGGTGATATCTTTTTCTAAATGTAAGTTGCCATAATTTTTTAACCTCATTGTGCTTCACTGGGCATTTTAAAGTTTATCAGCTCTAGTGAATGATCAACTTGAGTCAACTTAAAGTTCCTGAACGTCCTGTTTTTTGAAAAATTAAGTCAGAAATATGGAAGCTCGAAATGATGTACACATTCCAGTATTTGAAGGCAAAGATTATGCTGGTTGGAAATTTCGAATAATGTTATTTTTAAAATTAAAGAAGTGTGACAAGGCAGTTACAAATGAGGCGAAACCAAATGACATACAAGAAGCCGCTTGGGAAGAAATGGATCTTAAAGCGCAAAATTACATTGTTAGTGCTATTTCCTCGTCTCAGTTGCAATTAATAATGAACGAAACTTCAGCGTTTTCTATGATGAAAAAATTTGATCAGTTATATAGTGTTCAAAGTACGGCACTCAAATTGAATGCTATGAAAAGGTTAGCCAGCTTAAAATTGAAAGAAAATCATCATCCGAGCAAATTCTTTCTTACTTTTGAAGAAGCTGTCGCAGAACTGACCAGTGCAGGTGAAGAAGTGACAGAAGATAAAAAATTACATTATCTCCTTATGACATTGCCTGAATCGTATTCTCATATAAATGAAACAGTTGAAGCGTGGCCAACTAGAACATGTGAATATCTCAAGTCCAAATTACTTCTTATGTACCAAACTCGTGCCTCATCAAGTGTCGCAGAACTGGAGCGTGACATGACTGCGATGCATTTAAACTCTAGGAAATCCAACAGGGGCAATTTCAGATCCAGAGAGTCCCACAGGAATAACTATCATCAAGGAAATCCATCTTCTTCTAACCGTGGTCAGCAGTTTCACAGAAATAATCAACGAGGTTCCTTCACTCAATTTAGTAGAAATAATAGCCATCAACACAACAATTATTCCCGTGGAAATCAGTGGCGAGGCAGACGTAATTTTCGAAATGGCTATAGGCGACAATCATCGTACTACCCTTCAACGCAAACAAATCCACAACAGCAACAGCTTCAACCTCAATCATCCGGACACTCAAATGGTAATGCTAATAATTTATATATGTCTTCAAATAATATTGAAATTAATTTTGTTAATCATCCTAATAGTGTCATTAATAATCACAGCAAATTCACGTCGATTCACTGGTTAGTTGACTCGGGTTGTAGTGATCATGTGATTAATAATGATTCTTTCTTTTCAGAGTGTGTATCATTAGATAATCCGAGTACTATTAAAATTGCTGATGGTCACACAATAACTACTAGCAAAATAGGGAATATTGAAGGTTCTTTTGTAGTCCATGGAAAATCAATCCCAATTTTAATTACTAATGTATATTTTGTTCCGGAATTAAAACAAAACTTGCTTAGTGTGTCTAAGTTGTTACAATATCAAGGCACTCAAGCTATTTTTCAGACAGATTCTGTTGAAGTTTTCAATAGCCGTGGCGAATTACGTTTAGTAGCACATCGGCAAGATAACCTTTATGTCGCAAAAATGTCAGTTATGCCAACCAAAATCATGTATGCCAATAGTATTAATTTATCCATCAAAGAAAAATGGCATCGCCGGTTAGGCCACTTAAATTTTAATGATCTTGAAAATTTAATTAATCATAAACTTTTAGATGGTTTACCAGATAAACTTGAGACTGGACATCTCAAGTGTGAGATATGCCTCAAAAATAAAATGGCAATTCCAAAATTTTCAAATAATCGCTCTCAAGCAAGTGAAATTCTTGAAATCATTCACACTGATGTGAATGGGCCCATCACTCCCATGGGTTATAAGGGAGAAGTCTATTTTGTCACTTTTATTGATAATTATTCAAAGTTTGCTAGACTGTATTGTATAAGACATAAATCAGAAGTTTTTTCAAAATTTAAAGAATTTGTCAGCTTGGTAGAAAACATTACTTGTAAAAGAGTCAAATTTGTTATATGTGATCGAGGCAAAGAATATTTGAACAATGAATTTTTTGATTTTATTCGTGAAAAAGGTATTTACATGAAACCCTCACCAGCCTACACGCATCAACTTAACGGAGTTGCTGAGCGTTTTAATAGAACACTAGTAGATAAATTAAGATGTCTTCTAAGTGAAGCAAAAATTCCTTTTACCTATTGGCCAGAAGCAGCACAAACAGCTGCATATCTTCACAACAGATCACTAGCAAACACAAAAGTTTTTAAAACTCCTTATGAGCTGTTCTTTGGTAGGAAACCGGACGTATCAAATTTGAGAATGTATGGTTCTATAGCTTTTGTAAAAATTCCGGAAGAACTTCGTCCCTCAAAATTAAGCCCTAAAGCAAATAAAGGTATATTAATAGGATATGATGATTGCGGTTATAGACTCCTAGTAAATCAAAAGGTAATTATTTCTCGAAATGTTAGATTTATAGAAGATGATGAACCTAGCATCAAATTAGGTGAACCTAAATGTGAAAAATGTGAACAAATTAATGATGAATCAAGTAATAAAACAAAACTTGTTAGATTGGAAGTTGAAAATGATGTACTTGTGCCTGTTCAAATTGAAAACAATTCAAATTCACCTATGCCTAACCCAGTAAATAGCCAGGAGGCGCTTTCACCTCAAAACCCTCCACCCTTATTACAGAATCAGCAAAATTTAGATTTAAGACCTCGTAGGAATATTAGACCTCCTAGACGTCTAATCGATGATCCTAATTTTAACAATGTTTTTATAAACCAAGTAAATTGCTCAAGCGTTGATGTACCAAACTCTTATCGTGAAGCTATGTCATCTAATGAATCTGTCCGTTGGGATACAGCGATGAAAAATGAAATGAATAGTTTGAAAGAAAACAATACGTGGCACATTGTACCCTTTCCACCTAATGAAAAAGTTCTCGATGTAAAATGGGTGTATAAAATTAAGGATTCAGGAAAATTCAAAGCGCGTTTAGTTGCGAAAGGTTTTCAACAAGCTTATGACAATAATGAAAATATATACTCTCCTGTTGCTAAAACGCAAACTTTAAAATTGTTACTCTCCTTAGCTGTCACTCATGATCTGAAAATTGTACATTTAGACGTTGAAACCGCTTTTTTACAGGGAAATATAAAAAAAACTGTGTATGTCTACCCTCCTGAAGGTTTCCCTCTTGAAAATGATCAAGTCTTGAAGCTCAATAAAGCATTATACGGACTTAAAGAGAGTCCAAAAGATTGGTACGATACGTTTAATGACTTTATTGTTAACTTAGGTTTTGCTCGTTGTAAATCAGATTACTGCCTGTATTTTCAAATTGTAAATAATCAAATTATGTTCCTCCTAATTTATGTAGATGATCTTCTACTTTTCTGCCGTAGTATTTCTTCTATCGAATCAATTAAAGTACAATTAATGTCACATTTCAAAATGTCCGACTTAGGTTTTCTTAAAAAGTACTTAGGAATTTCTATTGAATCTGATTATGCTAACAAAAACTTCCAATTAAGTCAAAGAAGCTACATAGAGACTCTAGCTGAGCGTTTCAATGTTGTAAACTCAAATTTATACCAAACTCCCATGGAGGCCAATCTAAAAATTGTACCACCCTCCGAAGCATCGTTTGACATTACTAGATTTCGCAGTCTTATCGGTGGACTTCTTTATATTTCAATGAATACACGTCCTGAAATTTCTTACAGTGTCAACTACTTAAGTAGATTTCAGAACTACTGCGACAAAACTATTTTTAATTATGCACTTCGCATTTTGAAATATTTATACAAAACCGTTGATCTTAAATTGAATTATTCAGGTACTAATTTTTCGAATGAACCTTTTTCCTGCTATGCAGATGCCAGTTGGGCAAGTGACCCACAAGATGCAAAATCAACGTCTGGTTATGTAGTATATCTGTATGGTAACCCTATTTTTTTGGGAAAACCAAAAAACAATCCATAGTTGCAAAAAGCTCTACGGAATCTGAATACATTGCTCTGTCAGACCTTATTACTGAATTGAAATTTCTGGTAGCTCTGTCAACAGAAATTAAACTTCCCACTAAATTTCCTATTAAAATTTTTGAAGATAATAATGGAGCAGTAATTATCGCAAACTATGGAAATCTTACAAAAAGATCAAAATTTATTGAAGTCCAATTTCACTTTGTTCATGAAAATGTATCGTCGGGCGTTGTTGATATCATTAAAATTCCTACGCAATCTAACGTTGCGGATATTTTTACAAAACCCCTTGCTCGAATTTTGTTTGAAAAATTTCGTGCGCTGTTAAACCTACATTAATCTCTGTTTTCTTTGTCTGTAATTTTTTTTTCTTCCTTCTGGTCCTCTTTGTCTAGTGTATCTTAAAATCTTAAAAAAATTAAGGAGGCGTAGTGAAGGATGAATGTAAGTTTAAAAGAAAGTAATGCAATTATTTGTTCCTTTCTTTTCCAAAAATTTATATGGATTGCTAATGATAACCATTTTAGTCTAACCGGAGTCATGAACCGTGTTACTCTAGCTTAGTTAACATACATGCATGAAATAATAAATGTTTGTTTTCTGACAGGTAGACGTACCTTGTTATAGAAAACCATTGTGATAAAAATATTTTTTCATTCTGATTTATAGGGCCCTAACTCTCTAAGTTGATAAAAAAGTGCAAAGAGATCATTTAATTTAAACTTAAAAGTCTCTTCCTGTTTCTTTTTTCATAGGAATTCTTTTTTCAAGAAACCCAAATAGCAAAGTCGAATGTTTGTTTTTTGTTCCTGTTATAAATGTATTGATTAATTAATTATTACTCAGAGAGTGCTACTTGATGTAGCGCAAAGTTTTTTTTAAGTATTATCTAATTTTTGAAGACCAAAGTTTTTTGTTGTTAAATTGTAGCGCAAAGTTTTTTATTAAGTTTTATCTATCATTTGAAGATCAAATTTTTGTTGTTGTTGAATTAACATTACTCAATTTGTGTTTTATTTGTTGAGTTCTTGTAAGTCTTTTTGAATTCTATAAATCTTCTTTTTTCTTGTTGTAAAAATTTATAAAATTCAAGGAGGCGTGTTGAATTAGTTGGCAACACTGTTGTCGTTGATAAGTGACGTCATCCGATTCTCTCTACTTATTCTAATGTCTCGGTTGAGTCGCTACTCGTTCAAAAGCAGCCATGGCTGTACCTTAATCTTGACTTGACTTCCCTGTACAATGTTCTTACCCACCGTTTTAAAGAATGATTTATTCAATAAATAAATAGTTATTAAACTCTAATAATCGCGCAGCCTTCTTCATTTCTAACACCGGGTGTAAAAAGTGATGGGCTCCGTGAGGAGTGCTTAAAACGAGCCTCCAATGATGATGGTGGTTTGGTTCATAGCATAGGCCTCATCTTGGAAAATTTTACGTCAAATCAGCGTTACCAGATGTTAGGGAAAGATCAGTAGATTTCGGTAGATTTTACTTTGATCCGTACAGGAGTTGATTGTTTTTTGCATAGTATACCCGGTAACGCTACTCTTTGGCATGAAATCGAAAAAAGTGACCAAAAAAGAGAGGGAAAAAAGTCATCAAATAACATCATTTTCGACCTTTTAAGCTTACTTTAAAACTTTCAAATAATATGTTCATAAAAGGTTCAAATTATTTATTTAAGTGACCTCTGCATGTGATTAAAATCGGTCTTGAGAGTCTTTAAATGATCAATTGATGAAAAAACTTTCTGATTTTTTGCCACTTTTTAACGATCTCCAGTGGCAAGGCGTGAAATTTGGCAACAATATACTTACTCCATTCAAATTCATTAAAAGTGTCGAACGCTTCAGTCATCGGCGATGACCAGGCATTTCGATCTTTTTGATGTGTTTAAATGGGGAAAAGGAACGTTGCCAAATCGCACGCCTCGCTACTGACGATCTCAGACTATAATGCGCTGTGTCAAATCCATTGGCGTATCCGCAGGGGACGACAATAGAGCATGTAGTGTCGTAATGGTGGCGCATGTAATCTAGCAATGTTTCATTGTTTCATTTAGTCCATTTAAATTAATAGGAAAGGTCGAAATATTAGGAGTGCACTCTTACAGTGAATGCACTTTCTTGTATCAGTATGTTACATGGGTTTATAAGGACGGAGTGTAAAGTTACCAGCTTCCATCGCCAAATCTAGTGGAGGGTGGGAGGGGGGCAGGGGGCACTTGCCTCCCCACTCGTTCCCTACGGAAGAACGCGCAAATAAATTGAAATAAGCTTTAATAAATGTTCTGAAAGTATCAAAATTCTACAGAATGAACTTCCAGCGGTCTGAGCACCAAAGATTATCCAGAGATGATTGACTCAACGCAGTCGAGAGAACAGAAGATTCAGACGAACTCTGCATATCGCATTCGCACCAGTCTACTACCCGTTTTATATCATTCTCTGTAGTTCGCGTTTAGACTCTTTCTCAGAGGTATATTTTTACAGGTATACAGGTTCATTAGACTCAGTGGCGTCGCGTGTGGGTTGACAACGCCGTTTGTTGTCAATTTAAACACATGAGAAATATCGATTTGAGGGAGTGCACGGTGCATCTCCAATAATTCAACCTTTTTCATGCGTTTAAATGGACAAAATTCAGCGTTTCTAGACTGCAGCAGACTTGTATAGGAATAAAAGATCCCAACTTGCGTCATAAAGTGAATTTCATTTCTCTCCAAAAGGTCCATTTGTGACTCGAGTCAGTTCTGCAAGAAGAAAAGTCTGGCCAAAACGGCAATCCCAATGATTGAATAGTCACCAAAAATGAATTATTATACCTTCAGCAAGATTTTCTGGCGGCAAAGGCAAGAATTTTACAAGTCTGGAAATTCCAATTCAAATCGGCAGAATATATTTGTGAAGTTATCAGAACTTCTGCTGCTTTGCATTAAGTATATAAGATATTTGACCAGAATTTCTTGACATTTAAATTAGAATTTCTAGCCTTGTAAAATTCTTGCCTTTGCCGCCAGAATTTCTGGTCAGAGGTGTGATAATTTCTTTTTGGTGAATATTTAATCATTCTGATTGAAGAATTCTGGATTGAATCATTCTGATTCCCATTCAACCATATTGGACAATGGTCTGAATTCGAAAACAAAGTGGCCGAAAATAATAAGTGAAATAAAGTCATCAAAAATCATCACTATCGACCCTTCAAAATTAATTCAAAACTTTTCTGTGACATTTCTAGGTGTAAAACTTTTATTTACAGTGCTGTCTGCTAGTCTTTACAGTTTATAAATGATAAATTGACAGTGGCGGCTCGTGCAATTTGGCAACCATGCTTATTTGCCATTTAGACCTATGCAAAAGTATCGATGTATTGGGGATGCAATTGCACCTCCTCAAGATCGATTGTTTTACATAAGTTTAAATGGAGAGATTGCGATGTTGCCACATTGCACGAGCCGCCACTGTATATTGACGAGAAATTTACTTTCCGGTTTTTGGCCATTTTTTGGCGATCCCAGACCATAATGCATTGAAGCAAAGATTACTGAATTAATGATAAATGAATTGTACCCGTATGCGACGCTCATTGACTATAATGACATACCTATACAATAGATGCCCGTTCGAATCTTTTTTGGGGAGGCGATGAAAATACGAATTTTGGCGGTCGTCTCCGAGAGACTCAAACGAGGCACCAACAAGAAGTAGCGACTGAAAGAGCAAGGCTTGCCACGCACCTTGCTGTGGTGCGTCAATCGAGGAGCAAGCAAGCAAGAGCAAGCAAATGCGCAGTGATGCCAAATCTGAGAGAAATTCCCACATCTTTTAAAGTTTCCAAATCCAGTGGTGGTCCGGGGGGGGGGGGCTTAAGTTCCCCACCCTTCCCCCATTTTTTCGGGAAAGGGCTCAAAAAAAGGGGCAATGTCGTGACACCTTAACACCCTCCCCCCGTTTTTTTACAAGGAAGGGCTCAAAAGAGGTGAGAAGAAAAATAAACAGAAGAAAAAAGGCCATCACAGTTTTCCAGCCCCCACTTTTGAACCCACGGACCGCCACTGTCCAAATCTCTCTTTTGTTTTATTTGTGTATAAAAAAAATAATAAGGGGATTTTAATTGAAGGATTTTAATGGAAAATTTGAGACTCCTTCTCTCCCTCCTTCCACCCTCATCTTTCCTCTTTCAGGAATTTTGGACAGCTATCTGCAGTTCCACCAGGTTCCTCTGACTCCGGCCATGCTGCGAAATGATACGTCAGAAGAGATCAGCAGGTCAGATCTTCAACTGTGAACACTCATCAGAAGAGATCAGCAGGTAAGACCTTCATTTTTGAAAACTCGTCAGATTCCAAAATGAATGGATGTATTTATTTCAGAATCATATTTTGCCCAATAGTTTTAAATCCCAGTAGAGCTCTTCATGCAGTATGACGGCGTATGAAATGTGAAACATCGATGCATGCACCATATGGAAAAGAATTGGTTCTCAGGGTGATCAATTGATACTTCGATACTTTCGTGGTTAAGCCAACAATCGTGGTTGCAAGTCTCAGCCACTGTGACTTGATAACTCCCAAAAACTGAAGATTTTTCCTCGATCAAGGCAACACTGCACGAAGAGAGCGAAGAAGCAATAGTCAGTAAGCGGCACTGGTTGCGGCGAAGAGAGCCAAGGCCCGAAAACTACCCCTTGGAAGCCAATTCCAAGAAGTACAGTCTCCCCCATAACCTCACACCCTCCTCACCCCCCGCCACACGCGGGCTCACGGGCTCACGTTCGGGCATAGCATAGTTGTTGCTCTAGGTCATTTGGATATAAACTCCAACTCCCGGCGTAACCTTGAAAAGGGGAGGACCATCTCTGCATCCACAACGTGATTACTTCTTCTTTCTCACTCCCCCCCCTCTCCTCTCTCTCACTCTCTCTATCTCTCTCTCTCCCCCTCTCTCTCTCTCTTGCGTTATTATTCCCTTTCTCTCTCTCTCTCTCTCTCTCTCTCTCTCTCTCTCTCTCTCTCTCTCTCTCTCTCCTCTCTTTCTTGCACAACAAATTATATTCGTCTCTTACTCTCTCATTCTCTTTCTTCCTTCTTTGTATTTCTTTCTTTCTCACTCTCTCACTCTCTCTCTATCTAACTCTCCTTCTCTCTCTTCTCTCTCTCTCTCTCTCTCTCTCTCTCTCTCTCTCTCTCTCTGTCTCTCTCTCTCTTCTCGTGCGCTATCTTCCACCTTCATCGCTTTTACATTGAAGAATTTTTAGTGTTTTACGATCATGATCGGTGGAGTCGGTGGCAGCGTTGCCATATTGAACGGTTCTCCCTGCGTGTTCATAAGGGTAAATTGTTGCGATTTGGCAACACGGGCCGGTGCGCTGTTGCTGCTGCAAGCGTGCATCGTGCATCGTGCAGCTCTCACCGATTGTTCGGACTCGAGTGCACAAACAGCTTTTCTTTTTCACTGATTTTCTTAACAAGCCTGTCGATTCATTTTCTACCAGTGGCTAGTTTGTGAACGACCGATCTATATGGTTTGTCTCTTACTGGAAGGTGAATGTAAGCATGTACGTAAAAGTATCGAATATTTTGAGGTTTAGTTGAATCATTTGAAAAAATCGCTTATTTTCCATTTAAGTTGTAACATGTTTAACCGCGGTAGCTGATTGGTTTGAGTTGAGTGGACCGCAAGGGTCTACGTCAAAGGTGGTTCGTGCAATTTGGCAACAATGTTTTTCCTCCATTTAATTCTACGTTAAATAATCAAATGCTGAACATAAATTCAAATGGAGCGAAGACATCGTTGCGAAATAGCGCGAACCACCACTGGTCTACGTGCTATTCAAGATGGATTAAGGCCTGTTGCGTGTAATTTGGCAACGCTGCATTCCGTCCAATGAAATACATGCAAAATATCGATTTGACGTACCTAGTGCACTGATCACCTCCATTAGTTTGACTTTTTTCATCCGTTTTGCCGCAATTAAGATCTCGCGTTTGAAAAGCATGATGTTATGAATTTGGAAGTGGATTTCATGTTTTTTCAGGGAGCTTTTTGTCATTTTTGTAGAGTTTAAAGGGGTGTCTCCACCTGCAAATTTAAAGGCGCGAAGAAACTGATTGAGCCAATGAGCTGCCTTGAAGTCGATAGGTCGAGTCCGATGTATCGACAACAAAGAAGCTCATTGGCTCAATCAGTTTTATTCGCGCTTTTGAATTCGCAGGTGGAGACACCCCTTAACATCCGAATCAACGATTAAAAAGCCATTGGCAATAGTTTGCAACAGAACATGTCCATTAAGCCATTGATTTGAGATAAATAACCACGAGCAAACTTTAATGGGGCTGTTGCAAACTTTTGCTGCGTCAATTTAAGGGTCGATTCGGTCTCGTAAAAACCTGCAAAAATAACAATGGTAGATTTAAAAACTTTCAATGTCACCAAAATTTTTAATATCAGTCATTCCTAACATGATACCGGATTGATTTTACTCTTTGTTCGTTACATCACTTTGCTTTCGACGCGGCTGACAGTAAAATCTGATTACATTCAGAACTCAAGCTCGCCTTGTAATAGTAATTGAATGATAAGAAGATGACCGATTGATTGTCGTCAAGCTCACACACCTTTATCGAGTTCGACAACAGACAGGTAGTAGACTTCAATGCTCGCTCGGTCCATCTTCCACTTCTCCTCCCTCTCACCGACCCCTCCCCGCCCTCCCCTTCTTTCCATCTACCCCACCTTACCATTTTCCTTCGCATCCATATTCATGTTTTCGGGGATAGATTGCAATAAATATAGGCAATCGATCCTCCGAAGAAATTCCCATGCTCAGGTGCGCCTCTTTCCAAGAAATTGGCGTTTAGAGTCAATTGAAAATATTTGGAAAGAGCACGCCTCATGTTTTTATCGGCTCTTTTTCCAGAGGAAGTCTAAAATGTATTATGCTTCGAACAAAAGTCATTTGAACTTTTGAACATCACCATGCATCGTTGCACTGTTGCATAATTGGACTCATTTATACAAGAAAAGGACCCACTCGACTTTAGACACTGCCATTATTCAGTGGCGTAGCGTGCTATTTTGCAGCGATGCCGTTCGTCCATTTAAACCCATGAAAAAGATCGAATGATAGGCTGTTCGGTGAACACCTTCTCATTCGACCTTTTACACGGGTTTAAATGGACACTGTTACAACGTTGCCAAATTGCACGCTACGCCACCGGGCCATTTTCTATTGACTTTACTATTACTATAAAAAAAATAAAAAATAAAAAATAAAAAATAGTAAAAAATTAGACCATGTGCAAAGAATTTCGTGAAACTTCCAGGAACTTTCCTCCACTACGTTGAGTCTTGTTCCTGAAAATATCAAGTAATTTTATTCATCAGATTATTTTTAAGGGAATGAAAACCTGGGCAAGATTAAATGCAGTGGCGCGGCGTAGCTAGGAATTTTTCTAGGGGGGGGGGGGGGGTCCGAGGTCCGAAATTGTCATGGGGGGGGGCCAAAGATACTAATTTGGTCAAAATTGTCTGAAAACGCAAAAAATTACCTTTTTTTAGGACAAATTTTGGTGTCATGGGGGGGGGGGGGGGGTCCAGACCTTCTGGACCCCCCCCTTGGCTACCACTGATTAAATGGCAACGTCGGAATACTAATAGATCTGTTTATTATAAATCTGTCCAATTGATGTTCAAGTGGGATGTTAAACGTGACGTCACAAGTGGAGTGCATCGTGATCCAAAAGCAGAATAATCACCAATTGGGGGGGGGGGGGGGTTAAAGCAGTCAGGGGCTTAATTTCACCAATTTATTGGTGGGAGGGGCTGTCTGGTGACTTTCTTAAACTGGGGGGGGGAAGGATTACAGACACGTTTCTAAACATAAAATTCTACTTTGTTTGAGAGGGGGGGGGGGGGGGGCAAAACTTTATGTTCTTTTTTTTTCTGTTTAGCCGCGCCTTCACGTGACTTCATGACAATGCAAATGCCTCGATATTCACACTTACTTACGTCGAGCCTCCATAGTTGGGGACTTCTAATGAGGGTCAATATTGCACATTAGCGAAGTGGGGATTTAAGTATTATTTTAGGTTTTAATCTCAGGACTTGGTGGTTAATTTTCAAATGATGCTCTAGTCCATGAAGGGATGGGGGATTGAAAAGAAAATAAGAAAGAAGCATGAGGAAGGAAGGAGAGAAAAAGCACGAGGAATAAGACCTAGAAAGGAGGTGAAGAGGAAGCAGACTTCGGAGCATAGCCGTAGCGTAGCCACAAATGTGTCTTTCTCTCTCTCTTCGGTCATTAGATTTCTTGTGTTAGAAAAGGATGCGGATAGATGAGGGGCTAAACCGTGACTTCAGCCCTTATATTTGTCCTTTTCTAACACGTGTGTTTAAATAGAAAAAAGGAAGAAAGAGAGGAATATGTGCGGCAGAGCAGTATTCGGAAGGGGGGGATCAGGAGATTTAGGAGATGAAACTATTACTATAGTAGGTATTACTAATTTCAGAGCTTATATAATATCTTAAAAAACAACAAAAATAGACTGGAGAGAGGAGAGCGAAGGTGATCGGAACGGCCTATAATGTCCGATGCAAATGTCAGGTGGAAAAAGCGATTTTGCAAATGCGCAGGTCCTTACCTATAACAAAGGTGATTAGATTAGAAAAGGAAGAGACGAGGAGATGATTAACGGCAAATAATTACGGACTCGGAATCCTCTGTTAGGGGGAAAAAAAAAAAAAAAGGACAGTAAATAATTTCTTGATTCGGAGAGGCACCAACCAACAAGCACCCAACGCAGAAGCGCCTCTGTGTTTGGGGTCCTTTTTAAAAATGCTGTATATCGCATTATCCGATAAAAGAGAAGAAGGTACCTACTAAGCACACATAGAGGAGAAAAAAAAAATATAAAAAGCGAGAAAGGGAAAAAAACACCAAACCATCGCATCGTTGTGAACAAGGAGTCTCATCTTTTCTCAAAGAACAAAGGGGACACAGTGGGGCGCTTTTTGTTTTAGCTGCGCCCCCTCTACCCCTCTGTGCTGCACCCAGTGGTGTAGCTTTTCGTCATGTGTTGGACATGGGGAAATGGGGCTCTTGCAAACTCTTTCTACAAGCTAATGGTTATTAAAAGCTGTTGTAAAAAAACCAGCCAAAATCAGTTAAATCACACTAATAAAGTCTAAAATTCAATATTGAACTCAGAAAACAGCTGTAACCGCAAGATCGTAATGGCGTAGCCACGCAGGCGCAGGTATCAGCGGAGATTCCTCTCTAATTTGTCACTTCCTCTACGAAAAAATAGAGATAAGTATCAAATTAGATAGGAATCTCCCATGATAACTGCGTAGCTCTTTAAGCCCGATTCTGCGAGTGAATTTTGTGATTACTTACAGGGTACTCATCGTCATGTTTACAAGTTTTTATGAAAAAAAAAAGAAGAAAAAAATCGACTTTTCAACCACCTGCAGCAAAAGTTTGCAAGAGCCCCATTATTTGTGAAGCCTGTTCGTTTTACAGGTCAACGCAAGAAAGACAGTTTACAACTAACATACTAGCAATCCTAAACCTGAAAATAAAACATGTTTTATTTTCTTTGTTTTGCGTTTTCCTAAAACCTCCTTCCAAGAACAAATTGACGTCGTATCAATCAGTGGCGTAGCGTGCAATTCGGCAACATTGTAATGTATCCATTTAAACCTATGAAAATTATCGAAATATTGGGTATTCGATGAAGACCTTTGCATTCGACTTTTTACATGGGTTTAAATGGGCACATTACAATGTTGCCAAGTTGCACGCTACGCCACTGGTATCAATGAGCGAAAAACGCATACCTCAATTTACCATTATCAGCTATAGGTAAACTGTGGGATCACTTCGGAATTTGATAAAAAAAAAAAAAAAAAAACCGTTAAGTTTTTAAGAGAATTAGCGCAGAGAGGGCAATTGAAGTTGCGCAACAGCAATCCAATTAGCAAGTTTGGAATCGTTTCGGAAATTTCGTTAAAAATTGTAGAACTTTCTCGGGAATAGCAAATAGACAAACTTGGAGCTCCAATAAGCAAGTCCGACGTCCGTTCTTTTCTTGAGAACGGATTTTCGATGTTTTTTTTTGGTTTTTTTTTTTTTTTTGTTTTTTTTTCTGACAATAATTAATATATTTAAGGACGACTTTGTGGTGTACATACAATAATACAAATTAATTAATTTTCTCATACAATAGTTTAATTAATTATATTCATAGTTTTGGGGTTGGGGTTTTGATTTTTTAATTGGGAAAAAAAAAAAAAAAAAAAAAATGTAACAATAAAATAGGAAGATACCGAAATTGCAGAGGTTGGCCAATCCGCTTCTTTTCCTTTCCTCACTCCAACTTCACAAGTTCGTTCCTTGTAATTTGATCCTCTTTGACCAGTGTGCGTCTCCTCCATACAAACTCTTGCACTTATTCCGTTTGATCAAACAGTGGGGAGAAAATTCATCATCGGTTTGTTTATAAAATAAATACAATCAACTCAAATCCTCGTAGCTTCAGATTATTGCCCGTCTTTGTTCTTTTGAGAATCATTAAATATCAAGTATCAGTCGGACAAAAGGTGATTCTATTTTACAGCTAAATTACGCGGACGGGAAGATTCGATTCGTTTCTTCTGATCCATGGTTGCCAAATTGTAAAGACTCGTCTTCTAATTTTACATTGGTTTTGACATCAAGAGAGAAGGGGGGTTTTCTAAACGATCGCAGATCCCCCCCCCCCCGTGAAACTATCATTTTTTAAGAAATTTGAATTTTGGAATTTTCTAACGTTCAAGGTTCTGATGTAGCCGACACTTATGCCGATTTTCGCGTTTTATAAACAGCAAATTTTGAATGTTGTCAGATTTTAGGACTTTTATTACGCTTTTATAGCCTTATTACTCTAATTACGCTCTCAGAAATCAGAATATACATAGGATCAGTGGCGGCTCGTGAAAGTCAACAATGTTTTTCGTCCATTTGAATCTACGTTAAACAATCGAATGCTGGTGAAGCGCTACTTCACTATCGAATCGATTGGTGTACATAGAATCAAATGGAGGAAAAGCATTGTTGTCATATTGCACGAGCCACCACCGCATAGGATTAGAAACCGCGGTTTATACATGATTATTTATGACATTTAATGTATTATTTGGATCATAAGGTTTAACTCTTCATATTTTATAGGCAAACAACAGAAAAAAGCAAACTAAATAATAATTTCCCATTTTTTTATTTTTTTTTTTAGGCTTGGGCGGCTGGACTTTACTACTACCACTACTAATTTTAATTTTTCGAAAAATAGCCATGAATATCAAAAACTAGGTTATTCAATTATGAAAACTGGTATCAAGACATTCAGTATGATTTATGTAGGACATTGTACTTACCACACCTACTCTATCTTTTAAAACACTTTAAGTTTAAAAAAAAAAAAAAAACAAGCCTGCCTCTACAATGAAAATCTGTTAGGGGTGTTTAACGCCCCCCCCCAACCACCACTTCCATTTGATATGTCATACGTTTGTCAAGTACTTTGGGCTCATCAATAGGGTTAAGGGATTTTTTAATATTTTTCTATAAAATATGGCAACCATGTGCCTGTGTCTTGAAATCAAGCATCTTCCTCTTTCCCACTCTCGCCATCCTGGAAGTAAATCAGACTTCAGTAAATATTTTTCACTCAGTTCGGAAGCAATTGAGGCGCGGTCTCCAGAAGAATGGTCTAAAATACCAGGTGTGCTCTTCTGAAGGAATCTGTATTTGAGCTGCATTGCTAATATCTAGGGAAGAGCATGCCTCATGTTTTATTGGTCCTACACATCTGAAGACTACCTCAATTAATATCAGAACCTAACAAGTTTAGTTGTTCATTTTTTTTAGGTCTCTTGATTCGAGGTCCGTATTGGACTTCGTTGACTCGTGATTGGTTTTACTGGCAAATGAGTTTTTATCACTTTGAAAATTGCGCGTGAAAAATCAATTTTAATCAATGAATGTGAGCTTGTGGTGCACCACGGATAGGAAAGGTGGGGGGGGGGGGGGGGGGGTTGAAATCGCCTCTCAGAAAAAAACCCAAATATATTTCTTCGGACGCTGCAAATTTCAAATTCCCTAAAAGGGTGCCTTTCTCTCCCCCCCCCTTCCCTCATTCAAAAAATACTTTCTGGGTCTATCATTGAATTTTCAGGTCTTTAAATCAAAATCGCAAATTTCCTCTGAGTTTGGAAATGTAAAAAACCGACCTTTTTTTCTTCGGAAAGATATGGTTAAAAAGTTCTGTCTTCCAAGCAAAACTATAAAAAAATGAAGCTGAAACAGAAGCATCACTGATGATGGTAGGTGATGCATTAAATTACGTATAGTGGGTCTGTTGCAAACTTTTGTTACAACGATAAAGAGTGTTTCATCCAATGTGGCATCAGAAAGTCATGACATGCAATAGTAAACTCACAAGAGACGTTTAATGAAATCCAAGATGGCGGTAAAATATCGAGCAATCTGTATGCATGCACCTTTAACATCCAAGGATTGCCAACGTTGACAACTTCACAGCTTCAAAGGTTATGTGTTTTTTTACGTAGTGAATGGGTGTGATTGATATTGTGAGGTTGACTATCCTTGGATGTTCGTGGTGCATGCATACAGGCTGCTCGATATTTTACCGCCATCTTGGATTTCATTCAAAGTCTCTCGTGAGTTTTAAACTGCATTTTATGAATTTCTGCTTATGGCCTTTTCACGCGATTTTACATGAGATTGAATACTCTATAGCGCTGTGGCAAAAGTTTGCAACAGACCCATTCAATGCATCCATAACATAGAAGACCATTCAAATTACCAAACATGTCATTATCAACCATTGCACTATGCTATGAAATTGAAAAAAAAAAAAAAAAAGTGGCAAAATTCTTAAAAACGAGAGAGTAAAAAGTAATCAAAAATCATCGTTTTCGACCAATAAAGCTTTTAAAACTTTCTGGTGACATTTCTAGATTTAACTTACTGGATGAAAACGTCCTCTGCCATTAAATCTAGCCTTGAAAGTTTATAAATGATAAATTGATGATAATTTTACTTTCTCATTTTTGGAAGAAGATTCGTACCCCCCCCCCCCCAATCCGTAGTGGATCCAAATGAAATCTTGTCAAATTGGTAAATCAGGACCTCTTTCGAATTACGCGGGTTTCCTATTGATTTCAACGAAACCGACGATTTACAGTGGCGGATCCGGGAGGGGGGCTACGGGGGCTTTAATCCCCCCCAAATATTAAGCCACGATTTACAGTATCTACGAAAGACTTTTCAAGGAAATTTTGGGTATTTTGTTAAAAAGTAGGTTTTGTCCCCCCCCCCCTCCCTCCCCCCCCAAATATGTCAATAGATTCTTCAGACCGTCACTGATGTGTTAAGATGAAATAGATTGTTGATCAATAAATAACACTGCGCAGTTTCATTGAAATCGGCGGACATGATTACTTTTGAAACGTACCTCGATTTCTTTATGAAATTAATCGGGTATGTTTGCAATCGGAAATTCGATTCATTTCCCAACTCTCCTTGCAGCTGACAAATAGGAGAAATAACGTTGGGAAAATTCCAGCGACGCGACGCGACGCATCTAGATGAGGATGTTCAACGAATAGTGTGAACGGCAACGCTGCAGGTTACCGCGACTTACACCGGCAAAACAAGGAAAATGCTGGATCGGAGCTTGAATCTGACTGTGGTGGTACTTATCACTGTTATCAGAGTGGATGGACATCAGACAAGAAGTGCGAATACAGCGAATTCGAACAGATTCTGTTATTGCTCTAAAACTGTCTAGTGTATCTGCTGAGATGCTTGTAGTTGTAAAAGTTGTAACTCACCCAGTTTTCGAGCATCTTTCTTTCCCCCTTTTCACGCACACACGCGACGCATAGCTCAAAACAATAACCTTTATCTCCCTCCACCTCGCACCTCGCTCTGTCGCAGCTCACACACGCTATTCTCTCCGATTATTCAACTGTTTACCTGATTCCCTTAACCGGACTGCTTGTCATTCATTTCAGTTTCCACGCACCCTCATTAACTCAACTGATTCCACCCCCCTCCTACATCTTCTCCTCCTTCCGTTAATCGCGATGTAATATCGACACCTCACACTCGCGAAGATGAATCGCTTGACCCTTCAGTGAAATTGCTCGATATTCATAAGCGGGTCAGTCGAATTTCTTGTGTCAACCTGTCCGGTGCGAGACATTTCGATCCGTACCTAATTGACGCGACTTTCGGATTCGCGTTTATTTACAGTTACGTTTCTTGCTTGACCTCTCTCGTTGTAGTTTACAAACAAAAGTTATTCGGTTAAATATTTCTCTCCATTGATTCGCCTTACTTTGTTTACATACCTTTTTTTGAGTGATTTTTATTTTTAATGTTCCACAAAATGGATCCTGATCCAAGTGCATTGTTTAGAAATTATAGTTTGTGAAAATATGTAATAAAGTTCGAAGGAATTGTTCGCGATTATTCATCGTTACATTTCTGATTAACCTCTCGTTGCAGCTCAAAAACCAAATTTATTCAGATAAATTTTTCTCTCCATTGATTCGCCTTATTTGTTTACATACCTTTTTTTAAAGTGATTTTTATTTTTCAACGTTCCACAAAAAGGATCCTGATCCGAGTGCATTGTTTGGAAATTATCGTTAAAGAAAATATGTAATAAAGTGCGAGGGAATTATTCGGGATTATTTATCGTTCCTTTTCGTGCCTCACCGCCTCTTAGGGCAGCTCAAAAACAAAATTTATTTTCAGATAAATTTTTCTCTCCATTGATTCACATACCTTTTTTATAAGCGATTTTCATTGTTTTCTTTCTTTTTCAAAGTGATTTTCAAAAAAAAAAGAAAAAAAAATCCTCAAAATGGATCCTGATCCAAGTGCAGTGTTTCGAAATTACAGTCAGTTCGACAACGGATTGAATTATCAGTTCAATAGTGCACCTGTTGTGACTCCGCCCCCTGAACCCGTACCAGTGGGCTACGAAAGTGACAACACTGCTCCAGCAGATCCCATCTATAATTTTGACCCTTCGCCGGAGGACGTCCGAAATTCTACCGGTCATTCTTTATTAGACGTGGAAAGTGTTAAGGAAACCCCCGAAGCCCCTATTGATGACACCGAGAAGAATATAGTAGCCGCTTGGGCTGATGAATATTATCGTATGACTCACCAAAAACATGCTGAAATGGTACAAATGCACAATCAACAAATCCCTCAAAGTTTTAGACCTTCCGTGCCTTTACCACCATATGATTTTTCCCAATCGCTCAAACGCACCTTAGCAATGGTTCCGCAGGAAGGCCTTCCTTCAAGAATGGTACCTATACCGACAGCTGTTACATCTCCTATTGACGATGGCGAGAAAAGGTATAAATGTGACATATGTAATACTTTTTACAAGACGCCTGCCCGTCTCAAACGACACTACGGGACGAAGAAACACAAGAGCATGACCGAGATCATGAATCAAGCCGATCCCAACGTTGCAGCCGCGGTGGCAACACCGCCGAAAAACACCACTCAACAATCATCAACAACAACACCAGACAATCATCACTACTACAGACGCGCAAATATTCAAAATAATCAATCTCAGGAAGCAGCTGATCATGTATTGCCGAAGTTCTCTACGACTTTCAACCAACAACAGCAGCATCTTTTGCCGGAAAAACCGCCCCCTTATTTGCCGCCTCAATACCGGAACTATGGTGAGTCCACGCATAATGTTAACTTTGCCGCTTATCCTCCCGATTGGTCAGTTTTCCAAGGTCACATTGACTACATGCGTAGCTCGCAAAATTTATACTCTCCATCCCCCGAGCCTCAAAGTGTTTACTCCTATTCTCAAAGTCATTACAACCCCGAATTATATTACAATAAAGTTACATTCGGTAGTCTTTGCAACTCACACCAGTCTGCTTTCAACCAAGTTCAATCACCTCAACGAATGTCCGACTCTGTACCTTCACCCGATCAACAAACACCGAGATCTTACAGCTATCCTCCGAACTATTACCAACCTCAAAATCAGAATTCCTGGTACTATCCTCATTATCCTTCGTATCCTAACCCGAACCCGGCGTTTTTCCAAAGAAGCACCCTTGATTATCCCGTCTCCTCCACTCCTTTTCAAAAATTGGAAAATAACAACAATAATTATTTGCCCGATGAACAGCCTGACGAGCAAAGGCAGGTGATTTTCGATCAGCGCCCTTATCAGCAAACTTCTCAATGGAATCCAAATACTCCTGTGCAAACTCCTGACGATAGCAACGAATACACGGACGTAGGCAGTGAAACGATTTCTCCGGCTGAAAGTCCGGATTCACGAAATGAAGCCGTGGTTACTTCGACCGAATCGACAGAGGATTTGATCCCGGGACCTGTCACTAGTCTCGTGGAAAACGGAGGTTCTGAAACTGGTGATGAAGACGAGGGGGAAGAGGAGAGAAAATGCGACGGTGATGTGAGCGGGGATTTTTCCAATTCCGATTCGAATTCGTCTCTGAAACGAGCCTCCTCGGGCTCGGGGGAAAGTCCCTTCAAAAGCAGTATACGCAGCAAGCGGGTAGCCAAGAAGAGTTCGGCGACGCAATACTCGGACAGACCCAAGGACAGGGACAATCGGCACAAGTGCGATTCCTGCGACTTGCGTATGCGGACCAAGAGTGATCTACGACGTCATCAGGTGAGTCACACCGGTGAGACGCTGCATCGTTGCAATTTATGTCCAAAAAATTTTGCTCGCAAGGACCACCTGGCAAGACATTTGCGCACGCATAAAGAGATTCAACGGTGATATGATTGAAAGTTAAAACAGACTGTTTTCGTTATCTTCATTTTTTATTATTTGCAGCCAAAGACTGAGGAAACCAAGTAATTTTGGCCGTATTTCATTCTGTGCATCTTTTTTCTGACTAGTTATTTTCCTGGACTTTTTCCCTTTCTCCTTGGTTTAACTAGATTTTTCCCGAAGAGTTTTATTTTTATTTATCTGCTGTGATCGGCAAAAACTCACAATATCAGCAAAAAAGTGAGATTTTTCCTATTATTGTTCCCAGTTGTCTATTTTGACAAAAAATTTAACTTTCACCATCTTTTGCTAAAAAGGCGAGTGCTTAATTAATTTATTAATATTTTCTTTGCCTGTTTGGTTTTGTTTCTTTGAAAGTTTTTTTTTTTTTTTTTTTTTTTTTTTTTTTTTTTTTTTTTTTGAATTTTGGAAAAGTTTGAGTACAGATTGGGAGTGCATTTTTTTTTTTTAAAAAAAAGAGAAACAAAAATCGCCTGCAAACTCCCAGAATCTAATCAGTCTAATTTGATTCGACACGATGATTATTTTTTTTTTTTCTCGTCAATTTTCATTTACTTTATTTTTTTTTTTATTTTTTCTTTTATTTCTTCTTATTTTAAAGTTGAAATTACCTACCTCATTTTGCAGACATTTTCATTAAGAAAAAGCTAGTATATACTGATATCAATCATAGATAGTGGTCTAAATATTGTTTTTATTTACTACGTATTAGACAGTCTGTTCCGTAATGTAAACTGCCTCTACGATTTTCATATTGATAAAAACTCACAAAAATGAAGACAAAGATTGGAAAAAAATATTCAATTAATACTCTCCTAAAAAAGTGAGCTTTGCGGACGGAAGTATGCTATATTTATTTTTGTTCACTTCGTTAGTGTATACATCAAAGGTAATGAATTTAATTTTCTTCTAAACGATATTTTTTCCTTCTATTTTTTCGCTATAATGTAGCCTAGACACAATATGTGTATTGTGTAAATCGAAAACTTTTTGTTTTTTATTTTTGTCTTAAAACTGAAAAGCCTTGAAGAATGAAAAATATATTAGTTCAAAATCAACGAGAGGAAGTTTGACACATGTCTCCAAATTTTCGATTCATCTTAAAATAATTGGAAATGTTAGTGATGTAGTTACCTCTTTGATCGGAATACCAGTTCCGTTTATCTCTATTTTCATTAACATGTGTTCACTTATTATTATCCCGTTCCAAAAAACTACTTTCTCATTCTATGTAAGTGTATAAATATTTTGTTAAAATTATAATATCTCTATGAACTTAACTGTTCCAGTTAATTATTCTTCTTAAAACCTCGAGAGAAAAAAAGAAAAAAAAAGTATAATAAAAAAAATAGATGGACGAAATCTGATGTGTTTGTCAGAACACATCAAGTAGTTTATCTTAGAATCTGCTTCGTCTAAAAAACCGCAATGATATGTTCATACATGATCCCCCCCCCCCCACGACTACCCAACGTTAATTGAACAATTTTTAATTATTTTTTCCCTCCTTGCTGATTTCAACTGATTCAATTACATTGATTTCAATTGATCGAGTATTTCAATCAGTAACCAAAGTTGATTGAATGATGGAAGTATCGAAGAGGTTTTTGGGAAGATAAAAACCGAAAAGTATCGTGAACTCAAATCTATTGGCGAGGCGTGCAATTTTGCAACGCTGCATCTTGTCCATATAAACATACAAAAAATTTCAAATTACAGAGTGTTTGCTGCACACCAAATAGTTCAATGCTTTTAATGAGTTTAAAATTTAAATGGACAAAATGTAGCGATGCAAAATTAAACGATTTGCCATTACTCAAATTCTTTCCTTTCCTACGTTGAGTTAAAAATCATTTTCTACGTGCCATCAATAATCAGAAGCTGAGAAACTTAAAAAAAAAAAAAAAAAAAAAAAAAAAAAAAAAAAAAAAAAAAAAAAAAAAAATTAAATCACACTGAATGAGATAAAAATTCTGAAAAAACTGACTGATAGATACTTTCTCAATCAGTCGATCGGAGCAAGTTTTCCTCTATTCCTAAAAAGGAAGATACTTCATTTCTTCATTTTATGCAAAGTTTAAATATTAATATCGTTTTTCGCATTCGAGATATCGATTTTTGTAAATCCTTCGACCTTCGACATTCGTTATCACAAATGCAAAAACGATATCGACTTCCAGTTTGCGCCAAAAATCAAAATGCTCAGTTCGTTATTCCCGTTTGATCAATGTATCACTCGAAGGAGGTGGGGTCGTCCCCCGGTATTCATCAAATAGGTCTCTATAGGGAGGCAAAAACGTTAAAAAATGTAGGGACTTTAAAACCTTTTGACTAAGCTTTTGTCAAAATAATATTTTTTTCTGTAAAAGGCTTGCTTTTTAGAGTATTTCAGGCTCCTAGTTGTTTTTTTTTGTTTTTTTTTTGTTTTTTTTTGTTTTTTTTTTTTTTTTTTTTTTTTAATTTGACTTCTCAAAGAGGAGTAAAAGTAATAATTTTTTTGAAAATTGGGCCAAATTGAATTCGATACATTGAAAATGAAAAACGATATCGACCATCTATTTGCGTCACAATTCTTAGAACTTTATGCCTATTCAAGGTTGCCAAAAGAAAAAAAATTACCATTTTGATTTTCGCCAGGGGTTTCGTAAAAAACTTAAAAATCGACTGAGGACTTCTCGAGGAGCTTGAAAAACGTATTTCCTTTCTGACCATAAAATGACTCCTTTTGTACTTTACTTTAAGCTTCTGAAAAGATCCGAGAGGTTCATCAATTTTTTATTTAACTTTCGATGAAGCCAACCGGGGGGGGGGGGGGGGGTGTTTGGCGGAATGTAATTACCGATTCCATAATACAGGGTGTTTCTAAAACTTATGTCATCCTTTCTACCACGTATTTTTGAGGTTAAAATAAGACTTTTTTTTTCCATATAAACATGTGTCCGAAAATGACCCCCTTTTGAGCTACAGCCCCCAAAGTTTAAAAAAAAAATTGTTTTTTTTTGGAGTATCGACCATAATTATGAACCTATTGTCATGAAAATTGGTGTCCGTGGATACTTTTACGTGTAAAATCCATTAATTAATGACCTCGAGAAATTCAGAAATGAGGTCGGACTGTACTTTTCAGGCAATCTTATACCTTCAACGACTCAAATTTTATGCAACGGATTGGAAATTTGAAAAACAAAAACTGAAATCTGATGGGAAAAACTTTTAAAAAGATATTTGGTCCTCTTTGTTTTGGTCGATACGAAGCGACGCGTATTGTATTAAGCGAGATAATCGCTGCACTAGAATCCCTTGATGGAAATATTGTATAGGGAGTACCGACACGAGCTCAACGAGTTGTGATTGGTCGTTGGTTTTAGGCTCTCACAGAGTCGAGCAGGAGTCGACGACATCGAAGGCTCCACACAAAAGGAGTCGATTCGTAGAGGAACGTATGGGAACGGACCGGAATGCCGGCAAATCCGCCAGTCCACCACTGGTCCACTGTCGAACTTAACCTTCGAATTCGTTCAGGCGGTCGACTAAATCGACTCCTGTCAAAATGCATAAAGCGTCATGATGGTACTCCCTATACAATATTTCCATCAAGGGACTCTACGCTGCACAAGGTGGGAAAGTCAGCGCTTTTACCATTAAGAGCGACACTAAGTATGCAGCCCGCCACTCCGCTGCTACTTCGGGCCGCGCGCCCGCGCCCGCTACAGTAAAAGCGCTGACTTTTCCACCTTGTGCAGCGATTATCTCGCTTAATACGCGTCGTATCGACCAAAACAAAGAGGGCCAAATATCTTTTTAAGAGTTTTTCCCCTTCAGATTTCAGTTTTTATTTTCCAAATTTCCAATCATTTGCATAAAATGTGTGTCGTTGAAGGTATAAGATTGCCTGAAAAGTACAGTCAGACCTCATTTCTGATTTTCTCGAGGTCATTATTGGATTCTACACGTAAAAGCACCTAGGGACACCAATTTTCATGACATTCGGTTCATAATTATGGTCAATATTCTAAAAAAACCAACTTTTTTTTTAAAACTTTGGGGGGATGTAGCTCAAAAGGGGGAAGTTTATTCCCTCCTGTGAAAAGCCGTTCAATTACGCCTGCAACCCGTAGAATCTTGGACTTGATATTTTTTCTCACAAACAAAAATGATACGAAGAGTTTTGCCGGTGCCCTATGGTCTGAAATCGAAAAAAAGTGGCCGAAAATCAATAGAAAAAAAACCATCGAAAATCATATTTTTCAACCTTTTAAGCTTGATTTAAAACTTTGAAATGACATTTCTAGGTTCAAGTTACTTATTAATAATGTTCCCTTCGATTAAAATTGGTCTTTAAAGTTTTTATATAATTGATTTATAAAAAAAAAAAAATCTTTCTGGTTTTTGGCCAATTTTTGACGATCTCAGACCACAGTGCAGTGCGGCGATCAGTGGCGATCTGACAACGTTGAATTTTGTATGTTTAAACCCACGTGAAAGGTCAAATTCGAAGGTGTTCACCGAACACCCAGTAGTTCGATATATTCAATGGGTTTAAATGGAGAAAGTTGAACGTCGCCAAATTGCACGCTACGCCACTGGCTGTGATGAGCTGTAAACGACACGAACATGTAAGAGGAATTCAGGTAAGTAAAATTTCACTGGTGTGCGTTTCAAAGTCACCCCCTCTCTCTTTCTAACTTTTTGCTGGTTTGGGATGGAAAGTTTAAACCTGTAGAATTTTAAACGTCAAGAGTAACTACTTACTTGAGAGGGGCGTCCCACAGTGCGTTGACCCAATGGACTAAAGTGACAAAAATCAATAACTTCTGAACGGATAGAGGTATGACAGTGAAACTTTGCACAGTTATTCTTCTTAGTAGGTACTATTGCACGGTACAATTAAGTTTTAGAAAGGTCCCTATTTTGGGGGGGAAAGGGGGGGTAGTTTATGACCTATTTTTCAAAATTGGAGATATTGAGGAAGTGCATCTCTGTACATGTTCCATTTGGGTAGAATAAACACTAATTTGTAGTATTTTGAAGAAAACTCTTCATTCTCTTTGCCCAAAGGGCCCCCCCCCCCCAAAAAAAAAAAAAAAAAAAAAAAAAAAAAAAAAAAAAAAAAAAAAAAATACATAAATTTTATGAGAATTTGCCGGAGTTATGTCCATTTCGACCAGACATACTACCCAATATTCTACACCGTTGACTCGCTAATTGGCAATTTTTGAGGTATTTTGATGCTGGACGCTTGAAATTGCCTTTTTCTGAGCAAACTTTAATGACACAAGCCAACCAAATCAAAGTGTCTAAGCCTCCAAATTCGTTTTAGCGGAAGAGGAAATAAACACAAGAGTGAAACTGTACTGCTGACATTGATGAGCCAGATTTTAGTGCTAACCCTCCGTCTTTAGCGACATAATATTGAAGAAATTTAATAGTAAATTTTGGTACGTAAAGGATTAAAAAAATCAAGTACTGAGAAAAAGGTGGACAAGTTTTATAAACAAACAAAAAATACAAAATCACAGCTCTTTTTGCAGAATTGAACCACCAAGCTTTCCCTAAGGGTGAAAGCTTGTACGTAAAAAAATTGAATGAAACATAACAAAAACAAAACAAACAAAAAAATGTGGAAAAATTAAAAATTAAACAAATAATCAAATCAGTCTCACTGAAATACAAAATAGGATACATCTCAGCTCTCCTTCCATTCCGATATTTTTTTTTCCTATAACAAAAGAAAAAAAAAAGAAAAAAAACAATGCATTAATTATATGTACTACCAACATTTTGTGAATAAAAAATGCAAAATCCTTAATAATTACAAGTTATTATCATGACTAAAAAAATCGAACACAAAATATATCACAGCTCTTCGTGCAAAAGGAACATCAAGTCTTGGTAGGACTTTAAAATTAAAAAAATAAGTATTAATCACAAATTTGTTTCTGCATCTATAAAATAAATTTCTATGTCACTATCATGTTTGTGAGAAGTCAAAGGAGTTCTACTGGAGGCAATCACTGGATCTGACCTTAACAATAGTCCCCGCATCAAATCTGTGTTGGTGTTTACTCTTGAAGATTTCCGAGTGTGGTCTAAACGAAATTTTCTAACTACTTTGTGAGTTGCTTCTAACGCTTCTTCAGACAAAATTCCTACAGGTAAATCAAACGCTGAACTAATTTCAATGCTGTGTCTCAGTAGCTTATGGACCGTGCTTGGCATGTAATACCATCCATAAAGACTGAGGTACAGTTGAGTTGTTTCATCCAGTAAATGACCGAATTTATTCGGATCAAATTGTCTCCCACTGGCAATGATTCTCAGGATTAGGGAAAAATTTTTGATCAAATTTTCATCGATTCCGGTGATTTCGGAGCTCAGTTTGGGATCAGCAAAAAATCTACGAGCCGTATTCCCGTCATTTGTTGTTCCGAATCCGGGTTTGACAACATCGACTAAGAGGCCCATTTTTGATTTAAATTCGTTCTGAATTCTTTTTTTCTCAGCCTCGAATCGCTCTTTATTTAGCTGCCCTCTTACTTGCCACGATTTTATAGGCAATCTGTACGATATATGGAGCAAGCAGTCAAAACATCTCATTAAACAGTGCAGGGAAGATAGGCCAAATTGGTAGTTAGAGGCGTTAACCGGTCTCACCAAATTTACATCATTCATTTGCGAGGGTGTTGCACCACAAATAAAACAGTTAGAGCAGGCGTTCGTCGAGGATAAAATGTTGATGGCTTTGCCATCCAACATTGTGAATAGAAATTCAAACTCTATTTTAACCCTGTTAGTATTACACGTGGAAACGTAAGGAGCCAGAGCGTCAATCTTTGCCTGAATATCCGAGTGCTCCTGAAGCGTGAGTTCAGGTGTCTCTTTTGACTGTATTAACTTAATGGGTCTGCAAAAAAAAGTTGACGAAGGCCGAGAATTTATCCATAGATTAGTTTGGCCTCTGACATCAAATAATTTTAATGGCACAAACGCTATCAAAAATAAATTCTCGTCACTGCAATCTGGGTCACTAAAAGTCTGCTTGTAAGTACTATGACTTCCACTGCCATCAAATCCCCATTTTAATGTGAGTTTAGCGGTCACATCATTTTTTAAAGTTAAAGTTTTACAAATACTACCTGCAGTTAAATTCACAATTTCTTGCAGGTTTACCTGAGCAGATGTTTCCGTCGCCTCTATCTGTTTAGGTAAAATTTCTGCTTTGTATGCTTTAAGAGCATAAAGACTTGGAAAGCAATCCGGATGTACATTGTTGACAACAGATCTTAAATTATTATATTTCTTCTCGGACAAATCAATGTCGACGTATAAAGCCAAAGCCTGAGCAGGAGTGAGAGATTTAAGATGTTGAGTTTCACTTACATTTTTTTTTAAAGTGGCTGCGATGGAAATTTCGTCTGGAGACTTAGTTGCAACAAATTCTGCGATTCTTCTCTTGCGAGTCCGAGGTGAACAAGTTTCAAAAGATTTCCTAGGTCTTCCTCGAATAGCTTCTTTTCTTGGAATAGGCGATCTCTCTGTGATTGAACTCGGGATCTATGCGAGAAAAAATAATGTTTATCAAGTAAAAGTCTATAAGTTAAAACTCAGAAAAATGTGGAAAGGAAAAAACAAATGTAAAAAAAAACATGAAATGGAAAAAAA
This sequence comes from Trialeurodes vaporariorum, assembly GCA_011764245.1. Classification (NCBI taxonomy): domain Eukaryota; kingdom Metazoa; phylum Arthropoda; class Insecta; order Hemiptera; family Aleyrodidae; genus Trialeurodes; species Trialeurodes vaporariorum. Next base: position 29,731,663 of record VMOF01000320.1, read on the forward strand.
AGTAGAAATGGTTATTTTTCAAATGTTGCTGGTCTTCAAGAGAAGTGGCAAGCCCCCCCCCCCCCCAAGAAAATAGAGACATCAACAAAAATATTGACATGAAGTAAAAAGGAGAGGAAGAGAGAGAAAAAAAAGAGAATATTTGTAAATTCCTTCAAAATAAAGTCAGATCAATCATTATATTAGAGACGGTTTTAGTGCGGTGCAGAGTTGGGGAGCCGCATAATCAGAAATAATGAAATCAGTCTGGCAACAGAGTTGATGCTTGAGATGTGACACCATTGCCTGTGAGGAGGTATGGTCAATTGACCAAATAATTTGTCGAATAATCTGATTATATTGCGTTGCCAAACTAGACAAATAATTCGTCGAATAATATTTGCCCAAATCTAGTGCGGTGTTAAAAATGTGAACAATTAGGCAACAATGCACTGATTGGTTGTAATCAGCTGTGATAAAATTCGCGTACCGTTCCGAACTATCTCTCTCACTCTCACGCGTAACCCTCATTTATTTAGGTAGTGCACCAGCCCAGTTCTCTCATAGCATTCAATTACAGGAAATGATGTAAACAAAATTGGTTTTTTCTCCAAAATTTGCTCAGTTTACAAACAAAACAGTACAATACGGTCATCAAGGACCTCAAAGGTCAGAGCTTCAAGGATCAATTACAGGGGAGGGGGAAAAAAAACAAAAAACAAAAACAAAACAAAAACAAAAAACAAACAATAAACAAAAACCAAAAAACAAAAAAAAAACCGGAAAAAACCACTCATCAGACCCCCTGGCAAGACCTGAAATGACGCCACTGGTATAAAAAGGTAGGGGAGGGGGGGGGGGTTCTTAATTAGCCATACTATCTCCCCTCAGTGGTATGAATTTATATATTGATCATAAATTGTCATCATGTTTTGTACTTCTGATGTTATAATTTAAACTTGTCCCTCTTTTTTTGGAATTCTCGGAACCCCCCCCCCCTCCTTAAGAAGAGTTGAAGTCTTTGAAACGCCTAATAAATATAAAAAGAAATGTCTCTAACAATAGTTTTATCATGAAAATCATTTACCTTTAAAGGCCGCTTAAGCCAATCAACATTGGCTGCCAAAAATCTTGTCAATGTTCTGTTACTTTCGTTCCATCTTTTCAAAATTTTGCTGCACAAAAGTTTTGCATGTTTTGACAGCCGGTTTTTCACGACCTCTGGGCTTTCATTTACACCGAAAATCTCCTTCAAACAGTCAAATACGGCTTGGTTTTTTGATTTGTCATCGTTTGAGTGCCACCTCTCAAAGATTGTCCTAAATGTAGCCATTTCCAAGAATCTGAAAAAAATCACAAAAACTCGTATTACAGGCGTGGTGGCAGACGGTGGCACAAACGGATTCAAGATTTTAAAACGTTATATAATACTGAACGTTCCTGTATAAACAGTTTTGCGGTACTTTGCGGTACTTTTTTTTACCGGTCCATCAAAGTTGAGAAAAATCATTAAAATGTAGGTAAACTGACAAGACCACTTTGAGTCCATAAAAAACATATAAGTAAAGGGCCAAAAAATCTGCAAAAATCAAAACAAATAGTGCTTACCTATAGGAATGATTAGTCCATGAAGTCGGAGATGACACTGCCTCGGTAGGGTTAGGAACGTCATGTTGCGCATCTAACGTAATCGTAGTTCGAGTCGAAAAATGTACACCTCGAACCTGATGCCCGCCGACCGCACCGGCAAACACCCAATAGATAGCGGAAAATATGTGAATCAATGCTGGATCCACTGTTGCCAAACCTTCCTTAAAACACTGATTAGGCTCATTTGTCCAAATACCGAGATCGATTTTTCGATTTTTGTCCATTGGTCAACGCACTGTGCGTCCTTGAGGGAGGAAACTGGTGACTACGCCCCTCTCAAATAAATTTTAAAATGTCAACCCCTCTATTAAAGGGGGAACATTGTGGGAAAGGAGTTAAAAGAATGGAAAATTTTCGCGCTGGCTGCATGTTGGTGTCGGAATTAGCATTTCAGTCATACGCATCGAAAGTCGAAGTTCGAAATCGACTAATTTTCAAAAATTCACAACTCTCATTCAAAATGTTGCAATTAAAAAAAAAAAAAAAAAAAAAAAAAATGTTATGAAAAGCTAGAGTATAAAGAATCTTTGATTCCTGATTTTAGAAATCATTAATAACATTTTGAGGGATTAAATTAAATCAACTTATGGTTAAACTTATTGTTAGTGCCCTAAGTGGACATGTTCAATGGCGGCTTGTGAAATGCGGCAACCACGGATTTTTTTCATTTAAACTTATTGTTATAGGGCAAAAAATCGATTCTTGATCGATTGTTTTACACTCGCTTTAATGGGGGAGGGCACTGTTGCCAAATTGCACGAGCCGCCACTGGAACAATTTTTTTCTTGAAAATAAGTAATTGCCTTTCGAAGTATTGCGGGCTCATGTTTTTTTATTGCGTCGATTGCGACATTTTAAATGAGCCTTATGAATTTTCAAAGTTAGTCGATATCGAACTTTGACCTTCCATACCTCGAACTCTCATACCGACATCGACCAATGGTTTGGTTCAGTTTTTCATCTTCTTTCCAAGGACGAATCGAATGAGAGGCTGCATTGCCATTTTATGATGTATGGTTGGGGTGCGAATCATTGGTGTGGACCTGAGACCAAAAAATGTTACGTCCTCATGGTCCCGCCCGCAGTATGATAGGAGAGCACTTACGCCTCTTACGGGGGTTATAAGCCACACGAAATCATACTTACATGTGCGCACCATCCAACGTAAGCCGTAACTTTTTTGGTCCCAGACTCTCACCACGGTTACGTTACCATAATAAACTCTCTAATCGTTAAACTCCTTTGAAATCTATGTAAAATGCGGTGCTCTTAAGCACAAGCTGGTAACCGTCTCCGTCTGGTAACTTACCGTTGAACAGGGCAGCAGTGGATCATGTGATGCAATTTACTTCATTTGAAAATCATAGTGGACATAGTGGACAGTGGCGGGCGCGCACTTTGGCAACGTTGAACTTTCTCCATTTAAACACAATATAAATATCGAACTAATGGGTGCTCATTGAACTCTCTCAAATTCGACCTTTTACACGGGTTTAAAGAGAAAACATGCAAAGTTGCCAAATTCCACGCGACGCCATTGATACGTGCCTCAAAACATGGATTTTTCTGCAGGGCATGGAAAGCTTTTATTCTTTGAGTGGGAAATGGTTTCGAGTTAGTATTTTCTGTAAGTAAAGCCATAGAATCCGTTTCAGCTGTGAAATTAATATTTATTCAAGCGTTTTTATGTATCTTGTTTCTTATCGATCAAAATGTGAATCACTGTTCATGAAATAATGTTTGGTCCGGAAAATCCAAATATCGATTCCCTGTGCGGAGGCGAAGACACGAGCCCCCGCCGCACAGTGTGTCCGCCTGTGGAAAAAACCCCCCAACTTGACATTCGCCCTTTTAAGGAAACAAATACATGAAAATACTCCTCAGAGTACGTGGAATGTCCCTCTGAAACTGTTTTTTTAAAAAAAAAAAACATTTTAGGCCAAATAAGGGCTCTTAAAATTTCTCATTATGAAAGGTTTGAAAAAAGAGCGTTTTCAACTGTCAACTCTACACAAAATTCGAAGTGTGTAGAAGGAATCTTTTTTAACAGAATTGTCAGTGATTAAACTACGTACTCTGAGCTATCTTTTGATGCCTATTTTTTTCAAAAATAACAAAGGACACCTATTTTACATAACTTTAAAAGCGAGAGGTCTAAATGTCAAAATTTTGAGTTTCCCTGAGACTTTTGGAAGTTAGCTCCGCTTGCCTCCGGTTTGAAACTTCAAGTAAATGGAAGCTCATACTATGTAGAACATCTTCTGAAAAAATCTCTTGCACATATTTGCACCTTTTTGAGATACACGCATTTTAAGTTGAAAAGTGAGCGCATGAAAACGCATGAAACTGACTCCGGCCGCGGCTGGGCCGAGCGGTATTTTACCCAAAAAGTTGGCAGAGACGGTTTTTACCGTCTGAATGACTTGAAATTTGGTACCCGGGGGTATTTTTTAGCGTTGAATTCAAATTTTGCACCAGTTTTTCAAAATTCGGAAATCCAAGATGGCTGCAGACAATTTTTTCCACTACTTGGTCGGCGGCCATATTGGATTTTAGAATTTTGAAAAACTGATGCAAAATTGGAATTCAACGTTAACAAATACCCCCAGACACCAAATTTCAAGTCATTTGGACAGTGTTGCCATAAAGAACTCGACTAAATGAAAATTGACCCCCCTCCCACCACCCTTGAAAGCGACTTACAACAATACCATTCACCTGATAGGTGTATTACTATGAGAAATACGATTCCTGAAAGTTTCAACGTTTAATTCGCTCTCCTGAAAAAGTTACGGGGTTTTTTCCAAAATGAGCGTAAAACGCAACACCGTGCGCCGCGCCGCCTCTCACTAAAGCAAAACATGAATTCTTCGGGACAGAAATAATTGGTTTTTTCTTCTTCTTCTCGATCCGTATTTTTGATTTTAAAGTAAAAGTAATCACTTTTTATTTAAAAAAGTCAAGATATGGGTTTGTCACTCTTCCCATGGAAATACCACGCTGCGCCTGCGCCACTTCAGTCATGAGTGGCGTCACGTGCAATCCGGCAACGCCATGTTTTTTCCATCTAAAGGAACGTAAAAGGTCGAACTATGCCAGTGCACATTGCACTCCCTCAAATCGACCTCTTTCACGCGTTTAAATGGAAAAAAATGCGATTTTGCCAGATTGCACGCGACACTTTTGACTTCAGCGAACAACTCGAAATCACAAAAAAAAAGGAACTTAAACAATGTTTCAAATCGTACGTTCACAGAAGCTTACCGAGGGTTCATTGGAATTAAATGTAAATGAACAAATAAACTACACTTACCTGGATTTTCGGATGACAATCAGCTACTAATCAACTGGCAAAGATTCAATTGCGTGAATTAACGACGACACTCATCAACTTGCAAAATTGATTCAATTATATGAAAAGAAAAAACCTGAGATTTCTTGGAACGCTTCATTTTTGAGGATCTTTATTTCCTCCAATGTGCGACTATAATGCTAATACTTCATTTTCAGAAATATGAAAAATTAGATTAAAGTACAGTCCCCTTCGAAATTTTTTTCATTCAACTTATCGGTATTTCTGGTAACAGTTAATTCATCCATGAAAAAAAAAAAAAAAAAACATTTCCGGCCGCATTTTGAACTTCAGATTATTTATTTTTATTCCTAGATATATTTACTATAGTATTCATTGTTCGATGGATATCCCAAAGCCAACAATTCGACTCTCAAAAAACACACCAGTTCACTCAGTGAGAAGATAGCTCCACAGTTTGCACACTCTTTTAAGCAATATTATTTGTTTAAGTGGCTCTTGCTTCGAGAAAATAAAAAAAAAAATAATGAATGAATTAATGAAACCTCATACCACGGGTTTATATGGATGAAATGCGATGTCGCCAAATTGCACAGGACGCAGTGATGGGCAAAAATCATTTTTGAATAAAAATGAATAATTAAATAAAATTATTCGCCTTATTCTCCTGTTATTCCTATCAGTAAATCGACAGTTTGACACTACTTACCAGCATATTTAATAAATAAATAAATAATTATTATTTATCCGTCATAAGATGAATGACTGGTAGTGTTAAAACTTTGATTTGCTATTAGGAATATCATGAGAACATATAATGTGAATAATTTTAGTTAATTATTTTTGCCCATCGCTGAGTCAGCACGCCCATGATTATAGTCGATCAAAATAATGCTGAGCCCATTTCTATTTCCTCGAAATTTGACGCGCTTAATTTAGGAGATAAGATTCCTTCTTACTCCACAACGGAGATAAAGGTTAACAAATGAAGAAGAGACTTTCAAAGATATTTTTTTTACTTTTAACGACCCTTTCCTCGCTGCCTCTTGATTTTTCCTTTTTTCGCACAAAAGTAGTAAACTACATTAATACCTTCTCCTCAGTGGCGGCTCGTGCAATTGGGAAACAGTGTTCCCCCCATTTAAAAACATGTAAAACAATCGATTCTCCAGGAAGCAGCCAACCTCCTTAAGAATCGATTGATTTACCTAAGTTTAAACGGAAAAATTGCATGATTGCCAGATCGCATGAGCCGCCATTGCTTGGTCCTTCCTAGAAAATTGAAAAATCGAGAACTGGACTCATTTATTCTAAAGGGACCTACTCGACTTCGGACATTACCATTTCTAGGTACTTGACTTAAATATTTCTAAAAAATTTAATTTTAGAAATATTTAATTTTTTTTTTTTTTTTTTTTTTTTTTTTTTTTTTTTACTTTTTTTTCTAAATTTTTAAAAGTAGACTTGGCGTAAAGAATTCCTTGAGACTTCCAAAAACTTTCCTTCTGAACGTTAAAAATCTTGCTCCTGAAAATATCACAGAATTTAATTCATCAGATTGTTTTTAAAGGAATTTTGAAGTAAAGATTAAACGGCAACGTCGGAATACAAGTAGGTCTTTTTACCTAGTATGAAATTAAATGTGTCCAATTATTACTTGAAACTTGATACAACTATAAGTCTTTCAAAGTCATGTAAACTTTAATTTGATCAGATATTATGCTTCTTACAAGATAAATAATTTTTCGTATTAAAAAGTTTAAACCCTCTCTCATAGAGAAATCTAGTTCATAAATTGATTGAAACAAAGGGAAATTTTGTAGCTCAGAATTTGTCTTCGCTTGGAGCTTTCATGGGTGATTCCGAAGTAAATAGACTTTCGGCTGACGCTAAAAATGGCATGGAAGTTGCATGGTTAAAATGTTTAAAGCTCCCAAACGAATGGATAAAATCTTTAAAAACTGTTAGTTAAGACAAGTGTAACAATAACACCACTATACACTTAAAAATCGTTGAAATTACTTCCACACCGCTAAAGCAGACTTAAAAAGCTGAGTAATTTTAACGATTCATTAAATGTACGGTCCAGTGCCGTGGCTTGCAATTTGGCAACGTTGTAGTTCGTCCATTTAAACCCATGAAAAAGATCGAACTGTTGGGTGTTCAGTGAACACACCTTTGCATTCGATATTTTACATTGATTTAAAGGGCCCAACCCAATGTTGCCAAATTGCACCCTATGCCACTGGTACGATTCGTTATTCCTTAAACTTGCTGAATGTCATAGACGCCTAAAACAGAAATATTCATTTGTTTCGCATAACTGTGAACGTTTCAATGATGCAATTTCTATGCAGCGGCCGCGGCGGCGCGTGCAATCTGGCAACAACGTATTCTCTCCATTTAAACCTATGTAAAACAATCGATCTTCAGGAGGTGCCATTGCACCCCCAAAATATCGATACTTTTGCATAGGTTTCAATGGAAAATTAGCGTGGTTGCCAGATTGCACGAGCCGGTACTGTTTCTATGACACTTCTTGAGTTAGCAAAAATCCCCGTTACAATGGAATGTGGGCCGTCGAAACTATATTACTTACTTTGAAAAAGACGGATTTTAAATTCAATTTAGAATATTCTACTTCAAAAAGAAAAAAAAAAAACTGGGTTAGTAATTATTATTGTATGCGTGATAAAGAGAATAAACGCAGTGTCTTTTATAGTTCATTTGTACTTTAATTTTTCATTTTGAACCTATTTACAAGAAACATTAAACAAGAACTGTATTCTAAATAAATAATTAATTACAAAAGAAACATTGAATCAATACAAAATTTAAAAATAATGAAAACAATAAAAAATGAAAATTAACAGGAACATTGATCCTAGACAAAAAAAAAAAAAAAAAAATGACAAAAAAAAGAGAGGTTTCCTTAAAATGTCTAATTTAGAGGAAATGTTTGAGTTACAATACATAACTGGTATACAAATGTTTTAAGTCTTTCACAAAATATTTAAATCTTTCTCTTTAGTCATCGCATCTCCGAAAAAATGAGCAATAGTTTGCCTTATGATTATTGCATTTTCTGATAACCTATACCAGGTGATTTCAATTAGCAAAAAAAAAAAATTGGGAAAGATTCACAGAAAAGATTCAAAAGAGAGATTGTTTTTTTTCTTTTAAAGCAATTCACCGTACAAATTACAAATCATCGGGACTATAAGAAACACAACTTGAAAAATTCGTATGTTTCCTAGGTTAATGTAAACAAAAATAGATGGAAAAAAAACAATTAAGGAAAAGAATGATAAAAATAGGTACAAACGAATTGATTCCGTATGCCAACTGGGTCTACAGTCATGAATCCATCCAGGGTAAGTAAAAAAATTGAAAATTTAAACACTAAATTTGATTATTCAGATTTGATTTTTTTTAGTACATCTTAGATTACAAATCATTTTTTCCCCCTTCAACAAAAAGAGAAAATATCTGATCGTAAAAACTGGCCTGCGTTTTGACGCCTCTCCCTACCATCTTAAAGGAGGGGGCGAGGAAAAAACTCTGATACTGACATAAAATACGTATTAAGTACAATATGAGGACAAAAAATAAACATATATACACTAATATACATTCATAAATGTTTAACAAAATTAAACTACTGAGGTAGTAATTTGGGGGGATTAAATACAAAAACAAGGGGATGGAGTGACTCAAAACGGTGTCTCGTGAACACGAGATGTCATAAGATGTCATGGTCAATTGGGTGAGTTAGGGGCGTTAGGGCAAGACTTGGCATATAAGTGTACATCTGTATGGTTGAGAACGCAAAGTGGTTACCATCTGATGAACAACGGTGTTTTTTAGAAATTAGTGGCGTAACGTGCTATCTGGCAACAGTGTCCTTCGCCCATTTAAACCCACCAGAAAGATCGAACACACGGGTGCAAAATGAACACCTTTGATCTCGCTTTTAAATGGGTTTAAATGGTGTCAGATTGCTCACTACGCCAGTGAATTCAGTGTGAACCAGTGGCGGCTCGTGCGATTTGGCAACCATGCTTTTTTACCGTTTAAACCTATGCAAAAGTATCGATATCTTGGGGATGCATTGAATCTCCTGGAGATCGATTGTTTTACATAGGTTTAAATGGAGGGATTACACTGTTGCCACATTGCACGAGCCGCCACTGGTGTGAACTCTCAAGTCTTAACTCCAAACTAAAAAATCAAGTACTGGTGTGACTGAATTCAAATTAAACTTTTAAAGAAAAATAATAATATTTACAAAGGTTTATATACATTTAAATTGATTTAAAGATCTATTACCGAGGTAGAAATTGTTTTTTTTTATTTTTTCTTTCTGAAAAAGTTCAAGTGAAGCTAAACGTAAGCGAGGTAAACCTACAGAAAAATTGAGGGGGGAGAAAATTATAAAAATTCATATAATAATTTATAAATAATATTCGAAAATTCTAAAGGAATGACACGATACATTGCACGAAATTACAGATAAGTTATAGCCTACCAAAATAAAAATACATTATGCCATTGGAGAGGAAAAATCTAAATAACAAAAAAAGAAAAATATGATTAAATTATAATTCAATCAATAATGATTTGATCAATTAATCAATTATGATTCAATCTGAGCAGACGTCAAATAAATCTACATCCAAGAGGGAGGATTATCACCCAGTAACAACACTTTCGTATGAGCAAGGAAACAGGGGGGGGGGGGGGGGGCTAGATCATTCGCATCTTCAGTTCAGCGAAAACGTAGTCTTTCTATCACTTTAGATGCTGACAACAATTAGTAATGATCAGTGGCGTGGCATACGATTTGGAAACGTTACAGTCCGTCCATTTAAACCCATGATAAAGATCGATTGGGTGTTCGGTGAACACCTTCGCATTCACATAGGTTTACATGGACACAAAACAACGTTACCAAAACGCACGGTACACCACTGGTAATGATATGTGACAAATGATATCAAAATTCGAAACAAGGAGAGAAGAACCTGCACCTGAATTTGTGGTTTTATTTCACAGGACAAGCATCAAATTGCGCAGAGAAACTAAAAAATCAGGGTGAGAAAGCAGGACTTAATGCAAAGTAAAATGATTTCACTCACGTCAGAAAAGAGGATGGCACAAATATGATAATTTTTCTGGCTTTTCTCAAATAAGACTCATTGTTTGTGAGTGGTTCATCTGATAGTTATTTCATTTTCAACGAAAAAACAATGAAGCCCGGGGAGTTAGGCGGACAGTGACAGTCGATATATACCACGTAACTGATTTCCATATAAACAGCCAGTGGCGTAGCGTGCAAGCTGGCAACGTTGCAGTTCGTCCATTTCAATCCACGAAAAAGATAGAACCATTGGGTGTCCGGTGAACACCTTCGCATTCAACCTTTTACATGGTTCAACTGAACGAACTGCAACGTTATCAGTTTGCACCTATACCACTGTCAACAGCAGGTTTGCTCGTTACTTGTTGGTTGATGGAATTATTGATTGACTTTTTTGGAATTCAGGAGTGGATTTCGAAAATTCCGAGTGAGCGCATTGTATAACTTTTGAGACATTCCATGAAACAATACGTGTTAAAAATTTCAATAGCCAAAGTTCACAATGAACTTATTGACGATTAGACTTAATTTTTACGGACATGAAATACACGGTTTTGACTTATAGCCATCGATAAGAAGGTATCTTTAATTAACGAACAGAAAGAATAAAACGACAAATTCAGGCAGCGGCAGATTGTGCAATTTTGCAACAATGTTTTTCCTCTATTTGACGCAATGTAAAACAATCGAATACTGGTGAAGCGCTGCTTCATCATCAAATCGACAGTTTTGCATAAAATCAAATGGAAGAAAAATACTGATGCCAAATTTTACGAGCCGCCACTGGATTGGATTCAAGCACTTCCTTACAAAAACATATTGAATTAGAGGTTGAGGAACTATACTCATTAATAACCTACGTTAAACAATTTGTTCGACAGATTTGTTGGATGAACCGATTCAATTTCTTGCATCAATAGACAATACATTTGCAGATTTTGACCCCAAAAAAAAAAAAAAAAATTAATTAATTAATTTAAAGTGGAGGAGTATGGTGGGTTGGATCACGCTTGCATGAGAGAAACGAGGAACCAAAAAAATCCCGACTTGGAAATCTAAGAAACTGACAAGATTTTAACAAAATTGCTGATATGACACACACAGAAACTTAACTTTGATTTTAGATCGATGCCTACACGCAAGGACTAGCGTATAAAACAAACATGAGTATTATGTACTCATTTGTGCATTATTCAAAACTAGGAATCGAAATTCTATCACATGAGGTAATAATAAGATGATTGAAATAAAATGTAGTTATAATAAAAAAAAGATAAACCATGTAAGACAAAACGATGATCATTTGCCGATCTTTGTAAAATCAGTGACTCTCCTTGACTCGTTAAAGAGGGTCTGAGTAGTAAAAATGGATGAAATAGAGAAAAATAGAGATTAAAACATAATTTGGCACGAGAGAAAGAATTTCAGCTCAGGTGTTTCGATTTGATCCCATAAGACATGCTTCTACGTAATCCATACTTTTGGAGATAATCTCAACTATCAATTTTTTCCCCCTAAATCAAAATTTGATTCTAAAAATGGGTTGAAGAAAACTATGCAGCCCAACAGAGTTCAGAGAGAAGCTAAAAAAATTAAAGAACTTAATTTTAAAACTCGTATTTTTTTCGAAATTTACATCAGGAATGAATTCCTTCAGTCAAATTTAATATCTTCAAATTCGTTCCTTTTAGTTTCAAACATTCGAATTATTGCAATCTTCGGTCATCCGTTGATCGACACGGTCAAATTAAGACAGATTGACACAATGTAACGTCACAACTGAAATAATTCATAGAAAAAAAGAGGAGCATCCCCATGCTATTGTATGCATTTACTTATTTTTTTATTTATTTTTGAAGATTTTCGTGACTGACGAAAATTGTATTCAAATGCTTGAGAATGAGAGAGTTGTCGGGGCGGGGGTTATGGCACGATCAAAATGATTAAATTATGAAGATGGCACAAAACTTGTTAAGGACCAACGCTTTCAAAAACGTAATCTTCTTACGGATTCGCGGACGGTAATGTAGGAACAACGTAACTTTCACGAAAAAAAAGGAAGGAAAAGAGAGGACAGCTAATAAACAATGGAATCTGCCACATAATTTAAAATGGAAGTACAGAACTTTAGGTCCTCGCGTGTTTAGTCAGAACTTGAGAAATGAACCAAGAACTTTGTTCTTTTTCATGAACCAATAACTTCAGTAGTTAATAAGGTCCCGGAATTTACATTAAGTTGAAGATATTTGCAGACATTTAGATAGATAAGGGTTCTTTTTTAACCGGCTTGAGTGCAGGCAAGTTTTTTTGAGCTATCGTTACGTTTTCGCATCGTTATCGAAGCTACAGCAATGCGCGGCTGTCAGCGGCGGCTCATGTCATACGGCAACAATGCTTTTTCTCCATTTAAACGCATGAAAAACAATCGATGGTCCTACAGGCTGCCAGCCTCTTTAAGAATCGATTTTAATACCTACATTTAAATGGAAAAATTACACGGTTGCCGAATCGCACGAGCCGCGACCAGCGGCAGTCCTACCATGGTAAAAATCCTAATCAAAAACCATCAAAAAATCTCAGCATGAGATCATCATGACATCATCATAAGATCAACATGAAATCAGGTTCCAAATCTCATGCTGAGATTTTTTTTTATGATTTCTGATGAAGATTTTTAACAGCGTGATCCTTGGAACCGAAAGTTTTCCACTCACATTCACTGATGTTGTCGAAACGATCAAGGGTTCGAGGATTGAGAGAAAACTTTTAAAAACTGCCCGACTTTCATGGAACGAAAGTTTCAGATGACGAACACACGCACATAGGGGCCGTTACGAATTTCGTAAATTTTTCGCGTCTCAGGATTAAAATGTGTCGCAAGGATCTGAGGGGACTACAAATTAGGTGCCTCTATACAGGGTCCCGAATTGTTACGCAAAAGAGGCAGAATTGGGAGAGAGCAATGAATTGGCGCATTACGATTCCTATTCTTCGAAAGTTCTGATTCAAATATACGTATAAACCGGGCGAGTCCCGACTGACAGCAATCTTGAGTACTCGCGGATCCAAAGAGTTTGTCTTTCTCTCTCCTCGCATATTTGAGTCGCGGGTTAGAAAAAGGCGGATTAGGGAGAGTCACTTGACTCTCGCCCTCTCTTCCATCTTTTTCTTACTCATGCTTTCAAATGGGCGGAGAGAGAGAGAAGAATGAATTTTTCGATCCGTCTTTGATTCTGAGATTTCGTCAACTGCGTCGGATTTAAAAGGGTTGGGAGATATCTTCCATCTCATCAGCATCCGTCTGAATCTATAGAAAAGGCTCGATCGAGTCCTCGAATGATCGATACTTTTACGTAGGTTCAAATGGAAGATAACAGATAGTCGATTATTCTCGAGCCGCCTAGTCTTGAGTGGTGCGTCGCATCCTGTGTCAAAGCGTGCAAACTAACAAAGTTGTATTTTGTCCATCTAAACCCATTAAGATTATCGATCTGATCGGCGATTACTTTCTAATTCGACTTGTGGCCCGAGTTCAAATGGACAAAATACTGCGTTTTCAGATTGCATGCTTTGCCACAGGATGCGACGCACCACCCACGACAAGGCGGCTCGAGAACAATCGACTGACTATCTTTATCTCCCATTCAAACCTGCATAAAGTATCGAACATTCGAGGGCTCGATTGAACCCCCTAGATCGAGTCTTTTCCATAAATTTAGATGGAGAGAAATCGATTAAATCGCAATTCACACGCCGCCACTGAGAACCATGATTACTTTTGAAACAAGACGCGATCCAACGAATTGTTTTTTCGGGAGAGAGAGAGGGGGAATTTGTCACTGCCTGTGGTTGAAAAAAAAATCCCTCCACCACAATATGATCATCACAAAATTAAAATTTGAGCAAAAAAGAGCTTACGGAACAATATGGTAACTCAGAACTAAAACCTCCATTGCAAGAAACATTGGCAAAAGTAAACTTGTATACGAGGGGAAAAGAAACGAATGAATATTAGGCTACAAATTACCTCGCCTTTCTAAAAGTTAAGTGATGTTACACTTAAAGTGATGAAGATATTAAACAAGTATTAAGAGAGCTTTCATAAAATAAGACAACACGATGAAAATATTCCTTGCTGATGAATGAACGTACTTTATGAAATTAGTTATATCCTTTCTAAGAATCACACATACATATTCTTGAGTCAAAGATTTATTCAACATATCGATCAAAACTGATCGGTTTGCCGTCATTCATTGCAACTCGTAGATGTAGAACTACGAAGAGAGGTAGAAATGGAAACATATAGGAGAAAACTTATTCAACCTCTCATAGAGATTTCTTTAACGGGATTTCCGGCAAAACTCTTTCATAGTTAACAATCCGACGGATAGTGCCACAAGTCGACGTTCTAAACTTTGTGTTCTTGTCGGCCGATTAGATTGAAATTTAACAAGTCTACATAATTATACGCTGTGAATCGGAAACGGCAGAACTTTCGCGTACTTTTCAAGATTTTATGAATCAAAGACCAGCATAATTGATTGAAAGCCACAGTCGTATAATTTATGACGGAAAATATGGTAAGCTTGTCAGAGAGTGTGGGCAAAACAGGATGCGACTAGGCATGTGCGATCGACTGAAACAAAATGTCAGTCTCGATCGATCGAAATTTCGCAAAGGTTATGGTTTCGATTGATCGAAAATGTTGATGTATCGATCCATCGAAAATGTCGAAGTATCGATCGATCGAAACTTTGTTGACCTCCAATTTGCACTGTGTGGTCGAAAAAATACCATGAAATTCGACATTTTTCGATCGATCAAAACTTCAAAATAATTGCAGAGGCATTTCGTTTCGATGGACTGCACTCAATTAGATGCGCGGCTCATTCAAATGCTTACAGAACAGATTGTCAACGTTGCCGACAGTAATTACAACTTCAGTTCACAACCAATTGATGGTCGCGGGCTCAACAAATCTGAAAAAACTTACGGTGGTGCCGAAGTTCCGATATTTAACAGAAATACGTTTTTATTCCATTCGAAATTACCAAATTTTATTTTGTCGGATTTCAATTTGAGATAGTTTTGCCTGAAATCACGTTAAACAAAAGGAGAGAGAAAAAAGACAGCTCGAAAAAAAAAAATCAAGAAACAAATATAAAAATTGAGAGCTGTGAAAAGGAAAAGAAAATTAAACAATTTTTTGATGTGACCTAAAAGCTCGAAAAGCGCTCCTTCCCTTATATTCTCATTGTCAGTCTCTTAGTTCATGAAAAATTAGTCAAATAAACAGATTGCATAACACCTTTAACTTTAAATAAATCGGACGCCAACAGACTCGTGATAATATAAGCTGTCGCCGAAAAAAAAATTTGAGGGGACAAAAAAATTGCTTTTCAGTTATTGCGTGAAAAAACCACAGCAAGAAAATGGCGAGGGTGAGATACAAATTTGCTACAACAAAAGGATTCTTTGAAACTCAGCTAACAATTTTCGGCGCCGGTATCTTGTTGAAAACGGCAGGAGTGTTTAACTTACGCTTGTGCGTATCCGTGTGTTTGATCATATGGTCCTTGCGTATGAAACCTTTGCCGCAAAAATCACAACTAAACGGTTTCTCACCAGAATGAAGACACATGTGTCGACGGAGATCGGTTTTATGATTAAATTGTTTCGGACACATGTCGCACTTGAACGGTTTATCACCTTGGTGCTTGCTCAAATGTTCGATATGTAAAGATTCAGCAACAAACCTTTTACCACAACGGTTACATTTGAAAGGTTTTTCGATGCCCGAGTGGAAAGACTTATTGTGTTGAGTCAAATAGCAAGATCTGTTGAAAATTTTGTCACATTCGTCACACCTATGAATTGGCTTATCTACTTTGGGAGAGGGGGATTCATTCGCAGAAAATGAGTCATATGTACTAGTTACAACTTGGTTTTTATCATCATACTCTTTGTTTAAACTATTTTTGTTTTTGACTGTAAGGCCTTTTTTCTTTTTGACAGATGAATCAGCCGGAGCGGGAATGGCTACAAAAGTAGTCTGATTTTCTTTCATGATATACTCATCCTGAGCCTGAAAACTATCAGCATCGTTTTCAATTTTAAAAATTGGTTTTTTGTCTTCATAATTATATTCATACTTAACAGCTATTGGATCTATTGGACTTGGAGAAGTTTCAAGACCACTATCGGACCGAGAATCAGTGGTAGTTATACCATTACTCGTAGGACTGTTACCGATTTTGGTAAACCTCTCCATAGAGTAAGATTCATTATGAGGGCTCTGCGCCTTGATATCGGCTGACAGAGGACTCACTTGCCCCCCCACGTCTTCATTACAATTGTTTGAAATACTCTGAGATGTATAGTAAACAGGTTCAACATTGTTGAATTGTACTTGTTGATAGTCGTTAAAGTTGTGCAAAACACCGTTGACAGCAAAGTAAGTGGCATTCGGTTGTTGTTGCAATTCAGTGTATTCATTTAATCCTTCAGGATTTGGATTACCAAAATTGTTGTTGATGATAACCGGTTGGGTGGAAGAGACGTGGGGGGGCTGCAAGTTTGGGTAATTCATCGACATGGCTCCTGGGGAACCTGGACACTGGGAGTGAGGAATACCCTGGGAAGTTGCCAATGGCATGAATTGAGGAGTTGACATAGTTGGGGGGGCCGGCGAAGTTGACTGGATAAGATGGATATTGGAAGTTGGGTGGTACTGCGGAGGGTGGTGCTGGTACTGAATGTGGGTGGTATTGATGGGGGGCATGTGGGAATTGATGGAAGGGAGATGGGTAGTCATGAGGGGCGGATGAGGTGAGCTCATGGGGGGCAGATGAGAATTGATTTGGGGTAGGTGAGGATGACTCAAAAGCAGGCCCCCCGATTGGTGTTCCGAAGGGCCTGCCATCAAGTTTGGGGAATTCGATAAAAAATTTGAATAATTGTTATAATTAGAAGGGGGAGAGGCTACGTTTCTACTGCTAGAATTATTGATAGGAGACGACTCACTTTCGCTTTTCACAGAGAGTAGAGATCCTCCGGTGGGTCCGTCCTCGGACACTGCCCGCGGTGGCGGAGAGCACTGTGACGGTGGTTGCATACCACCCGGCGAATACGGCGGATCTTTAGGTGGATGATGATGAGCGCTGATCGGCATGGATGCTGGATCCGGCTGATTCGATTGTTTCACCGCATTCTTATGGAGAGTCGTGTTGTAATGACGCTTCAAATGTCCAGAACTGGTGAACCACTTATTGCACGCCGAGCAGTTGTACGTTTTCGGACGACGGGCCTCGTTCGACTTCCAAGATGCATCACCCTTACTCCTTTTCCCGTTGGGCACGGAAGAGGAATTTGCAGGAGCACTTGCGGCAGTCTGAGACGAGGATATTTGAGATGGCATTTGCTGATTCGGGGGTTCACCTCCTCCTCCGCCGATTCCTCCACCGTAATGTTGGAAGTTGTTCATCGGCTGCTGCATCTGTTGAACATTCTCTGAGCTAGGAGGTGAGATCGTCGTCGATGAAACACTAGGAAAATCGGGGGACGGTAAACTTCCATTTTGATGATTCATGTAATACTTTTTCTCCGGGTGCGAATTGTTGACCCAAGACGAGACCATGGCGTTGACCGAATGGTTTCCACGTCCGTTGATACCATTCTCTTCACCACCGCCACCACCAGACTCATGCAAAGCTGGATTATAAATATGGACTTTTTGAGAGTCGAGATCTAGAATTTCCTCCGATGGCGTGCCGGGCGGTTTGGCAGCTCGCGGCGGGAAGCAATCGCCGAACTGAAAATTCGGAGTCGGCGATTTCGAATGAGCGATCGCGACATGCTCGAGAAGCCTCTGTTGTGACTCGGTTACAAAATTACACCTGTCGCACATATACCCCCTAGATCGGGGCTGATTTATCAAACCGGAAGGACTAGACGATGAAACATTGTTCCGCGGTGATTCTGGCGGATAACTATTCGAATGGGAATAAGGATGGTATCGGTGCGAGGGATGATTTTGATAGTTCGTTGGAGGAGCATTCGGTTGAGGACTGTGCGGAGATCCCGAAGGAAGAGGTACTAGCACTGGAAAATCTGAACCGGGTCCCAAAACATAACCGGGATAGTTATTAGCCGCGCGGTTGAAAGGGAATTCCGCGGAATTTTTAGAATGATTGTAGGTGTGGTGCACTTCCAAAGATTTCAAACTGTCAAAAACTAAATTGCACGGTGTGCATTGATGTGGATGCTGCTGCTGTTGCGACTGTTGGCTGGTTTGAGCCATCGCTATCTAGGTAAATCACTGGTCTGATCACTGATTTCCGACTCCATTCGGGTAAAAAAAATCACCGAATTAATAAAATACGCACTTGAAACACTTGAAAAACCGGCGTTGTAGTAAAAAAAAATTAGAAACAAAAACCGACAAGGGAAAAAATTGAGGAGCGCAAAAAAATTCAAAACACGAGTATCTTGGACCCGTAAAAAAATTCACAACACAAAAGAAAAAAAAGAAAACAAACTTAATAACCGGAGGTGAAAAGTATCTTAAACTGGATGTAAACAAAACAGAATTAGTTTAAAAAATTCACTAGAGTGAAACTAGAAAAAAAAAAACCGGCATTGTTAACAAAATGTGTGAAAAGTCATTTATGAATACACAACAACGAAACGCAGAGAGTGCGACGACATAGTGGTCACCCGCAAGGACACTGAGCGTGACTGACGAAGGCGAATGCGAACAGAGTTTTCTTCGGGGTTTAGGAAACTTGGCTCCTCTTCACCTTCCCTTCCCACCACCCTCCTGCTCTGCGTGCCTTCTCTTTTCGGCGTGGTTTGACTGTACTCGAAAGGAGGGGAAAGGCACAATATGAATGAGCCACCTTCCCCACTCTCGCGCTGTTTGTTCCTTCACCTATTCGCGCTATTTCTTCACCCCCCTCCTCCCCTCTGATCCACACAATGTACAAGCAGTAGATACGATTTGAGCGCGCGGATATTCAAACGAGATGTCAATTTTTCCATCCCGTAAATTGGAAAACACTTCGCTGATTTAAGATCTCTCCTCAGTAACTCTCCATAATATTTGGAATGTTATAGAGGTAGTTTCAGAAGTGTAGGCGGACCAAAACCATAATCTTTGGCGAATTTTCAACTTTCATTCCTTCAAATCAATACTAAATTTGCCCCTGACTTTATTCTTTTGTGTTTAAAGTTTTCCTCATTGAAAAGTGAACACTCAATTTCATTTTTATTCATTTTCATCGAGTAATATCAGAAATAATGTTGACAAATTCCACAGATTATCGGTCTAGGTCCGCCTTCACTTTTGAAACTACCTCTAACAAGTGAAATCATTAGAGCCACTATACGGTCTGAGATTCTCAAAAAATTGGCAACAAATCTAAAAGTGAATTTCTCATCAATATATCATTTATAAACTTTTAAGACCAATTTTAATCAGAGAAAATACTTTTGACTGATAATTTAACTAAAGAAATGTTACCAGAATTTCATAAATTAATCTTGAAAGGTCGGAAAAGATGATTTTTGATGACTATATTTGTCACTGATTTTTTGCCACTTTTTTTCGATCTCAAACCACAGTGCATTGCAGTAGCGCACCGAGAGTTTCTTCATCTCTATCTTTTCTCTATTAAAAAACGTATGTTAGACAAGGATGGACAACGGGATAAAACCCCCTCTTTCTGTCATTTTCCCACTTACACATTCAAATGGGAAATGAGAGAGATGGGAGAGATCCTGGTTGCGCCAGTGATGCATTCGATGCTATTTTGCACATTTGTTTATATTCTGAGGGTCATTGGTCCATATGGCAAAGATTATTATACCATGGAGTTTCCAACAGTGTAAACTTTGACTGCCTTCGACATTTTACATAAAAATAAACAAGCCAAAATGACATCTGTTTTGGTAGAGCTCATTTCAGAAGTGTAGGCGCATCTAAACCGATAATCTTCGGAATTTTTAAACTTTACTTCTCTTCTTACAAAATTAAAATTTAAAAATAAAAAATGAATCCGAGCGTTGGTTCTTCATTGAAGAACGCTTTAAAATCAGCGGTTTGAAGTTGGAGGTAGTAAGTTTTATTTTGATTTGAAAGAATGAAAATTGAAAATCCGCAAAAGATTATGGGCAAGGTGCGCCTACAGTTCTGGAACGAAACTCTTCTCCTCGAGCGACCGAAATCAATCAATGGCGAAAATATTCAGTAGGTATGAATGCTAACTCCTGTATTGGGAAAAAAATAAAAAATAAATAAATAAATAAATAGATAAATTTTAAAAAAAATGAAAAAATGATCATAGAACTCTCACGGTATTGATTTCAAAAAACTTAACACTCAACAAGAAACACTCAAAAAAATTGAGACTGTAACTCCCAATAACTGCCACGGGTTGCTGATCGAATCAATGGCGTGCAATTTAACCACGCAGCATTTTGTCCATTTAATTCCATGGAAAGGTGGAAATCGGTGTGAGGCGAACTGAACGTCCATTATTTTGACTTTTGGCGTGGGTTTAAATAGATAAAATGCAGTGTTGCCAAACTGCACGCTTCGTCAATAATCGCGTTAATAATCGCGTCAATAATCGATTCTATCTCTCGATCGATGATTTGATTTGGGAAGATTAATACTTTCATGGCTTCAAATTTACATTTTTTTTTTTTTCTTTTTTTCGAACGGTATCATACATTCAGTTTTCTTAACCAATCACCGAAACTTCTGGGTCTGCAACGCATATTGAAACCATGTCAGAAAACTTAAAAAAA
Organism: Trialeurodes vaporariorum; assembly: GCA_011764245.1. Classification (NCBI taxonomy): domain Eukaryota; kingdom Metazoa; phylum Arthropoda; class Insecta; order Hemiptera; family Aleyrodidae; genus Trialeurodes; species Trialeurodes vaporariorum. Next base: position 29,752,557 of record VMOF01000320.1, read on the forward strand.
AAAAAAAGCGCAGAATCGCGAAGCAGAAAACATTAGGCAGGTGATAGTAAAGCTCACTGATAAATATATGTATTATGTATAGTAACAAAAAGAAACAAAGAGTAAAATTCAGAAAATTTAGCTAAACTTTAAGTAAGAAGTGAAATCAAAACCATGTGACAAAATTAAAAGTAAGCTCAACTTATTGCTTGATGGACCTTTTGTTCGTACAGTATCCTTTTTTTTTTTTTTTTTTTTTTTTTTTTTTTTTTTTAACATGTAATTTGCTCTAAAATAAAATACAAAATAATGATTAATTGATCAATGCGTTAATTTTTCTTTCGAAAACACTTTTAAAGAAAATAAGGGAGAGGGTTCTGATGAACTGTTGACTGTATGAAAAATTCCTCATATTTTTTTAACAAGAGCTGCTGCCGATAACGAATGGATCTTAAATGGTACATGCGATGAAACGAAAATCCCTTCAAATTTCGAGCGAGTTCATACGATTTAATCATGCACATGTTTATCGCCCTTTAAAACCTTCACTGAATCTCACTTCCTTCACCGCTGTCTATAGCGGCGGCTAATTGTATGAAAAATAGTCATAATTTACTGTCTCAAGTCTTATGAATCGAACCTTATCGCACCAGAAGATCAAATCTAAAATACAGTGGGGTTACTCGAGATAAAACTCCTTGATAGAGCTGCAACCATTTTAACTCGCTGGATTGGTTTTGCATAAGTAAGTTTTTGAAGGCGCCGATGCGATGGAGAGTAATGAGTTATTTTATACAGCTTGTTTCTTACAGAGTTTTAAAGTCTTAATTCTGTAGAAACGATTTTTTTGTTGTTGTTGTTGTCAAAATCAATATAACTTAATTTCCATTAAATAAGGTCAATGGCGAATCTTGGGGGGGGGGGGGTGTTCCAAAGTAGGGGGCTAGGTCCCAAAGAGGGAGGTTGAAACCTACTGTTGCGACAGAGAGCCCAAAATTTCCCTCAGAAAACCCTTCTGACAATGAGATAGTGTTGAATTTCGGCTTAAGGGGGGGGGGGGGGGCTAAAACTCATTCAGCCCCTCTGGATTCAACGGTTTGAGATTCCCATCACTTCATCGGATACTAATTGCGCGACAAACTGGAGATGACCGACTTGCCAGATCACATGATTTTTTTCTCTCTCTCTCTCTTTCTTTCCCTCTCCCTTCCCCTATTTTCCCCCTTTTTGTTGGCGCGGGGGGGGGGGGGGATATTCAATAATAACATAGATAAAATATGCAGAAGAAACTGTCCCTCCATCTCTCTCTTTCGCTGCATCATTCGTCAAATCTTCCTGCTTCAATTAATATTTTATCTTCTTTTATTGTTTCTTTTATTTTTTTATCGTGAATTTATTAGGCTGTAATTCAGGGGGTGAGAGGGCTGCCCCGTACCCCGCCCAATGTGTGCCCATGCACGTGCCGTTATAACATAATCAAAAGAATTTTGCATTGACGGAAAACCGGAAAAGAAACACACTGATTGTGAGAAGAGAACCCTGCTCTGGAACTTCTCATTATTTCTCAAATAGTTTTACAACTGCGGCATGGCGGACTGCGGCAAATGTTTACGTCATAACGAAAATACCACCATCCTGACCACCCGGTCCCCGCGTACTGACGAATTGATCGGCCAGGAACTTCCGGCTCTATTTGACTCAATATAGTCATGACAATTTGACGAGTATTTTTGTCACAGTAAAATTGCCTTGGAAATGAGTGTGACACTCGTTACAGGATGTGTCACGAAGAGGAAGCGTCTAGATACTGTTTGATGATGTGTGTCTCCTACACTTCTCTTCCTTTCTCAACTTCGGAAATTGATTATAAAGGTTTGAACATTACCGATCCCATTTTCCTTTAATTTACACATCAAAAATCGGTTGGACAATTTATGTGGCTTGAGGATCCAAATAAGGGTCATTCCTGGGTTAAATGTCCCACCCGTCACATTTTAAAACAATTTTTTTCGTTTTAAAACTTGAAAGTTTCAATTTCTCAGCGAAGAAAATAGTGATAATTGTTTGACATCTCACCCTTTCCATGCCTCAACGTGCAAAAATCAAAGTTTGAGAATAAGACAAAGTAATTTTCAAATGTGACGGGTTGGACAGTAAACATAGCTGGAATAACCCTTAACCTTATTTCTATTGCTCGTTTCAGAGAGAGATTTTAAATTTTGAATTTGAATCGTGTCTAGAAAAATACCAAACGAAAACTGACTTGCAACTCGGGCCGTTTCACTCCTGGCATCTCACGACTTTTGAATACGGGCAAAAAGGTGATGTCACCAAAACCCCCCTTGTGACCCCTCCATCGATTCAGCTTGGCGAATGGAGTCGATAGCTCTCAAGGGTTATCATATCTTTTGTATCCAGCGCCGGATTTAGGCATGGTTCACACGGCGGCAGAACTCTGGGAATGGCAAATTTTCCTAGGACCCCCCCCCCCCCGTGAATGTTGTTGAAAGATAACATCTTTTGCATGCAGTTTGACTCCGTGGAGGTGCATCATCTGAGGCTCTTTCACTCATGCATGCGGCATCTCATGACTCTTCAAAATGGACAAATAGGTGATGTCACCAAAACCCCCCTTGTGACCCCTCTATCGATCCAGCTTGGCGAGTGGAGTCGAGGAGTCCCCTCAAGGGTTTTCATATATTGTGCAACTATTGGGCCGCGGCCGCTTCACTGGCAACTCATGGCTATGTAACATGAGCAAAAATCGGTTTGTTAGAAAGTTTTCCCGATTCTTTGTAGGTACACGAAATTAATCATATTTCGTGGTGATAACTACTTAGTTAGTGTACAGCGTTGTTTTGAGCACGAAAGTCAGCACTAGGCTACGCATTGACGTACCTCTAAGGAGTCGAACTACACGCGAAGGATGTTATCTTTCGACTGCTTTCATGCAAAAAAAAAAAGAAAAAAAAACCTAGAAAAATTTGTCGCTCCCTGAGATCTGCCGTTGTGGGTACGGCCCATGTGGCCCATGCCTAAATCCGGCGCTGACTCAGTCCACATAGGAGCCGTTGGACGTTGCTTTGTTTCGACCCCGAAAAAAAAAAGTTGCCATTATGGGCGAGATAAATAGTGCGTGGTCTCTGCTGTTGTCTCGCTCGTGGCTTGTAAACGAGCCATTGGTCCACCATATATTGGTTTCCTCTTATTTGAACTTTCCAAAGGTATCGATGCTTTGGAGGAGGATCCATTCTACAGGGTGTTTCAGTTTTAACGGTTGCATGTCGCCATGCCAGTCTCGTCGATGTTATTCGAAGATTGATTACAGTGGCGTCGCGTGCAATATGGCAACGCTGCACTTTGTCTATTTAAACACATGAGAAAAGTTGAACTATAGGAGGTGCATGCACAGTGCACTCCCTCCAATCGATATTTTGTATGGGTTTAGATGGACGAATCGCAGCGTTGTCAGATTGCACACAATGCTACTGATTTGATTATTAATACATGCATCTACCCTAACCAATGAGCTATAACTTTAGAGTGGCACATCAAGAAACGTTCCGCTGGTTCATTGTTGTCACCTAGGGCGCCGCCATCTTGCCGTAAAAATCGATTTTGAGGTTAAGTTTTGTAGGTTGTTTCCGGTCATTTCGTAAACAAACTCGGGCATCGCCGGAACGGCCTTCAAAATATAACCTCAAACCTTGGAATCTGCCGTCCAAATTCCCGCCAAATTCCAAACGACCTACAAAATTTAACCTCAAACCTTGGAATCTGCCGTCCAAATTCCGCTTTTTCCCGGGATTCCTTCTACCCTGTGTGGCACAAGGTGGACCAGCCCGCTGCCACTCTAAAGTTACAGCTCATTGACCCTAACACATCGAAAGTTTCGATACTTGGTGAAATGATAATGACATACTTTCTTGGCGTCAACAAAATTAAAATTCACGAGACAAACTTAAATGGGGCTCTTGCAAACTTTTGTTGTAAGTATAGATGAATAGTTAAATCTGATGTAAAAAACAGCGAAAATCACACTTAACAAGTTTAAAAGTAAGTAATAAACTTACAATTAGAAAAAAACTGTAACGACAAGATGGTAATGGCGGAGCTACGCTGGTTTCATTAGAGATTCCCGTCTAATGTGTCACTTTCTCTACGGAAACGGAGATATTTCTCAAATTAGAGGAATCTCCCATGCTACCTGCGACCGATTCTGAGAGTCAATTTTTTTATGCTTCTGTGTAAATACTCATCGTCATTTTTACAGGTTTTTATGCAAGAATCAACTTTTTAATCAAAAAGAAAAAGTTTGCAAAAGCCCCGATGTAGGAAATACATTTTGTGACTTAATTATAATTTCTTTCAAACTCTCTAGGTGATGCGATGTGATCAATGGACGGTTTTGACAATGGACTGAACTCCTTGAATCAGTGCTGCCGTTTTGCGTGTAGGTAGTTAATGGCATTTTTCAACTCACCAATGACTCCACCGGTTGAGAAAAGATTACACAGTTCAGTTCAGTGTATGACTGCACGAAAATACTCTAATCTGTAATGTTTTCTCAACCGGAAGAGTCGTCGATGACTTCAATAAACTTGCAGATGTATTAATAATTCAATGGCGGCGATTGAGAAAAGATTACTGCCCTGGTAAAAGTGTTCCATGAATTTCTATGACCAAAATTCCGTGGGCATTATTTCCGTGGGCATTATTTCCGTGGGCAATCATTATTTTTCCTTAAAATTTCATGGAATTCCGTGATCAAAATTTTATTTTTCCATAAAATTTCATGGATATCCGTGGGCCGCTCATGGAACATTTTCTATGTAATTTCATGGAAAAATAATAATTACCCACGGAAATAATGCTCACGAAATTTTGGTCATGGAAATTCATGGAACACTTTTACCAGGGTGATCAGAGTATTTTCGTGCAGTACAGTCATACACACAAAACTGAACTTTGTAATCTTATCGCAGCCGGTGGAACCATCGGTGAATTGAAAAATCCCATTGATTATATGCAAAACGGCAGCTCTGCCTTGAATCGTCACCATTGAAGCGCCAACTCCTCGAAATCGAAACTAAGTTTCAAGGGACCACGATCTCCCCACACGTTTCGTCGTAGAGTGGCTTTCTGGGTAGAGGAAAAATCAATTTATAAATTTTAAAAAAGCTGAGGGCGAGGAGAAACGAATTTTCGTCGAGGAACGAAGTTGAAACAAAAGGGAAAGGAACCGGACGAGGGAAACGCAAATGAGATAAACAGAGAGATAACAATGTGATAGTGCACGCGGGAAGAAACGGGCGGGAAATGGGGATGTAAATGGGCTTCCGCGGGGGAGGAACGCGGAGAGAGAGAGAGAGAGAGAGAGAGAGAGAGAGAGAGAGAGAGAGAGAGAGAGAGAGAAAGAGAGAGAGAGAGAGAGAGAGAAGAGAAAGGAGAGGAATGAGGGGGGAAGAACGTAGCAAGGAGAAAGGGGGAAGTTCGGAGAGAAAGAAGAAAGAAAGAGAGAGAGAAAGGGGGAGGGAGAGTATATGTAGGGGGAGGGAAGGAGGGAGAGATTAAGATAGAGTGAGCGAGAGTTGAGAAGGCGATTTGCGAGTGGACATGGCTCGGGTAGAGTGATAACAAGCTTCTCTTGCACTGCCAGGGAAACGCCGAGGGGGTGGAAAAAGGGGTGGGAGTGGGGCTGAAGGGGTTGAAGGCGGTCGGGGGTGCGACGGGGGGTGGAAAAGTGAGTGGACGGAAAACAAAACTGAGCTGGGAGCTGAGAGATATAAGAGAATGATTTTCGGAGAGGAATGACTTCTCATTGGCATGCAGAATAATATCAAGGGTGAGGATGAGGAGTTGGACGTGGGAGGGAAAGAGAGGAGGGAGAGAGAAAGAGAGAGAGAGAGAGAGAGAGAGAGAGAGAGAGAGAGAAAGAGAGCGGTGGGTGAGTGAGTGAGAGGGGTTGCGAGGTAGTACGGGGGTGAGAGAGTGAGGGACAGAGAGGGAGAGAGCGCGAGAGATAGCGTCACCGATATCCCTCCTTTCTCTTTACGGATGGAGCGAACGAGTGCGAGAGAGAAAGATAACGTGATGTATGTTTCTCGTGGACCGTGGCCTGCGAAAGCGAACGAGCGAACGGCGAGCAGCGAGCTTCCACCTTAGCGTGTTTAGAAAGCGCCCAAGCTCCAAGCTCTGAGGTCCCGAGCTTCGCGAGAGGAGCGCGGGGACTGTTTGGACTTTGGCGAGCGCGGGAAGGGTGAGTGTGAGACGAGTAAGAGGGAGAGGAGGGCAAGGAAAGGGCTCTCGATGAAGGAGGGAGGGTGAGTTAAGGCTGAGGGAAGAGAGTAGAGGGAGAGGGAGAGGGGGGGGGTTAAAGTCGTTGCTCGAAGATTTTAATCATTTTGTTGTTACTGCTGAACTGCTCGGTGCGCGGTGTTGGTGGCGATGGCGGTGGTGGACGGTGGACGGTGGACCTGATCCCGAGGTTATTGAAATTGCGTTACTCTTTTCCATATCCAACTTTGGGCCCGCGTGCGCTCGCGAGTTGGCTGGCGCGCAGCGCGGCAAGGCATCGGAGCGCTCACCAAACTCAGCTGGATTTGAAATTCAGTTCAACATTTTTTCTGTTTTATTTCCCAGTTAAGTGGAATGATCCGGTTTATGATAATTTCGGGGTCGATTAGGTCAAACCGTGGACATGCTGATCAAAACGTCAACATTTTCTGGAAAAAATTTACGAATGGGGCTATTGTACACTTTTGCTATAAGCGATGTAATAGTCGATTATGGCGTAAAAACCTCAAAAAATAACGAAGGTGGCACTAAAAACTTCCAAAATCCACTCCTAAACTCAATAAACGCAGTTATTTGCGGGAGCGTAATGGTGGCCGAAGGCACTAACAATGGGAGATTCCCATCTAACAATTCTGAAACTCCATCAAGAAGTGACCAATAAGAGACTACTTTCATTTGACACCGGTGTCACTTGGTGTTGCGGTACCATTCATCGGATGTGGATCATCACTCTGATGACTAATTACTCTGTGAATCATCCTTGTCAGCATAGAAAGAGTGACGAAATTAAGATAGGAATCTCCCATTGTTAGTGCATTTTCGGCCACCATTACGCTCGCGCAAATAACTGCGTTTATTGAGTTTAGGAGTGAATTTTGGAAGTTTTTAGTGCCGCCATCGTTATTTTTTGAGGTTTTTACGCCATAATTGACTATTAAATCGCTTATAGCAAAAGTGTGCAATAGCCCCATTTACGCTAAAAGCACAAATGGGGCTCTTGCAAACTTTTGCTATTTATAAGCAAATAAAGAAGTAAGCATCAAAAACGATGACATATGAGTCCGCCACATTCACCATCCATCAGTAATACTTTTACTAATTTTTAGTGTTTTAGAATAATTCTACGCCTACAATTTCACTTCATCATCGGTATCTTATGTACTTTGAAACGCTGATTTCAAAAAAGCTATCAGTTTTCATTAAACTGGCCTAGATTTTACGTAAATTCGAAATTACGTCTTCTTGGCAAAAAAATCAAAATTCTGGAAAAAGTATGTGTTTTGAGTAAAAACTAAGGCCGAATTTGAAATCAGCGGGTCAAAATACATGGCAGAACTCGAGCGAGGGGTGAGAAAGAGGTATCTTATGATGAGAAAACCTGGTTTCACGTTCATAGCAACTAGAATAGCAACCGGACACACTATGCCGTTAAGGCGTAAAAATCCAAATAAAGAGTCAATTCTGATGGAACGACCAGCGGAAATCACGAAAATCACACTATAAGAAAGTCTAAAATTCAGTAATAAACTCACATAACTGCAATAACGGCAAGATCGAAATGGTGGTTCAACGCGGGTATCATGGGAGATTCCTGTCTATTATGTCACTTTCTCTACGGAAACACAGAGATATGTCTCTTAGTTAGATAGGAAGCTCGGAGCTCCGATGATATCTGCGTCTATCTGCCGCTATGCCCGATTCTGAGAGTGAATTTTGTGATTTTTTTAGTGCGTCTCATCTTCATTTTGACTGGTTTTTATGCAAGAATCACAACTCTTCAATCTCCTATAGCAAAAGTTTGCAAGAGCCCCATTTGAGGAACGTCAATGCCTGCATTCGAGCATACTTCAGGGAGGCACCCTCCTGACACTTTCAAGCTGAAACACTCAAAAATAAAGCCGGAAATTATGAATACAAGAAAATTCTCATAAGCCTCAATGAGTGCAAGTGAGGCAGATAGAGGTATTATCACTCTAATTTACGCTTTGATTTTTAACCAATTTTGCTCGTTTTGTGCTCAAAACATCCATTACGAAATCTCGCAGGCACTGACGTTATAAGATTTCAAGTTTTTTCTTTGTTTTCAATTTAAAATGCCGAAAACATGACTTTCCCCAAAAGCGATTTGTGGCGTCATCCATCGGATTGAAATCTGGAAAAGTTTCGCCTGGAATCACATTAACTGTTCCTACGTGACAACGATGATTTTGGCCTTACGAATGGAGCTGTTGCGAACTTTTGCTGCAGGCTTATCAATAGTTGACAGCAGGGTAAAATCCTGTCAATATAACGATTAGGGCACTAAAAAATCACGAAATCCACTCCCAAACTCATGAAATGCTTTCAAACGCGAGACCGCGTACTGGCGACCGTTGCTGCTGATTACATTGAGTTTCCCTATCTTCAATATCAGCTCCATCTACGCGGGAGGAGTTCTCGCAACACCACACAAGAAGAAGAAGAAGAAGAAGAAGAAGCATACAATTGCCATAAGATTTGGGCGGCAACGGTCGCCATTACAGTCTCGCGTTTGAAAGCATTTTATGAGTCTGGGGAGTAGATTTCGACGATTTCGTGATCTTTTAGTGCGTTAATCGTTATTTTCTCAGGATTTTGCCCCTTCATCAACTAATACTAAGTCTGTAGCAAAAGTTTGCAACACAGCTCCATTACGCATAATGCGTGCTAAGTAGAAACATTTTCACGAAGTAACTAACATCGCAACCTATTGCAAGAATTTTGAGTTGCACCTTAAATGTCATGAGCCCACTTTAAGTTTGATAAAGTCCCAGAAAGTATAAGGAATCTAAGGCTGTTGCGTTGATAGCAGAAGCCTCTAAATCAGCGGTTCCCAACCGGTGCGGTGGTCCGCGAAGACCTTTCCAAATTTTGTCCGTTTTTTTCGCCCGAAAATGGCAACATTGAATTTGTGACTAATATTTTTTTATGTAGCAAGAAAAATAAAATTTTGTCGTCGCTAGGGAAGTAAGTTATCATTTGAACGAGTCATAACCTAAATAATTTAGGTTAAGTGATAAGTGATAAGTTGATAAGTGACAGAGAAGTCACAGCCGCAACGCTCCCACTAGAGCAGGTTAGTTTTTATTTTCCCCTCCATTGCCAAAAAAAAAAAAAAAAAAAAAAAAAAAAGGTAATCGATTTTTCATTTTTTCAAGTGGTGGTCCGCGGCCTCCACTGATCGTCCGATTGGTGGTCCACGACCAAAAAAGGTTGGGAGCCACTGTTCTAAATGTTAAATATTTACAAATCTCATACTTAATCATGATAAAAAGGCAAAGGTCCCTCAATCCATCGGTGGATCTAGCCCTTATTAACAGGGGGGGGGGGCGAACTTGGGATTTTCGCCCATGATGACCTCCCCCTTTCTTTTTACTTTCTTTCTTCGCCCCTTCCCCAATGAGCTATAACTTTAGAGTGGCAGCGGGCTGGTCCACCTTGTGCCACACAGGGTAGAAGGAATCCCGGGAAAAAGCGGAATTTGGACGGCAGATTCCAAGGTTTGAGGTTAAATTTCGTAGGTCGTTCGGAATTTGGCGGGAATTTGGACGGCAGATTCCAAGGTTTGAGGTTAAATTTTGAAGGCCGTTCCGGCGATGCCCGAGTTTGTTTACGAAATGACCGGGAACAACCTACAAAACTTAACCTCAAAATCGATTTTTACGGCAAGATGGCGGCGCCCTAGGCGACAACAATGAACCAGCGGAACGTTCCTTGATGTGCCACTCTAAAGTTATAGCTCATTGCCCTTCCCCACCTCTCTTTGCCAGCTGTTTTGGCCGAGCGGGGGGGGGGGGACCCCCCTGTATTCGCAAAAGCGCAACCAATCATCAGCTGTACTTTTCAATTACCCATTAACATACTGGCTTCCAATAACTCCGTTGGGCCAAGAATGCACGCCAGGATCGTTTGCAAAAATACGCTTTAGGTGACGCTGCAAACTCCCTAACTCAATCGATAACCTCGTAAAAGCTAACTCGAAAACAAGATTCATACAATCATACGGCTGAAAAGGTCTTAAAAAAAGAAAAGCAAATGCCCAATGACAAATAGTTACCTATTTTACAGCTCACAACTGACTCTATTTTATTCATATGCTCCACCCGAAACTTTCCGCGATTCGACCGATTAATCTTCCTTTTCTGGTGCGCCTTCATTTTTAAAGATAGACTGAAACGGCACAGGTGCGTACGAACAGTTAACTACTTTTCGGGCGACTTAAAGAATGGTACGGGGGGGGGGGTACTGTCGCTCTCAGCGAAATTATGAATTTGTTTACCTTCTTCTTCTTCTTCTTCTTTTATTATTTTTTTTTTTTTTTTGCTTATGCAGTTATGCACATTGATTTTGCCGCCTTCGGTGATACGGTGATGCATTCTGGAATTTGATAACATTTTTTTTATATTTTATTTGCTCATTCACCCTTATTTTAGCCGCCCCTGGAGAATGCCACCCGGGCCAAGCCGCATAAAACACTGTGAGTGAGACAAGGACAAAACACGAGAACAATGAGACTTCCTTCGATGTAACTGTGATTGTAAATTAATTTCCGCTGTTTCAAAATTTAAATTGAGGAGGGAAGTTATTTTAAAGTATGTGGAAACACATGATGAAATGAAAATTAAAGTAACTTGTTTTTTTATCAGCATAAATTTGTATTTGATTTGGATTTTGGATTCGATTTCTTACAAAAAGACTTAGGATTTCTTACAGAAAACTGTGTGAGAGACGATGAGTGACTCATTGTGACGTCACTCAAAAACGGTCTACTCCAACCACCATCCAGCAACCATCGTACTTCCTGTAATAACTCGCTCGCATGTTTTTCGAATTTTCGACGAAGTATACAACTGTCTACTGTTGCAACGTGATTTTTTATCATTCAACTTAATTTATCATCTTCATCATGAGTACCGCAGAAAATACGGCGGATGCACTCGTATCCAAGGTAGGTTTTAGTTCATCTCCTCGTTTTGTTAAAACACTGTTGACCTAGCAGTCACGAATTGAAACTTATCAGTTCCTAGCAGTGACAACATAAGACTACCACGACCGGCTTTTTTCTTCAAATAGCGGAGAACGTGTCTCCCCTGTTCTTGCTCGCGGATAAAATTTTCGCCGTCCAAATGAAAAGCGTGATACTTGGTCCTTTGAATCCATTTGTGTCCCCAGTTTTCACATTCCTAACCTCAAAATTCAGCCACGGTTGATCTAGAGTCCCTTTATATCAAAGAGTCTCGCCATACGGGGTATAGATTCTGATTGGTTGCTAGATTTTAGGCTGTCCAGGAGCTTAAGGAGGCGTTCTGTGTTATTCTCCAAAAGAAAACCGGTGAAACACCCCTACGAGGAGACGTATACGCCTCGGTGAACCGAACCAATCAGAGTGGACGCCTCCTTCAACTTCTTCTTCACGTGTCGAGACTCTTTGATTTACAGGGACTCCAGGGTGATCATGCGATCATGCAAGTCGTGTTTAATCAAGACTTTCACTTTCTAGCTGTGAGAGTGGAAAGTCTATTTATAACAGGTAAGTCTGTTAGCTATGTACTCTTTAAGCGCTTCTCGATTTGGAAAGAAGATAAAAGTAAACCAAATGGGGCGTAGAACGAAACCAGGAAATGACGTGTTGCTTTTACTGCGCTTATGGAGCGGAGCGTAAAGATAACAGCGCCTTTATACCAATCTGTTACAAACAGACCTTGCTCTTAGACTGTTAGAGTGCCAATGGAGTGAGCTAGTTTATCATGTAGAGCAAAAATTTAGACAAGGATTTTGACCATTTGCCGTACTACAGACTATATAACACTGTTCCGCCATTCCTTGCTCTTTCATAGGCTTCTCTCCTCACTCTTACTTTCTCTCCGATGGGAGCCATTTGGTTTCCTTAATTGGCAGATTTCTACGCGCAATATTCAAACAAGGTGAAACTTCTAGATTAGGTATCTGAGCCGGAAGGTCCAAAGTCCATTAATAACAGTTCAGTCCGGTATCATTTTAATCTCTGAGCTATTTTTCCTAAGCATATGTATCAGAGTACAATACTATCACGATTCAACTGACATTATTTGATTCGTTGACTGTACTTCACTCACTTATTCAACATTTCTAATCCATTTGATGTGAATAATGCTTTTAAGTAATTTAGTTTTTCCGTCTCACATGTACTGTTTCATATGGTAGAGCAGAAGCATTGCGAGTATTGGGTTCTGACAAGTAGCGGTGCCTGCTTGTAAAATACATCACAACGTTTCGATGAGTGGTTGATCAGCAACAAATCAAAATTCCGCGCTATCCAACTGCTCACTGATGCCTTGTGATGCGATTTGGAAGCAGACACCACTACTTGTTCGAACCCGATACTTAAAATGCTTCTCCTCAATCTTCTGGAAAGTATAGGAATCCCAACCTTGAAATTTCCTTAAAACTGTGCTTGTGCCAGTTTTGATGTAAGTATATGACGGGAAAAATTTAATGCAGTCCGCAAACTCTACTGTGCATCCCTCGCTCACCAATTTGTTTTGATGTCAACTTATTCAGGTGCGCAGCACCAACTGTTCGAACTATGGGCCTAGTGTTACCTTTTTCCTCCTCAGAACGCAATGTTACAATATCTAGTAGCACCACTTTTCAGAAACCAAAAATCTGAGCTTTTTTCGGATCTTAATTCATGCTGTTTTTTCCTTTCTTTTTTTCCATGCAGGTGGAGCAATTAGGTATCAAGAAGCCCGTGAGCGACCAAGTTGAAAATGGGAACAATGCTGGTAAATTCATCCTATTTAACTTACCTTCTATACTTTTAAATTTCCAGGATTTCCGATCCCTCAGTGGTGTACTGCTGGAAAAATTTCTAGCTGATTAAATTCTCAGGAATAATCCAATACCATCTGCCTCTTAAATGACCTCTTGTTAAGAAGAGTGTTAAAGCCTTTGATAAAATTCTAGCGTTGAAGTTTTCTCTACAGAGAGTATTTGATTTTCTCACATCTAGATCTTCTTTCAAAAGCCCTGAACTGTGACAGAAGCATCAAAGACCTCGCACTAGCCAATCAGGTGGTGGTCGGTTTTATTTTCGGGGACTCAACAAAATAACATAGGGAACAACATCCAACGGCTCCTATGTGGACTGTACTTGAATCTGGAAGACTGAACTAGTTTTTCAAAAATTAGGTTTTAGCCATTCTATGTTTTAAGAACACTACATTTTGTCTATGAAATTCGTTTTGATTCCGTAACTTTCCATCGAGACGGGGAGAAAAACCTGAAATTTCAAAAACTGTAGTGAAAACAGGTTTCTCTAGCATCCGAAGTTTTCATTGAAGCTCTACTCAGTAGCTGATGAATGAGAGACAAAAGAAAATAAAACTATGGAGAGGACGAGTGACTTGACTTGTATAACCAAACTGTTGACAGCGGAACGTATCTACAGAATGGATTGGGGCAATATTTTAACGGACCAAAAAAAACAGGTGTCAGGGGAAGAAAGAAAGGACCAAGCCCCAGAAAACAAAAACGACTACCACTGCCTTTGCTCCAGTAAAGATGTAAAATATTCAGGATGTCATCGGAAACTTCTGCTTACACATTCTACAAAAATTATGTCAATTTTTAATGCATTATACGCAGAGTTGGGCAAAAAATTATTCGGAAATTATTCGGTGTGTCCGGCAACGCGGAGTCAATCGAATTATTCGACGAATAATTCTACAATTGACCTATACCTTCCGTGTGTTTCCCTTTCCTCAACTCAGGTAGCAAACCCAGTTTTCAGTGTTGCCGGAGTCATTTCATTATTTCTGATTATTCGGTTGCCCAACTCTGATTATACGGAACTAAGCCAATTAAGCCAATAGAGACACAGTGTTCAATAGACAGTTTAAGTGCGAAATCAACGATTAGTCATCAATCACTGCAAAGTACTCATCGGTCGCAATTGGTTGTGACAAAATTCGCGTAGCATTCTCTCTCGTGACTCCCATGTACACCCATCTCTTTCTAGTTTTGAAATTCGTATGTAGGTCCTTGTTTTACAACATGTTATTATCAAAATCGCATTTAAATGCCTCGAGGCATTCATTTCTGCCAAAAAATGTCACTAAATATGTCTCTACTTACAATTTTAGATATGATATGTCAAAAAAAATGTCACAAAATATGTCTCAACTTACGATTTTAGAAATGAGAGTGAAACAGCAGTACATTGGAGTTACGTGAGAGCGAGGGAGACAGTTTGTCTTTGTTTGGAACGCTCATCAGCGGATGGCGTCATCAATAAAACGTCTTTATGTAAATTATTTTAAGATTCGCAATATCTTTGAACATATCCAACTTAAAAAAGGAATTTTTTGTTTGCTCTGCTGATGCCCAGAAATTTGTGGAAATGCATTTGAGAGAACGAAAATATCTGTCTCCAGGTTAGTCTTGGTTTAGTATTATTTCATTTCTCCTTTTAAACTTGAAAATTAATTAATACTCCTAATTATTTAAAACGGCACTTAAAACACCCCTTTTTTTTTAGCTAAATCAATCTGTTATTATATTTTTGTTCAGAAAATAAGAAGAAAGAAGAAGACGAAGAAGAAATCTCCGTAGCAGAAAAGGCGCTTCTGCAGAAGATTGTTCGCAAAGGGCTCATTGAAAATAAAAATGACATTGAAGTTCAAAGGAAGGATCCCTCCTCACCTTTGTTCCACGTCAAGACTTTTGAAGCCATGAACTTGTAAGATATATTCCATTCTTAATCTTATCAACATGTCGGCACTTTGATGTTTTCTGAAAGTCTAGAAACATATACATAATTTTCATTTGATAGTTACGTTCATAAGTTTACAGAAATTGCGTTATTGACATGTATAGACGAGTCTCATTTGTCCAGTTATGAAGCAATCTATAACCACAGAATAATACAACCCGAACGGAAACTCTTTCGTATTTTGAAGCAAATTCATTTCGCGTCCGCCATGTTGGGATATAGGATGTTTACATCTGGATTCGCGCGCAAAAAAAAAATATAGGACATGATCCGTGTAATTTTCATTCTGAAATGCCAATAGAATGAAAGTGAGGCTGGAAATTTAAGATTTCTTTCCAGAATTTACAGAAATGAATGAGTTTCAACACGAATCACACACGTCCGCCATGTTGGGATATTGGACCACAGCGTTGCCTATTGGGGCCGCTAAATTCCAAACTTGCTTCTATTAGCTCTTATGGGAGTTTCCGTTCTGATTGTATTATTCTGTGCTATAACGTCTTAGTTCTCTGTTTCCCAAGAGATAGGGCCACGGGCATTGATCACATGATAATTAGAGAAACAGCGGCGAACATTTTACAGTTTTTTCTTTCTTCTTTCAATGGTAGAACTGTTACTAGTCGTGAGAACTTTACCTCAAAATTTTCTAGAATTCTGTAAGCGAATAAGTACAAGCTTTTATGTCTCTGTTACCAATGTTGTGTATGCATCTTCTTCTCAAGTAAAAAAATCAAAAAATTGAAAGAAGAATAATAAATCTCAAAAATTGGCAGGGGAACGGTAGGAAACTGAAAATAACATCAAGCATAAGAATGGGTGTTTTACCCTAACATTCCTTAGTATTTTCTTCACAAGTCAAAAAAAAAAATCACGAAAATAGGCCGTGGAACTGAAAATAACATCAAAATTTAGCGTGAGCGTTCTAACTTAAAATTAATTAATATCTCTGGGTGCGGCAGGCTACTAACTCTAGTGTTGCCGATTTCTAAACGATTTTTTTTCAGAATCGATTTTTTAAGGTTTTTTTTTTCAGGAGAATCAAATGGAATATCAACAACAACAGAGAAGAAGGCCCGCTGTTGAAAACTCTCGCTGAAAACTGAAAATCGATCAAATGGAGTCGATTTTTTTAAAAATTGATTTTTCAATTTTTTTTCTAGATATCCCTCAAGGATGATAATGATAATGTTAATTTATTTTCAGTCTTTAAACGTAATTTGCAAAGAAATTAAATCAAATAAATTAGGTAAACTATACAACAAGACAAATTAAACAAATTAACGTAAATTTAACAAAAAAAATTTAAAACTGAAAATTGGATACCTCCACTGGCAAGCCTGTTTTGGAGGTTACCTTCAAAAAAAAAAAAAAAAAATTAATAAATCAAATAATATGATAGAGTTTAGGAAAGTAAGGGAGAGAAAGCTAGATAGAGAGAGTGGGTTTAACAAAAAGGAGAGAAAGTATTGTCATTTTCATTGGCATCATCGATTTGCTTGAGACAATCTCCTTGGATTCAAAGCATCAATCTCAGTTTTGAAAGACTATCATCTCTCTGTAGAATATGAATTGGACTTATTTACACTAAACAGACCTACTAGTACTCTGACTTTGCCATTTAATCTCGACTTTTTAATTCCCTTTAAAATAATCTGATTTTTATAATTGCTTTATATTTTCAGGACCAAGACTTAAAGGTTAGTTCCTAAAAGTTTCAAGAAACTCTTTGCACTTGGTCTAATTTTATAATATCTAATATTAAAGTCAAGTAAAAATGGCAACATCTGAAGTCGAGTAGGTCTCTTTAGCATAAATGAGTCCAATTGTAATATTTTCAACTTGTACTGCTCTACCGCAATACAGATCTGTAATATTGTTTGCACCAATGGAGTGCTCTGGTGAACTCTAGAACTCTACGTCTGTGGTATCGTAGAAGAAAAGGTATTTCACCCAGCACAAGTTCACTCAATATGTGTTGAGTCTGAATTTGATATTTAATTGTTTGTTCTTACAAGGGGAGGTCGCCGACTTGTCACCCTCGATTTTGTTCAAATTTCGCAGAGAGGTAGTTCATATGAAACTATTAGACCCGTGTTTCAGCGTTTCTTCCAATGGGCCCTTTAAAGCCCCGAAATTTAAAGTTGAAAATCCGACTTTTTGGGCCGATTTTCGTCTCTTTGCCGATTCTCGCTCTTAACTGCGGTTCTTTCCGCACTCTCTGCATCGGAGCGGGCGTAGCGTACTGGCTACGTGCTCGCCTATCACCCGATGAACCCAGGTTCGATCCCGGCCGCAGCACACTACTTTTTGCACTGTTTTCCTTCCCCATTTCATGGAGCAAATTAATTTCGTGAGATACTTTCCATCTTTAAGGTATCAGTTTGCATCGCAATTAACTGATAGGAATTCGGGACTTAAGTCATGCCAGATTTTAAAGATGAGACAGCGACACTGTCAGTATATCAGGCCATTCGCGTCGTTACCACGTGTGCCGCGTATTTAACGGTAGTTTTCGATTTTTTGTTCTTGATGGTTATGGAAACTAATGCGAACACACAGTTCAGTTCGTTTTTAGAATATTATAAACCAAAAGATATTACAGACACTTTTTTTTTGTGCGAAAATATTCTACGCAATCAAAAGATTCTGATCGGTCAGAAAAGCTCGGACATTTCACAAAAGGGACAGCTTTTAGGACAAACGTTCGCGCGGAGTGTCAAGATAATTTTAGAAAACATTTTATAAAAAAAAAAAAAAAAAAAAAAAAAAAAAAAGAGTTATCTTAATTTTTTTTTTTTTTTTTTTAAATTTTTTCTAAAATTGTCTGGACACTCCGCGCGAACGTTTGTCCTAAAAGCTGTCCCTTTTGTGAAATGTCCGAGCTTTTCTGACCGATCAGAATCTTTTGATTGCGTAGAATATTTTCGCACAAAAAAAAGTGTCTGTAATATCTTTTGGTTTATAATATTCTAAAAACGAACTGAACTGTGTGTTCGCATTAGTTTCCATAACCATCAAGAACAAAAAATCGAAAACTACCGTTAAATACGCGGCACACGTGGTAACGACGCGAATGGCCTGATATACTGACAGTGTCGCTGTCTCATCTTTAAAATCTGGCATGACTTAAGTCCCGAATTCCTATCAGTTAATTGCGATGCAAACTGATACCTTAAAGATGGAAAGTATCTCACGAAATTAATTTGCTCCATGAAATGGGGAAGGAAAACAGTGCAAAAAGTAGTGTTCTGCGGCCGGGATCGAACCAGGGTTCATCGGGTGATAGGCGAGCACGTAGCCAGTACGCTACGCCCGCTCCGATGCAGAGAGTGCGGAAAGAACCGCAGTTAAGAGCAAGAATCGGCAAAGAGACGAAAATCGGCCCAAAAAGTCGGATTTTCAACTTTAAATTTCGGGGCTTTAAAGGGCCCATTGGAAGAAACGCTGAAACACGGGTCTAATAGTTTCATATGAACTACCTCTCTGCGAAATTTGAACAAAATCGAGGGTGACAAGTCGGCGACCTCCCCTTGTTAGTAAAATTGTTATTCAGTTATTTATCTTAGATCTAAAGATTTTTATGTTGGTATTATCTAACCTTCTTTAAATCTGTGTTTCAGAAAACCTGCCTTGTTGAAAGGAGTCTATGCCATGGGATTTTACGCACCTTCAAAAATTCAAGAAACAGCTCTGCCCACGTTACTTGCTGATCCGTAAGTTGTTGATAATTTTTTGATGGTACAAATGAAGCAGCACAAGTAATAAAAAGTAATGAAAGTAATAAAAAAAACCTAAGAAGATATGAATACAGGAAAATGTGCTCTGTGAATAGTAAGAAATAGATGGTGGTCCTGAGCAGGGGTGCAAAATGTTCCAAAACTTCAGAAGTTTCACGCGATCCATGACTTATTTCCTCACAGGATTTTAAAAAATATCCTCACACAAATTTGAAAGTGATGACCTTTTTTTGCTTATTTTAACATTTCAACACGGTATGTTCGCAAACTGACCGATATTTTCCCATTTTTTGCTCTATTTTCTTCGGCAATCCTTATAGCCATTATTTAAAAAAAAAAAAAAGACAAATTTCCTCACTTTCACGCGATCCGCGGATCGCTAGATCAGGTACATTTTGCACCCCTGGCCCTGAGAAGGGTCGTTTCTAATTGTGGCATATTCAAGGTGCAAATAGCGGTTCAGCTGCTTGATTAGAAGTCCAAAATGTTTTCCGGTGAGAGGTTGCCGGAACATGAGGTATCCATCAGGTTGGCTGGACCGACTTCAGTGGTGGATCACGAATGGATGTTCAATGTTCCAGGGAGAGCTGCGTTATATGTGCGTGGAACAGTATCAGATCTTTACTCTATTTTAGTATTGATGCTGTTTTTTAAATTTTCTTGCAGACCTCAAAATATGATCGCTCAGTCTCAATCAGGAACTGGTAAAACGGCAGCTTTTGTTCTTGCTATGCTGAGTCGTGTTGACACTACGAAAGATTGGCCTCAGGTAATTTGCAATTCAAGTTCATTATTTCATTTAGGAGAAAAACTAAATACATAATCAATAAATAATTAGCCAATCTTGTATTAAATTAAAGTGACTGACGCAAAGAGCCATAGGCCTTCTGATCCCAAGTCAATATTGTTCTCTGAGTAGGTCACTGTATTTTATACAAGACTGGCTTATTATTATGTTTTCATTTTATTTATTTTTTCTTTTATTTCAACACACCGTGTTACAATGTTTCAATTTCCTTTGTTTGTCCTGATCCTTTGTTTCCAAACCAGAAGTAACGACTTCTGGAGGGGGGATACAGATACACAAATGTTTCAGAGAAATGGGCTCCGATTTCAGGGGTAGATGCAACCTGATAGCTTCGAGTTACATATATATAGATTTACATTTACATTGTGTCGTTGGGCTAACAGGTGGTATTCTCTCATTCTTGCAGGCGCATTATGTACCCCAACCCAGGCCCATTTTCCCCGCCCTACGTATGCCATATTTGCGTATCTGTATGGTATCATATCTTTGGGGGATTGACTGAAAGGAACAAAACAAAAAAAGAAGTAAACATTGCCTTTTACATCTGTTCTCATAAGAGAAAAACTATGACCTTTATATTTATCGGTACTCAAAAGTTTCTGGCTAGATCCTGACATTTTTATAAAAGAATATAATAATAGACTTCGTGTTAGGTAGGTGATGAATATTTTATACGTAAATCTTTGTTGCTAACTCCAAGTGGAAAGTAGAATGTGATGAAGTAAAACTTTTTCTGACCCTATTTGTCTTCCATTTCACTCACATCCTTCTTCTTCTTTCATTTTTTTTTTTTCCAACGTTGTGTCTATCCCATCCTTTATTTATAAACCTTACTAGTTTTGAAGAAAGTTCCAAAACGAGTTATGGGACAAAAAGTTAACGTATGGCTTTCTAGTTAAGTTAATTAAGATTTTCATTGATTTGTTCAATTATTGGTAAGTACACTCAAATGCATCAACTAATCTATTGAATAATCCAACCCTCACAGAACAAATTTAATGAGTTAAAAACACTCTCATATTCAAATCATGCAGATCCTGTGGCACGCATTTTGGCCTACCTTATCTTTTGAAGGCACTCAATGAAACAATATTTTTTAAATATCCTTGTTTGAAGTTCCTCTCGTACTGAATTAATCAAGGGTGCAGAAAATGCTAGATCAAGCATGTAGATGTGGGTGGCGACCTTCTTCTCCCACTGCTCCAATTTGGAATCCGAAATTAGCCACAACATGCTGGTGTGAACCGAAATTCCCTGCAGCACATTGAAAAAAGCCAAAAAGAAGTAATCATAATTTTTTGCCAAGCTTGCATTTGTGGATCAAAATTTGTCCTGTTCTAGCGCTAATTTCAGTAATTTTGTACATGAAGAAGATCCTGCGTCCTTGCAATTTAGTGATCTGAAACAGTGCAAAATGGATTAAAGTGATGAATCAAGGACATGTGTGGCTCCTGAAGGGTTGACTTAAGGTCCTTAAAAAAATTAATTTCTGTGGCAGCCTCACTATACAGGGTGTCCCAAAATTGATAGTAAATATTTTTACCACGTATTTTTGGGGTAAAAATAAGACTTTTTTTTCCTACTAGCCGCTCCGCGGCCCACCCCCCAATAGAGTGGCGCTCCGCGCCACTCTCAAAGGTGACTACGTGCCGTCTTCGTCGTTAAAGGTTGACCCGCGAGTTTAAATGCAGATAGATTATCTTTTGAATCGTAATTTGAAGCAAATATTAAAACCTGTAACGACGAAGACGGCGCGGGGCACCACTCTGTTGAGGGGTGGACTGCAGAGCAGTCAGTGGACGAAGCCCTCTAGGTTAAAAAAAAAAAAACAAAAAAAAAACAAAAAAAAAACAAAACAAAAAAAACACAAAATGAACGGCTGCCAGGTTGAATGTGAAATCCTTAAAAATGTAGACAGGTTTAAAAGTATTCTCCACCTTGCCCTACCTGACAACGCAGAGAAATAGGGGGTGGGTGCAGGATTGTCCGCAGCGTATTGACAGATTTATTGACGGGAGTAAAAAGAAGGTCTTCTGACGGGTGAGCCCTCTTTGTCTCATCTCAACCTTCCACACGTTCCGAATCCACTCCACCCGGACCCCCCATGGACGGATGAACCTTTTTCGTCTCGGTCACAATCTCCCAGACGCTCTGCGATTCACCCCACCCCCGCTGCGATTGCCGCGGTACGCAAATTCGCAATAACTCGATTACAAATCAAGGTATCAAAAATCTGAAAATTTCGGGCTCCTAATCACATTAAAATCTATTATCATGCCAAGTTACAGCGTTGTAACATAAATAGCAACGTCCGTAGAGTGTGGAAACACATTTTTGAACATTTTTTAAAAAGTCGACTCAAAACTCGACTCAAAACTTGACTCAAAACTCGACTCAAACCTCGAAAAAATAGGGCTTGTCAGATTATACTATGTAAAGATAAACATGGGTCCGAAATTGTAGTCTTTTCGAGTTACAGTGTTGCAAAGTTTCCGAAAAACAAATTGAAAAATTGTCATAACTCCCTCGTGAATTGTTCTGAATGCTCGTAAATAGGTACTCTGATGTAATTTTAGGCGCTCTTGCCGATTTTGGCCGTGAAAATGCTGTATGCAAAAATTTAAGGGGGGTCTCGGGAGTTTTTCTGAATTTTTCTCACTTTTTTTGGCCAAATTATGTAAAAACATGCTTTCGGTTTCATCAAACCCAAAAACGATTAGCATTATTCAGAAGTTCGTAAAAAAATATGCATTTTTGGTCCTTACAAGTTTTTCCATTCCGCGAGCCATTTCCGAGAAAATCGTCCCTAAAGTTGGAGAAGTCGGCCAAGAATTGACAAAATCAAAGAAAAGGCGTTTAGCGGCCGACTTCTCCACTTTCAGGGACGATTTTCTCAGAAATGGTTCGCAAAATGGAAAAACTGGTAAGGACCAAAAATGCATATTTTTTTACAAACTTCTGAATAATGCTAATCGTTTTTGGGTTTAATGAAACCGAAAGCATGTTTTTACATAATTTGGCCAAAAAAAGTGAGAAAAATTCAGAAAAACTCCCGAGACCCCCCTTAAATTTTTGCATACAGCATTTTCACGGCCAAAATCGGCAAGAGCGCCTAAAATTACATCAGAGTACCTATTTACGAGCATTCAGAACAATTCACGAGGGAGTTATGACAATTTTTCAATTTGTTTTTCGGAAACTTTGCAACACTGTAACTCGAAAAGACTACAATTTCGGACCCATGTTTATAGGAAAAAAAAGTCTTATTTTGACCCCAAAAATACGTGGTAAAAATATTTACTATCAATTTTGGGACACCCTGTATAAGTTTGTTTCTCCTATTTCTCAAGTGCTATTTGTTTCTCGTATTTCCTGAGTTCTAAAATTAGTTTCTCTTTCTTATTGTTTTCTAACATTTGTTTTTCCTCTCTCAGGTACTTTGCTTGTCTCCAACGTATGAACTAGCCATTCAGACAGGAGAAGTGGCTGCAAGAATGGCCTCCTACGATCAAGATATTAAAATCAGATTCGCTGTCAGAGGAGAAGAAGGTAGAAAACATCCAAAGACATAATATTTATTTAATTGTTTATTTTTGATTAATACATAATTGCCTACGAATAGAAGTCCTGCTCCAGGAATACTCCTGGGAAGAAACCAACACTAAGCACATTATTGATCCTTTTTAATCATAATTTTCTATCGTTTGCACAGTATCCCTAATTTAAAGTTGTCTCTGAGGTATAACCAGTGTTGCTTTGCTATCTCTTATCCGGAAGTCACTACTTGACTCAGCTTGGATTCACCTCAGTAGCTGGCTGTGGCTTCTGATAGATACTCAATTAAAGTGGTGGTGCTGGAAACATTTTGTCATCCTGACTAAAAATTCATAGGGAGTTGAAAATTTCATGGAACTGTCTTCACACAATGAGGCTGTTGCCCACTTTTGCTATAAGTACTTCAATAGTTGGTTCTGGTGAGAAAACCTCGGAAAATGATGATGGCAGCATTAAAAACTTCCAAAATCCACTCCTAAACTCAATAAATCTCTTTTATTTGCGCGATCGTAATGGTGGCATAGGGGAGTAGTACTGAGAGATTCCTATCTTAATTTCGTCATTCTCTCTAAACTGACAATGAAGATTCATAGAATCATTAGACACTACAGTTGTGATCCACATCCAATTAATGGGACTGTGACACCTGGTGACACTTGGTGACACCGGTGACAAAGGAAATTCATCTCTTATTGGTCACTTCTTGATAGAGTTACAGTATTATTAGATGGGAATCTCCAAATATTACTGACCTATGCAACCATTGTGCTCGTGCAAATAAAAGCTCCTTTTTGAGTTTAGGAATGGATTTCGGAAGTTTCAATGCGGCCATCGTTTGTCATAGAGGTTTTTACTCCAGAATGGACTATTAAATTGCTTTTTACCAAAGTCTCTCAATCAAAATATTGTAATATCTGTTTACCCCTTATCTTGTAATTTAACTCACCTTATCTCTTTTAGTGTCACTTATTACGAGGGTTGTCCGTAAATTAAGGTCTCCAAAGTTGTTTCACATAGAAAAAATCATTTTATTGAAAAAACAAGTACAGATTCTGAAAGCTTGAACTCTTAGCTTTGATTCTACGTAGTCGCCATTACGATCAATACATTTTTCATGTCTCTCAGAAAGCTTTTTCAAATTCACGTCATACCCCTCTCCTGCCAACTCGCATAGTGAGGAATTGACAGCTTCTTCGAGCTCCTCAAGACCCCCAAGTGTTGTTTCAAGTTGGGGAACAAATAATAGTTGCTTGGGGCCAAATCAGGACTATATGGAAGGGGGTCGATGGTTTCCCACCCGAATTTGGCGATGCGAACTGTCGTGACGAGGAGGACGTGAGTTGAAAGCGGGTGTTGTCTTGGTGTAAACTGACGCCTTTGGTCAGCCAACCTCTCCTTTTGCTCTGTATGGCCCTGTGGTCTGTATTCTTGGACAAAAAAGGCGTTTTACTGGTCGACTGCCTTGAAAGAGGTACAAAAATCAACGAGAAAATGCACTGCAAGACACCAACAAAACTGCGCCAGGCCATACAGAACAAAAGGAGAGGTTTTAGCTGACCAAAGGAGTCAGTTTACACCATGACAACGCCCGCTTTCAACTCACGTCCTCCTCGTCACGACAGTTCGCATCGCCAAATTCGGGTGGGAAACCATCGACCACCTTCCATATAGTCCTGATTTGGCCCCAAGCAACTATTATTTGTTCCCCAACTTGAAACAACACTTGGGGGTCTTGAGGAGCTCGAAGAAGCTGTCAACTCCTCACTATGCGAGTTGGCGGGAGAGGGGTATGACGCGAATTTGAAAAAGCTTTCTGAGAGACATGAAAAATGTATTGATCGTATTGGCGACAACGTAGGATGAAAGCTAAGAGTTCAAGCTTTCAGGATCTATACTTGTTTTTTCAATAAAATGATTTTTTCTGTGTGAAACAACTTTGGAGACCTTAATTTACGGACAACCCTCGTATTTATTATTTATTTATATATTGTTTATTTATTCATTTATTCGGACTTTACTACTACTACTACTTACTACTTATTTATTTATAGAAAAAAAATTATATTTAGAGCACTTTACCTCCTTGAGTGCTCTAAGTACTTCCTTCCCAATTTGAGAGTCCCTGGCAGGTCGCCGTTACTCTCCTCTTTCCTATCCTTTGTTTTGAGAATACTTTGATTGTCTTTCCTACCCCTTCTTTTTTTATGCAGTCCAGTCGTTCGCTGTGAAATATCAGCATAACGAACCACGTGTTTGGGCGGCTGGACTTTACTACTTGTTTATTTATCTATTCATAGATTTATTTTTTAATTTTTCACAATTTTCATTTCTATTGTTTCCACCTTTCTTTTTTTCTTTTTTTCTTATTCTCTTAATTTCTATTTTTCTTTCTCAAGGGTGTCAAACTCGATAAAATAATGTTTAACCGTTCATTATATTAACTATAGTATATTTTATTTTATTTGTAACTATGTATAATTATAATTATATGTATTTATACTAAAGGCATGTTTCTGCCACAGAAACGTGTTTTCAGCAGTTAGGGCAATAGTTGCCCAGTAACAAAATATTATAATAAGTATTTAGAATAAGCAATTAGTTGAAAGAATATGGATTAATTTGTTTAAGACAAAGTAGCCATCAATAAAAAGGTTAAAAACAAATAAAAAAAAAAAACAAAAAAAACAAAAAAAAACAAAAAAAAAACAAACAACCAAAGTGTGCACCAGCATAATTCAAAAATCACCCAAGAAAGATCTGAAAGATCAAAAATTTTTAGATGAATGTGATTTTGCGTACTGTAGTTGCTGGATTGGAAGGTGCTGTAGGGTGGTTGCACTCTCTTTGCCCCTACTATTCCATTTGAAAATGCTGGAACTAATTGTTTCTACGTTACTACATTTCTTTTTTTGTCTTTGCAGTCAACCGCGGAGAACATATTACAGAACATATTATCATAGGAACTCCCGGCAAAGTAGTCGATTGGGCACTTAAGTATAAGTTTTTCAACTTAGCGAAAATTTCTGTTTTCATTTTGGATGAAGCAGATGTTATGATCGCAACTCAAGGACACCAAGACCAGAGCTATAGAATCCGCAAGTAAGTAACTTTTTCCAGATCAACTATGTGCTGTGCTCCAACAGTGTTTTATAGAACTCAGCAAATGTGGTGTCATGGCAGTGATGAGCCCGTTTCCTAGCATTTTTAAATCCATCAGAAACAGTGAGTGAGACAAAGACAAAGCGTGGAACTTCTTTTGATATCAATGTGATTCTTCAGTGTTAAGTGGCGATTTCTGCCACCAGAGCGCTACCATTCAATTAATGTAAAATTACAGGCTGAAAGCAATTTTTATTTAAGAAAACAGAGTGTCAGTTACTAGATAATCATCTGAAGTACCGCTCTGCAAAATATCTCATCAATAACTTCAAAAATAGCGCTGATAGCACCAAAAATGCAATATCACATTTCAATACAAGAATCGATTTGCGATATTCCATTCTTTGGTACTTTCAGCCTTATTTTGAAGTTATTGATGAGATATTTTGCAGCGATGTTCTTCAGATGATTATCTATTAACTGACATTCCGTTTTCTTAAATTTAAATTATTTTCTGCCAGTAATTTGGCATTAATCGAATGGTAGAGCTCTGGTGGCAGAAATCGGCACCAAACGCTGAAGAATCACCTTAAGTTGGGATCTTTCAAGAATTATATGGAAATGGAAAAATATTACAAGGTAGATACAGTCTAATGGTGCAATAAAATTTTAGAGAACTGGTTGTTCAGTAGTGTAAAGCATTTGATAATTTGAACTTGATGTCTTATGGGAAACCCGGTGATAACGAGCGAGACAGAACATATGTTTGGATCCAATTTTTTTGGTGTTGTCATATTAAAATGGTCGATTGTACAAGCAGAGCCATTAGTCCTGCGTTGACGATTCGATGCAACCCGCACTACACGTAGCCCGAACCTCGTTCGGTCTTGAGAGAACAAGAAAAGAAAGATAAGAGGGCACCAATTGTACATGTAATGCGGGTTGCGTCGAATCGTCGACGCAGGACTTATGGCTCTGCTTGTACTTCAATTGATAAATCTGAGAAGCCATGCAGAGTTGCGTCAACTTAGTTGCTTTTAATAATCATCTAAACTCTCACCTGTTCCCTATTTAACCCAACAAGGTTGATCAGAAATATTGCAGATGACAGATCAGAAATATTGTTAGTAAAATTATTGAACGGTGGTGATAACAGGCGACTTTTTGTAAGAAGAACCCTAGGCCAATATTGTGTAGTCAACGAATTAAAAAATGTCTGTTGACTCCTTAAATTCTGGCTCAGGTAGGCCACCTGCAATGCTTCAATTCATTTTTATAAGTATTGTGGTTTGCGTTGCCCACCTAAACCAAAATCTAAGGAGTCAACTGACATTATTTACTGTATTTATCTGTTTATAAGCCGCCCCCGATTATAAGCTGCACCCGAAATTTCGGGGGCCAAAAAAATTAAATAAAAAAAAAAAAAAAAAAAAATCAATTATAAGCTGCACAAAAAATTAAAAAAAAATTTGAGGAAAAGGTGGGCGAAAATCATCAAAAACAACGTTCTCAAAGACACTGTGACCTAAATCCGTGGCATTCGAGTCGACCGAGTTTTCAGAATCCGAATCCATAAATTACCGATTGATAAAGAACTGACACTGATAAAGAGAGAGATAAGAACAGTGTTGAAAGATGTTAAGCAATTAAGATAACACTAGATAAAATTTTTCAAGACCACACGAGGGAACACAAACAGGTGGAGGGGAGGAGTTTGCTCCATTTCGACAGGTGGAGGGGAGAAGTTCGCTTCGACGTGTCTGAAGAAGGGGAGGGCTCTGAGAGCCCGTAAATTGCGGGAAGGGAGACGCTCCTCCTCTGACGTGCCAAAGCTGGATGGTGGTTTTACATTAACGCGACACAGTCACAGTCAGCCGGCACTAATATTTCACTCGTTTCACAGGATGTCAGCGAGCGGATAAATTGCTCTTTTCAAGTGATCTTTATTGGAATGTTACGAGGAGGATTAAAAGCTTGATTATGGTCATAATTCCGTTTTGTGGGCTAAAGAAAAAAAGCAGCTGCTTACATTTGGATAAATACGGTAATTTGTTGACTGTACCTCTGTGAGTGTACGCCTCGGCATTGATCTGTTAGTTCTCTTTATTCATCCCTTATAACCCTTGTCTGTAACAATTTTCGTCTCTTTTTTTTCAGAGGATTGACGAATTCAAGCTTACAA
Organism: Trialeurodes vaporariorum; assembly: GCA_011764245.1. Taxonomy (NCBI): domain Eukaryota; kingdom Metazoa; phylum Arthropoda; class Insecta; order Hemiptera; family Aleyrodidae; genus Trialeurodes; species Trialeurodes vaporariorum. Next base: position 29,780,984 of record VMOF01000320.1, read on the forward strand.
ATTATGTTTTTCTCAGCAACATACGATGAAGAAGTCATGGAATTCGCCGAGGCAATAGTATCCAATCCAGTCATAATTAGGCTGAAAAGAGAGGAGGAGAGTCTAGATAATATCAAACAATACTATGTTCCGTGTAAAGATAAAGAAGAGAAGTACCAAGCGATATCGAATATTTATGGTGTTATTACTATTGGTCAAGCTATGATATTCTGCAGGGTAAGATAGAAATTAGAAGTCGACTCGTAAAAAATAAAAATAAATTAAAATTCATAATTTCTGCCCTCTTAGTGAATGCTTTTGTCGTAAAACTATTAATTTTTAGAGTGCCCCGTTCATGTTTGGCCCATTCTGCAGAATGAGCAAAAGTGACTGTTCCGTTTGTGGATTGAAGAAATTTGGAGAGAAAAAGAAAAGGAAAGGAAAATAATTTTAGGAAGGAAAAGAATTTGGATAGTAAAGAATAGGTAGTCTAATGGAAGTCATAATTAATGAGTCATAATTTTACACTAATGCATTAATTTTGTTCCTGTGAAACGATAAAGAGAGTTGAGGGAGAAGAACTGAAAGAAGAGTTACACGGGTGCATAGAGAGAATATTGTAAAAAAAAAAAAAAAAAATTGAGTGACACAAATGGATAGAGAAACGAAGCAGAAACAGAGAGTGGAGTAATATTTCATATGAGAAAAGAGAGAGAGAAAAAATATATTTAGAGCATTTTACCTCCTTGAGTGCTCTAGGTGCTTCCTTCCCAATTTTGAGAGTCCCTGGCAGTTCGCTGTTTCTCTCCTCTTTCCTATCCTTTGTTTTGAGAATACTTTGGTTGTCTTTCTTACTCCTTCTTTTTTTATGCAGTCCAGTCGTTTGCTGTGAAATATCAGTATAACAAATCACGTGTTTGGGCGGTTGGACTTTACTACTACAGTGGCACCTGTTTATAACAAAACCTCGTGGTCGTGGAAATCCAATGTTATCGGAAAATTTTAGGATTTTGCTGAAAAGTTTCATGTAAATTCAATCTTTTCTTTTTTCCCCTCAAACCTTTGAATGGGTCTGTTGCGTACTTTTGCTACATCAATATAATTCATTCTTTCTAACGTAAAATTCTGTGAAAATAACGATGTGCATATTAAAAACTTTCAAAATCTACTCATTAACTCAGAAAATACCTTCCATTCCAAGCAACCCGCACTACACTAGACACTATATCACCGATTATAACTACATAGATGGAACCATCTCGTTTATGTAAACATGAACAGAACTTACAAACATTGGAATGTTTTGTTTAGATGCGTACATTTCTAATATTATTTTGTAATCTTTGATAAACCAAAAAGACCAGACAGCAAATGCAACTTATATTTCACGTATTAAAAAAGAAATTCCATCATTTTGTAGTTAAGATGTCGTTTATTTATGCACGGTGGTTCCGTCTATGTAGTAGTATACCGGTGCAAATAGTGTCTTGTGTAGCGCGGGCTGTTTGAATTTGAAGTGATTTCCTGAGTTAATGAGTGGACCTTGAACGTTTTTAATGTGCGCATCGTTATTTTCGTCAAATTTTACATAAGAATCAAGGTTTTATATTGTTTTAGCAAAAGTATGCAACAGACCCATTAATCGAATTTAATTAACTTATGTTTTCTCATATTTTTTTCACAGACACGGCAAACATGTATGTGGCTGACAGAGAAAATGAAGAAAGATGGTCACGCTGTCGCCATGTTGTCAGGTGAACTGACGGTAGAACAAAGAATAGCTGTCCTGGACAGATTTAGGGAAGGAAAAGACAAAGTTCTCATCACTACCAATGTTTTAGCAAGAGGTATATTTTTTTTTTCATTCACAGTCCAGTCGTTTGCTTTGAAATACAAGCATAACGAAAACACAAGGTTTGGGGGGCTGAACTTTACTACCGCTACTACCAAGTTAAAGGGAACTACAACCCTATCCTAGTTGAGATAACAATAACATTTTCTACTCGAACATGCCTATGCTGTATCAGAGATTACCGAAATTACTGGTTAATATGAAAATACAGCTTGATTACTTTATGATATGTATTTGTCTTTATACTACCACGTTATGTTCTTTGTTCTACAATGTACCTACATATGTTTTTCTTGACTTGTATTATAGCTCTTCGTAACAGGGCTCCTGTACTAAACTTAAATAAATAAATAAATAAATAAATAAATAAATAAATAAATAAATTAATAAATAAATAAATAGATTAGAATTGACGGGTAAAGTGTAAACAAGTCAGAACTTTACTACCGCTACTACCAAGTTAAAGGGAACTACAACCCTATCCTAGTTGAGATAACAATAAATTAGAATTGACAGGTAAAGTGTAAATAAGTCAGATGCCCAAAGTGGGCCCAAAATTTTGAATGCGTTGCGGAAGTTGAGCCAATTTAAGTTACTTAAAAAGAGGGGAGTCACATCACTGCGATCTACCGCATTGTGGATGTTCTCTCATTTTCTTCACTTCTGTTCGAAAACTGCAAGACACCAAATTTGAAGAACGTACGGTTTCCTCTCTCTTTGTTGGAAGCTTCATCCCCAAAAGAAAAGTTTTGCAAGGATATAAGTCAAAACAGCCAGTTTGCTTTTAATGGAATTTTCAACTTACTGCATCGTCTCATCTCATTTTCCTTATTCCCAATCTCTCTCGAAAAAGAAACAGGGCATCAACTGTGTTGTACATAGTATTTTCTTTTTGCATTGTGCAGTATTTTTATCGTTTGTGGATTTATAGGTGACTTATCAAAGAAAATAGAAAATACATGGATTTAATTACTATGCAATAATTATCAAACCTGTGTTTTTGTTCATTTCCTTCAATAACTCATCCATAAATCCATGCATCGTAAAGATTAGATGCTGCAATTAGATTGTTACCCAGAGGTCCGTGGATCGTAACCACACTCTGCTACCAATTTTGTTATAGCCGGAAGGGTTGTAACTTAGGAAACTTAACTGGTTGAAAGAAAACGAAACGAACTGAACAAAGGGTTAACGGAACAAAAGGCAATAATTTATTAAAAAAATAAACAGAATCAAAACGAATCAAAAAGAGATGTGAACAAACTAAGAAATTACGATTTAAGTGAAAAATAAGTAACACATTTTTATAATGGGGCTCTTGCAAACTTTTGCTACAGGTGATTGAAGAGTTGATTCATGCATAAGAACCTGTAAAAATGACGATAAGTACACTAAAAAATCACGAAATTCACTCTCAGAATCGGGCTTAATGGCAGAGAGGCGCAGGTATCATGGGAGATTCCTACCTAAATTGAAACATATCTCTTGTGTTTCCGTAGAGAAAGTGACTTAACGGACAGGAATCTCCCATGACACCTGCGTCTCTCCACCATTGAGTATTTGCCGTTAAAGCAGGTACATGTGTGAGTTTATCACTGAATTTTAGACTTTCATAATGTGATTTTTGCTGGTTTTTACATTAGATTAGACTATTCATTTGCTCACAGCAAAAGTTTGCAAGAGCCCCATTAAGAAAAGATCAGATTTAAAAATTGCACAGGCTCGGGTGACTGGTCGAAGAAGCAGCTAGAAACGCACTGAAGATGGCAAATCTCTGGCCGGTTCACTGAGCCCTCCTGTTCTCATCTCTATTCTGGTTTTCCCCTGGCGAAGAGAACCGGAATGGAGATGGTTCACCAGAACAAGATGATGATGATGATGATTTTGATGCAATTATTGGATTGTTTACCAGTTGTCTGCCATTATTCTCAATTGTGAAATATCTGATTTATCCTCTGCCTCTGCCCTTCAGGTATCGATATTGATCAAGTTACAATTGTAGTCAATTTCGATCTACCAGTTGATATGAATAGGCAGGCAGATTGCGACACATATCTGCACAGGATCGGAAGAACGGGTAGATTCGGCAAGGCTGGTATTGCCATTAACTTAGTCGATGGAGCAGAAAGTGAAGCTGTTCTAAGGAAAATTGAACAACATTTTGGTGAGTCTAGTCTTTAATTGAATACCATGCAATAAATTTTCTCAATATGTATCGCGATTAATTGTGAATATGTAACAATGAAACATATCGTCGGCCATCTAAAGTGTAGGTGTAAGTCAAATCCAACATTTCAAAATTTCCAACCTCATTTTCATTGTTCATTCGCAATTAATTATTCAATTACTTCCATTCATTGGCCGGTCCTGCAATTTGGCAACTGCGCATTATTCCCATTTGAATGTATGGTAAACAATCAATTCTTGAAGGGGCTGTAGCCTCGTGACTAATCGATTCTTTCTCATGTAATCAAGTGGGAAGAATACACTGTTGTCACATTGCTGCATCCGCTAACGCTTCCACTAATATTTTTCTGAGACTTTTTCACTCATGTAGAGTAATGGAGAAAATATTCATGTTTATTCGCTCATGCATTTTCCTGGACGGGCGTGTTCACTAGTCGTCCGCGAGACTGTGAGCATTAGGCACCTCCTCGTGGTCCCGTCCGGACGCCAAGGAGGTTGATCATCATGGATCGTCTGCTGTGAGAGGAAGCAGTTGTGGTACTGCTTTGGTCTCATAGTGGACAGAGTGGTGACATCTGATATGGTGACCAAGGTTCTACGCGTCGGTTGTGAAGTGAAGTGAGATGAAGTGAAGTGAAGTGAAGTGAAGTGAAATGAAGTGAAGTAAATGAAATAGAGTGAATCAAAGTGAAGCAAAGTGAAGTAAAGTGAAGCAAAGTGAAGTGAAGTGAAGTGAAGTGAAGCAAAGCGAAGTGTTGAAATGGAGTCAAGTCAAGTGAAGGAAAATAAGGTGCAGTAATGTGAATGGAATAGCATGATGGAACTGTCTAAATATTGCTTCATAGAAATGATGGCGCATTATGTATTCTTGTATACCTCAAAACTATTAAAATTATGATTGCTTTTACATTTATGAAGGAGGATATTATGCGGTCCAAGAGGCAGTTACATCGTCCGATTCATCTCAAGAAGCTGCATTGAAATTAAGCTTCAAGAACGGGAGTGCAGAGGCAAATGCACAGTAGTCCAAGTTGATGAGGTGGTGGACCATGTCGGACTGCGACAATGTGCTGCAGAGTGTTGACCGCAAATGCAAACAGAACTACAGGGACAGTAAATGATCCAAGAGTCAAAGATGGAGGAAGCCCCAAGCGGATTTCTGATTATGATGGAGCTCATGGAGGAATTTAAGCTGAGCCCAACCATAGACAGGTTGTCAGTCAGAAGTCTCAGTTGGTTGGACAGGCTTTTGATGGAGGGAGTCAAACTAAGCAAGTCATCCGTAAAAGCAAGAATACATGGGCATTGGATGGAGTCAGAAGAGTTAACCGAGTGCAGTGTATCTGGGCAGCAGTGGAAGGAATTGCTTATGTGGAGCCTAGATAAACTAGTAGCCAGAGATCGAGCAGTCTACGTTACGTCAAAATGAGTGTCGAAGAACGGTGTTCGCTGTCCCTTCCAGTGAATGCAGACCTTCCCTCTAAGATACTTCTAGAGGCTTTTCTGGAAGTCAGACATTTGGATATTGGAGATTTCTGCAGTGCTGCTCAGCAAGGACGGAGCGATATGATGAATGCTGCCAAAGCTTTCTGCAGATCCAAAGCAGCGACAGCGTGTTCTGGAAGCATTCTGTTGCTCAGCTAAGAGATGATGGATAGTGGAAAGATGATCATGTATGAAGCGTGGTAGCAGGAAACTAGCCTGATGTGCGGGAAATGCGACACTTGATGATGGAACTAGATATGGAAGTAAAATTTGCAAACACAACCATTGAAGAACTTGGATCATGAGAAGGGTGATCCTGGGAAGCGGAGGCGCAGTAAAAGTTGGTGTGAAAGGGAGCAAAACAGGCAGCTACCACCTGAGAAATTTTGCAACTGTTGAAATGCCAGGGTCGCATGGCACGATTCCTAAAGGGAACTGCATGGTAACGCGAAATTTGAATGTCACTGGGACTTGCGGACGCAAAACAAACTGACTAGTAAAGATCGAATGTGTGAATCAGGGGGTAATGCCGTAAAACATCGTGAGGTTGTAGGATGTTTCAGGGATGAACCGGTCACAGAAGATAGAAAATACGCGATTTCAAGTGATAAGTACCGTGATTCGAGGTGTGGAGAAGACGTAGATGGGTGGAAGGCCAGGAAGCATTGGCCGGCGACCATGATTTGGGTTGTGCTGGGGAGACAGGTGGAAGAAGGGGAGGGGGAGGGAGCGTTGCTGATGCAAATGATGAGAGGTAGAGGTATATTCTATCATGGACAATGATAAGAAATGAGTTGAGTCACCCATAATACTTAGCACTGCAGTGGACCTCCCAATACCTTGTGCACTGCAGGAAGACCTTCCTTATTCAGGGTGTTCCGCACTGTGGCGGTATCCCGGTGTGTCTTTCCGCATCCTTTTCCCTTCTTACATGTTCAGGCCTGTCGTTCGCTCTGAAATATGGGCATAAGAGCTACCTCCGAAAGCTAGGGCGACAGAACCTTATCTATCTATCTATCTATGTTTATTCGCTCATGCATTTTCCTCAGAAAAATTAAAGTGTGAAAGATAATCGTGAAACTGTGGATTCAACTACACCTATACGTCAGATGACCGATGATACGTGTACGGGGAAAAACATACCTGGCCAGGGTATGCAATACGCAATGCATAAGCTACCATTCAACACGTTTTGCATATCCTGGCCAGATATCTTTGTCCCTGCTATTACTATGACCAGCGAAAGAAAGTATCATCTTTAAAATTTTCATCGTATGATCTCTCGGCTAATTTCAGAGAATTTTGTGGTTTTTGGGTATCTCAGACTTTAACAAGATTTCCACTTGAAAGTATGCCTAAAAAAATCAAAAGCTCTTCAAAACATAATAGAAAAATTGATTTTGATAAGAGGACTTTTTTTTGCATGCCATAGTACGTTTAGAGTAAAAGCTAATTGTGTCAAACCTTTGATTATTGGAATTATTTATGTACCAATATCAAAAAGGTTAATTGTGACAACAGGTATCTGCTCCCTGTTATCACTATCTACCTTAATGGGCGATATGACACCACTGTAACTTGTGTCAGCTCGTTTGTATAGCGTATTTTGTTAATCCGTGCATTGGCGCACATCGCGGCTTTAGCGTTAATTGCGCAGCGTTAACTTTTGGTCGTAAATCACTAGCGGCATGCGATAGATGACGGTCGCTACCGACCGTAAGCGACATTCGCTTTCTTCTTAAAAACCGCGCGCTTACGCGGCTACCGCACGCACGAGAGCGAAAGCTCCCGCGGTTCCGAAATATTTTCCAGGAATTAAAACCAATTCTTGGAAGGAATATGCGCTACGATGTCTAGTTGACACTTGTATAAAGTATAAACTCTTGTAAGCCCCCCCCCCCCTCAGTCGTATCGCCTTCCAGGAATATCACTCGTATCTTAACGAAATTACGACCTGTCAGCGTATAATTGACACATGTATAATTTCTTCCCGGGAGGTGCCGTGTTGGATCTCCCGAAAAACAGTAGAACGCCTGGAAGTATGATCGTCCAATCAGAAAGAGGCATTGCATCATACGGCGTCGCTACGGGCCAAAATGCCCGAAATCTCGGGGCCGCCACCCGCCGCCCGAGGCGTGAACTAGGGATGCACTGATGAGAGTCTCCAGTCTTGTCTTTTCTCTTGGTTTATTTGGTCCTATCGTGAGTTCGCTCCGTTTCCTTAAGCTCCGTGCTGATACCGACTTCGCGTCAATTTTTGCTCCGAGCACTAGCCCAGTGCAATAGCCCAGAGCAAATTAGCCCCGCGCTAACTTTCAACCTCCGTGGTAAATACACTTCCGTAGTGTTTTCTTATCTATTTTCTTAATTATTCGGATCTTCGAGTTCCTTGTAATTTTGTCAGATTTGCTCCAGCGGCAAGGTCGTGACTTTGGTAGATTTTGGCCTCAGAGGCAAAAGTCACAAGTAGTAGCGTCTTGAGTGATTATTAAATTGACATCGGTTAATTTAATAATATAAACCTCTGACGGCAACCAATCGCCAGCCCATCATCAGTGCACCCTTCGTTGATACCTCAAATCTTATCATTCTCGCGTAACGGTAGTTCCAACACGCGCCCCCTAAGTGTATGTGCGAAAGTTGGACAACGAGAGTCATTGAGTTAAATCTATTGTCGAAAGAGTTCTTGTCATTAAGTGTAACGATAAATTGTGAATCAACCCTTGTCGCGCAAATATTATCATGTGTCGCGCAATTGTTTCGCGATAAAATTACCGTATAATCACGTGCCTAATCGCCGTGACTTTGTGTCTTTAATTGTGAATTATTGTGCGATTACCTCACGCGTTTTCATCAATAAACCTCGATTTACTTTATTCTGATCTTATGATTTCATAACACCTCACCATTTATCAAATTGCGAAACTAATTCTATTCTATTTCGTAAAGACGGATCTTTGATCTAACCCAGAGCTCCAAGTCCATTTGGCTACGCCTACCTGTTCTACCCCCCCCCCCCTTAAATACTAATTGACTGGTCAAGGATCACAACACGAGTAGAGATTTTGATTGGGAGTTAGATCAGAGCTGTCCTCCTTAATTCCTTTATGAGAGATAGCCTTATAATTAAGCAGGAACGGGAGGAGAGAACCGTCATATAATTAGAGCTCGTTTCAGATGTGTTGGCGCACCTAGACCATAATCGTTGGCGAATTTTAATTTTCGTTCCTTCAAATCAAAACTTGCCTTCGACTTTGAACTTTTGGTTTTTAACCCTTTCCACTCCACGAGCTGTAGTCGACAAAATCGATTTACAGGTTCTGCTCCATTGTTGAGCTGTGGTCGACAAAATTTTGTAGCTTAAAATTGACGCTCTCAACGGGAAAAAATAGGTGTCTGAGAAATGCTGCGCTCTGACGGGCTTCTTCTGAACTTACCAGTGAAGCTCTAGTTCACAGAGTTCTAGTGGAGTACAGGAAGGCTCAGCTCGAAAAATGGTGTAGTGGAAAGGGTTAAGCGTTCCGCAATGAAAAGCCAACGCTCAAATTCATTTGCATTAATTTTACTTTGTAAAACGAGACATTATGTTGAAAAATGCCATAGATTATCAGTCTAGATGCACCAACACTTCTGAAATTACCTCTATTATAGCGTGATCCGTTTATTTCCTTTGGCTCAATGATTTTAACAGAAATGTGTAGTTGGAGTCTAACTTTTATTAACATCTATTTTGAGAATAAAAAAATTGTGTGCCCAACCTTTTCCCTTTTAAAGTATTAGAGTGTGCATCAATCTGAATTGAAAATTGAGGCTATCTCCAAAAAAAGAGCCCATGAAAGATCAGAAGTGTTCCTCCATGAAAGTAAGCCTTACGATCTCATTAAAATTTACTCAGATGAGGACACTTATCATTATTTGAGCCCTTTTTCTGGAGATAGCCTCAATTGCAGAAAATGGCAAGTGCGCTGTTTTACAAAAAGATAGTCACTTCTGGAAGAGCGTCAATGGGCGGCCTGTTGCTCACTTCGGCTGGAGTGTTTTAAAGTATCTCTTAAGAGCTAAAAAGCTGTAAAAATGACAATGGCAGCATCAAAAAACAAAACACCAAAATTCATTAGTGAACTCACAAATTGCGAAAAACACTTGACACTTCTCAACCCTGTATCTTTCCACCACATGCACAATATCTCGTGGGGTTAATGCGGCTCATTCAAGTAATCATGGCCGACTGTCATCACAGCTGACTTCATAAACAAATAAACAGTAAACACTGACGGAGTCTGTTCGAATTCTTACATCTCAATATCCTCAATTCCTCAAAACCTCGGTTGTGAAAGGTAAGGAAACCGATATTTGTGTCAAAAACTTATCAAAATGAAACAATAACACACAGGAGTTCCAAGGATGATGATTGAAGTTGGAATCATACTTGGAACTCCTGTGTGTTATTGTTTCATTTTGATAATTTTTCGACGCATTTATCAGTTTCCGTACCTTTCACAACCTATTGCGAGGAATTGAGGATATTGAGACGTAAGAATTCATCAGTGTTTAATACTGTTTATTTGTTTATGAAGTCAGCTGTGATTATTTGAATGTGCCTCGCTAATCTCGAGGAATATCGTGCACGTAGTGGAAAGATACAGGGGTAAATTGTGTCTAGTGTTTTTCGCACTTTGTGAAATGATTATTAAATGTTGGTGTTTTCTGATGCTGCCACTGTCATTTTTACGTTTTTTTACACATGAATAGATACTTTTTAAAACGCTCTAGCTGAAGTGTGCAAAAGACCCATTGCAGTAAAAATTTAAGAAATCGCACTGTTGAAATTAAAAATTTTGTAAAGCATGTTGTTTTACGAAATCGTTAACTTTTTTTTAGCAATGCAGATTTTGGGGTAAAAGTTTAAAAAATGTGGCAAAGTTCCATTGAAGACGTCTGAAATTTTCCTCGCCGAAGATTTTTCTGCAGTAAAGATAGCTGCAGCAGTTCGATCCTGTTTGTTTGGTGTTCTCAAGCATTAGGTGAACCGAAGTAGACCTCAATGGTGGTAGAACCCTAGAATACCAAAATTTTTATTCAATGGGTTCGAAGTCAAAGTTCTTCCTCTGAAAAAATTATTTCTATTCTTTCTTGAAGAGTACACATTGTGAGAAAGAAAGAAGTCCTTATTGTTGCAGTAGCGGATCCAGCCCTTGCGAATAGGGGGGCGAACTTGGGATTTTCGGCCCTTAGTAACCCCCTCTTCTTTTTTTTTGCTCTTGCTCTCCCTCTTTCTTTCCCCTCTTTTCTTACTTTTTGGCCGAATCCGGAGGGGCGGTCGCCCCCTTCGCCACTCCTCTGTATCCGCCAATGTATTGTTGAAGCTTCCTAAAACAAAATCTGATCTAATTCAAACAATGGAATGCCCGAACCGTATCAACTTGTATAGAAATGCTACATTAGTTGGTGGCCCTGAGAAGGGCCGTTTTACAAGACAGCCGGCCGGCTGGTTTCTCCGAGTTCGTCCTACTGCTGGAGCAGAGTGATCAGCTGTTTGCAATCTCGGTGTATTTATATGATTCCGGGCTAATTAGTGCGCCTAATCAGGTGTGAGACACTATGTGCAACTTTGATCGGCCGCCACAAACTCTATAGTCTGCGCACTCTAACTTGAGACCTGCCGATTCAGTTAGATTTGCACGCTGTGTGGCATTGTAGGATGTAGGAGTCATCCGAGGTGACGAGGCTGTTGTCCGTCAACCTATTAAAGTGTTGTCTTTCTGCATTTTCGGAATTCAACTATCACCCACTCAGGTGTCAAGTTATAGCGCGCAGACTATAAGGGGTAAAAAAAAATTCATAAAAATAAGGAACTTTCTACTTTTGTTTTCTCGTTCTCTCCACAAAACAATTACTCTTTGTACTAATTTTCTTTTGTATTTTTCATTCCAGGTAAAAAAATATACAAATTAGATTCTGAAGATGTTGACGAAATAGAAAAACTTGGTAACTAACCATAATTGCCTAATCTCAGTAATTTTTAAAATGATTGTCTCCTCAAGGCAGCCTTTTGGTTGTAATACTTCGCCTTTTGTTCATCAATCTGTGTTTACAGTCATGAGGTTGGACGTGTCTTTGTTTCTTTTGCTATTCCAAACTGGAATAAAGACCTTTTTCATGTTTTTTAGCAGTTAAATTCTTTTCCTAGGCAGGATTCATATTTTAATTTTTGTTCACTTTCCATAGTTATTATGTTAAACTCATGTCAAGTATTTTTTACAAATCTGATGTAATATTTAACCCTTTGCACTCCGCTGTCGAGCTGTAGTCGACAAAATCGATTAACGGGTTCCGCTCCATTGTCAAGCTGTGGTCGACAAAATCTTGTAGCTGGAAATTGACGCTATCAACAGGAAAAAATAGGTGTCTGAGAAGTGCTGCACTCTGACAGGCTTCTTCTGGACCTACCAGTGAAGCTCTAGTTCACGGAGTTTTAATGGAGTACAGGAAGGTTCAGCTCGAAAAGTGGTGGAGTGGAAAGGGTTAAGGAATTTCTGCTCTCTTTTTCTTTGACTGCAGTTTCTCCTCGAGTAAATCAAGAATCACCAATTTTTTTTTTTTATCTAAGTTCGTTTTTGGTACAAAAAATGTTTTCGATCAGTTCCTGTACTATACCCCTTGTTGTATTGATTTATCTTACCTCCATTCACCCCTCTTAAGGTGATTCTTCAGTGTTTAGTGCCGATTTCTGCCACCAGAGTGCAACTGGTCGATTAATGTCAAACTACAGGCGGTAAGTAATATATATTTAAGAAAACGGAGTGTCAGTTACTAGATAATCATCTAATGTATGTCTCTGCAAAACATCCCGTGAATAACTTCAAAATAAGGCTGAAAGTACCAAAAAATGGAATATCGCAAATTGATTTTAGTATCAAAATGCGATATTTCATTTTTTGGTACTTTCAGCCTTATTTTGAAGTTATTCACGGGATGTTTTGCAGAGACATACATTAGATGATTATCTAGTAACTGACTTTTTGTTTTCCTAAATATAAATTACTTTCGGCCTGTAATTTGACATTAATCAAACAGTAGAGCTCTGTTGGCAGAAATCGGCACAACGCTGAAGAATCACCTTAAATCACTGTTCGATTCTTTCTTTGTTTTCCCAGTTTCTCATTTTTAAGTGAAGTTACTTACTAAATGTGTTCACATCTCTAGTAGAGTTTGTTTCTGAAGTGTAGGTGCAGCTCACTGATAATCTTTGGCGAATTTTTGATTTTCATTCGTTTTAATGATCACAAAACTTGTTAGCTACTTTCGACTTTTAGATTCTATTGCGTGCCTCACTAAAAGGCCAATGCTCAAATTAATTTTCACTCATTTTTATTACAAATTAAAGCTCGTTTGAGAAATAATGTTAGCAAAATCCATAGATTATTGGTCTAGGTGTGCCTACAACCTGTGCCACATTTTTAGAACTTGCTTCAGTTGTATGAGGCATAGTAAATGTTAACTTCCAGTCCCTCTTTTAAATCTTTTGACCGATATATATTTTGTTAATGATTGAAACCATTTTTGAGAATGCATGCTAGTAAGATGTGCTTTTCCAAGTCATATATATTCACCTGTTTCAAGGCAATGTTAGAAGTTGTCAAAAAGCAATGTAATTTTTTTTTTATTTTTTTGAGGAAGTTAACGCACAAAAATTTTGTAAGAGATCAAGTCGTGACCATTTTCATATTTTAGCTAATTTTCCAATTTTTTTTTTTTTTTTTTTTTTTTTTTTTTTCTGATTGTCTAGATTCATGATTACAAAACCCTCCTGCCTTGAAAAAATCATTGAGCTTATGGCTGTTGCAAACTTTTGCTACAGGCTTGCAGGTAACTGATTTGTAAAACCCTGCAAAAATAACCATAAGCGCAGTAAAAAGTCAGAAAATCTACTCCCATACTCGTTAAATCCTTTCAAATGTGAGATCGTAATAGCAGTGAGAACCGCCTTTTACACTAGGTTTCCATACCTCAGTAAGCTCCATCCTCACGAGGTGTTCTCGCGACACTACAGAAGGAGAAGAAGAAGCATACAATTGCTATAAAATTTAGGCAGCTAATCACCACCTTTATGATCTCGTGTTTGAAAGCATATTATGAGTTTGGGAGTGGATTCATTGATTTTTTAGTGAGCTTATCGTCATTTTTGCAGGGTTTTTTACCTGGATCGACTGCTTATCAATAAACCTGTAGCAAAAGTTTGTAATAGCTTCATTGTGATTGGTCCCTTTGTAATCACATAGACTGGATGTAATCAAGTGACAAAGCGAGAGATCGCTGTCTCTCCTCTCTTCATTAAAACGTCCAAGTTGGAAAAGGATAGACGCAGAGACAAAATTGCTGTCCTTTTCCAATTTACACTTTCTAAGGGAAATCTAGAAAGATGACAGAGATCTTAGGTTCGCCACAGATATGACCTTATTGCAGAGATAAATAGAGACCTAACACAAAACTTGTGACAGGTGTCCACTTTTCCAGCTCAATTTTGGTCGGAACTCATCAAAACAACAGCCAACTTTGCCTGCTGTTGACTGATGAGCGCATGGTTTGCATTCGCCTAGCAAAACCTGTTTCCGTTTTTGGGACCACAGACCAATCACAGCCTTTTGTTGAGCTTCACCGTACAACAGTAGGCAATGTTTATTGTTGCAGCCAATGACTCCCGAACATAACTTTGCGCACTTAACTTGCTTCACTTTTCTAACACCGGAAGCATATGGTGTGCTGGGTCTCTATTTGTCTCTGCCTTATTGTTGAACCCATCTAACCAAGGTTGAGTGAAAACGAAGATGAGGTGTTGAAACGCAGAAAAATGGGGCAGTGAATTTTAAATGGAATTTCAAATTCCTTTTTTTTATCTATCGAAAATAGAGGATTTAGAAACAATTCATTCAAATATAAATAAATAAACAAAGGGATACTTGAATAAGAATATTCTATTTCAAACTTATGCTTCCGTAAAAAATAAATATTCAAAAACATAAGTTCAAAAAATTACTTGGTTTTATGCAAAGGATCATGGATGTTGAGAATGCAGTTTAGTCTCAAGCTGAAAAAAAAAAATGTTGGACTTCTGTGTCTTTAGTCACACGCTTTAAATGAAGTTTGGAAGGGGGGGGATATTGAGTCAATCAAGATTCAACTAATTACCTGATTCCGGAGACGAACTAGAAACAGATTATAGTTACAACACAAGTATGCTTAAACAGTGGCGAAGTGTGCTATCCGACAAAGTTGTAGATTTGAAAAGATTGGATATGTGGGTGCCCATTGTGCCTAATCTGTAGTTTGATCTTTTTAATGGGATAAAATGGACAAAATACATGGCTGCCAGATTGCACATTTCGCCTCTTCTGAAAAATATTGCGCCATGCACTTTCTGTTGGAGATGCCTCTGACAATATTCCTTCTTTTTTCTATCGGTCAATTAGGTTTTTTTTATTATTATTATTATTATTATTATTGCTTGTATTTATCTCATCTTTCAATCTGTTGAATGTTCTGTCGGAAGAAAATCTTTGTTAACCATGTGTCCACGTGTATCATTTTTTGCGTAAACCTTTCGTAATCACCAGTCAGTAAGGTTTCTTATTGAACAAAATAATTGTAAAATTCAGCAATTGTTCTTGAATTTTGTCTTTGTACTGTACAGTTTTTTTCTCATACTTTTTGCTACCAAAATTTATTGTAAATAATGTATATTGTGTAGTAAGTAATCTACAATTTCGTGCTCACTTTTTTTTTATTAATTATATCATCCTGTTATTTCCATTTACGATTCATTCATTAAATAAATTCTTTGATTTTTTCAGGAAGTTTGTAATCTTTTGAATTGTGCCAAATCATAATTTTTGTATTTTGTATGAAAAAATTAAAGGGCGATAGGGTTGATAGGGTTTTGCCTACTTTTGCTTCATGTGATTTAAAGGTCAATTCAGCTGTCGAATCCTAAGTAACGATGGTCCGATGGTCCCGCTAAAAATTCACAAAATCTACTCCTAAACTCATCAAATGCTTTTGCAAATGCTCGCAACGTGATTGTAATGATACTAGTAATGGTAATGGGAGACTCCTCTCTTAATTTCGTCACTCTCTCTATGCTGGGAAGGAAGATGCACAGTGTAGCTAGTCACCAGAGTAGTGACCGCAAAACCGATTAATATTTATTTACTTTTTATTTATTTAGATTCACATATAGAAACAGTACACAGCTTGTTATGATGCACGTCAAGTTAACGTAAGTTCTGATAACATATGTAGTATAAGGTCTGTAGGAGACTTAAAGACTTAAAGATAACAATATAGTTTTTGTGTATACTCCTTTGAGTTTACAATCTACAATTCATCTAGAGAGTAAAGTGCCTTTCCTCATAGGTAAGTTTTGACCCCTTTTAAGAATGTCTGGCTATTCCTGTTTCTCTTCAGCCCCTCAGATAGCTTATTAAACACTCTAGCTGCTAGAGAACATGTTCTGTGACCATATCTGCTATTGTCTGCTACACAGAGAAAAATACTTTGGTAAAATTTGATCACCGAAATCTTCGGTTGCAGGAACCAACATGTTCGGTTGTAAGTACCGAATGCTTCATTAGTAGTACTGAAGACTTCGGTAGGGGTGGAATTTGGGTTAAAGTACCAAAGTATCCGGTACTTTCGACGGAACATTTTGGTTTCTGCAACCAAAAACTTCGGTGATCAAAATAAACCGAATCTTCAGTTCAAACAACCGAAACATTTTTCTCCCTGTAGAGCCAAGTGAGGATAACTGGATGTTAGCATCACCTCTTGTGTTGTATCGATGTGCTTCTTGGAACTGGACAAAATCTATCGGGTTATCTTGCACCAATTTTATAAGCTCCAAGATAAACATGCCATAGACGGTTAAGAATTGATGTTTACTAAATAACTCCGTGTACAATAGCACTGTGTGATGACACCGGTGTCAAAGGAAAGTCGTCTCTCACTAGCCACTTCTTGATGGATCGACAGAATTATAAGATGGAAACCTCCCATTATTAGTGCTCAACATCGCCATTACAATTGCGCATTTAAAACATTTTATGAGTTTAGGAGTGGATTTTATAAGTTTTTACTGCTACCGTCAATTTTTTGTTCAGGTTTTTATCCTTGCAACCCTTAAATCACCCGTAACAAAAGTGTGTAACAGTCCCAATGCAAGGCTCTTTATTTTTGGGACCTACAGAGGTTTGCTATCTTGTCTTGATATCCAGCTTAATCTTCTATCGAGGGAGAGAGCCCATTTAGAAATAATTCCAATTAATTATTCGGAAATAATTCCAGTGCTCCATGAGTGGAAGCTCTTTGTATTGTCTCCAGGGGCTCGTTGTCTGTCTCGTAGTTTGTAGTAGGTAAATCATTTTTGCAGAAGCATAACTTTTACTTGAAGTTTGATGTAATGTTGAATAGTTGATTAATTAAAGACCCTGTCGACAGAAGAGCGTTGAAGAAAACTCATGCGTTTGAGAAGAACGCGTTTGAAAGTTATAAAGTAAATTTTTGAAATATCAAAGGTGGAAATCAATGAAACGCAATCCTGGCTTTATTTTTTTACTACTTTAACCCTTACCACTCATATGTCGAACCAGGTCCAACATTTTCATTTACCTATTCCACTCATATGTCGAACGTGGTATGACACAAAAAAGTTCACATCTCCGGAGCTCATTTGTTGGACTCCATTCAGCTTCTCCTATAAGTGTAGCGCTCTATCGGACGTTTGAGGAACTAACCTAGCATGTCATATATTTTTATTCTGATCGTACCACCTATTCTAACCTTTTTGAATTTTTTGAATGAGTGAAAGGGGTTGAAGTTTCGGAAAACCACTTGAAACTTTCAGTCATGTTTTTCTTGAAAGCATCAATTTCTGTCTACGCTCTTCTATCAGCAAGGTCTTCAATTTTAGATTTTTTTATAAATTTTTCACTAGCGCAATCAAAAAACCTTCCGTGGAGGGGGTATAAACCTTCCCCAAAAAATTTTCCTTCACTTTACAAAAGAATTTGTGACTTTGGGGGAGAGGGGGTTCACCTCCACCCCCCTTGCGTGACTGAATTTAACATTCTGTTTTTTACATCAATATCAATATTATTACTGGTTTTTGCACAAAGTTTGTAGTTTCGCATCTTTCATGTGAATTTGGGTGGATTGAACATAATTTGTGAAATTAGCGTAGATTTATAATTCGAATCAGAATTGGCGCTCTCTTCGGTGGAGTGTTCAGTTTTACCACAGAATAATACAATTCAACAAAATTGTACTGTTCTGTGGTTTTACCAGGGTTTTACCGGTTTTACACTTTGGTTGATCCGCGCTCGAATCCGCGCCAGAGACAACTTGGCAACGCTTGCAGCATCATTCATCGTGATCGTTCTCACCAGAGCTCACCGTTGAACGTGAACGGGAAAAAATATGAGGAAGGGAAGGGAGGAGGAGGAGGTCGATTATCAGAAATCGTTCGCGGCTCAGCAAAAATTCCTCACCCGTGTATGAGTCACCAAAGACTTCTAATACTATCTAGACCTGACATATGGCCAGCTCCTTAGGGCAGATTGGGTATGCAACCCGTTGGTCAGATTGGTGCACCGCGGCCGAGATTTACATTGAAGTAAATGGGAAAATAACGATTTTTAAAAAATCATAAAAAATAGTAAAAAAAATGTAAACCTATTATATAGGGTACCGTTCGAAAGCTTATGCTCCGTAGATTGGGCGCCTTTTTTTAGTTTTTTCAATTTTTACTCCAGAACTTTTCTATAGAGGCTTAAAGCTTACAGGAAATCCGCGTGTGTGTACGTAAGACAGTGCGAGTGTGTGAGTAAATGAATGAGTGAGCGAGCGGACCTTTTTCGTTTTTTGTCCTTTTGTACTGTAGCAACTCGGGTAGGTTGTGAGAGGGATGAGTTGTGCATGTGTAAATGTGAGACAGGTAAATGTGCGTATGTGTGGGTGTGTGTCTGGTGCGGCTCCGGTCGGCGCTTTGTTTCGCACGGTCATTGTTGACGGGATCGGCTGGGGAAACAATGGGCGAAGGGTCGAACCGTACTCACTCACACACTCGCACTACCCTATGTACACACACACGGATTTCAAGTAAACTTTAAGCCTCGGTAGAAAAGCTCTGGAGTAAAAATTCAAAAAACTAAAAAAAGGCACCCAATCTACAGAGCATAAGCTTTCAAACGGTATCCTATTTAATAGATTTAATTTTTTTTTACTATTTTTTATGAATTTTTTAAAATCGTGATTTTCCCATTTGCTTCAATGTAAATCTCGGTCGCAGTGCACCAATCTGACTGACGGGTTGCGGCCAACCAGGGACTATTGTCCCTCTACTCAGCCCTAGGTTCCCCGCCCTAGTATGAGCCTTTTGTCAGGTCTAGATAGTATTAGAAGTCTTTGTGAGTCACCGACGTGCGTGTTTTATTTTGATTATCTGCGGGGGTTAATTTGTGCTGATACCTTTCTGTACTTCGTGTTCATCACTTTCATGCCTCAAATTTTCATATTTTCGTTTGTCCGCCCAATCTCTCTGTTAATTTAATCTATTATTTGATAAAACAGTGACATCTTGCACGTAACCTAAAAAATCACTCACAAGTCACCGTGTGTCTTCAATAGTTTGTTTGGTTATCACCGTCCAGTGTGTTTACTCGTCTTGTGTTCCTGAGAAATCATAATTGGAGTATTTTCTAAAGCTGTCGGTAAGTTGAAACACTTCTCTGCATATCCCTTCACCTGAATCTTAGTCGGGTGGAATGAATTCACGAAGCTTGGGTTATTTGTTTGGTGTTTACAGGGTGTCTGTTTGATAGCAAGCATACGTAATTTTTTTTTTTTTTCCCCCGAATTTCTGGTGAATTATTACCTTCCGAACTACAATACAGCGAATTCTTGATTGGTTACTGTGACCTGAAGCCTGGCCGGTGTGTCAGTACCGCTGGTTATCAAGCAATTCTTTGCTACATTTTCCTCTCAATAACTGATAACAGGTCGAGTTTAAGTTGGCCGCTTGACACTGACTGTTCAGCCTCTTCAATAGTCATCTAGGAGCTTATTTAGTTGCAGCACTGAAAGGGAAAGCCTTGAATTTGACGCTATTTAGGTTCTCACATAGATGGTGTCATCTTTGAAAAATATCCAAAAGAAAGGTTGATATAGAGACTCGATTTTTATTTTGCCAAGGCGGCAAGATCTCCAGGCCTAGATCTCATGTATACTGGGTATTGGGTTCTATGCTGTAGCAGTGCCTGGTTCGTTAATGCATCGAAACGTGTTGGTGAGAGGTTGGTTAGCATAGAGTTTTGACCCGTTGCTGACCAAGTGCTCATCGATGTGTTTATAGTCATTTCGGAAACAGGCACTGCTACTTGTCAAAATTGAATGCTCAAAATATGTGAGCTCTAATGTAACTGTTTTGAACTTACCAATACATCTACTAGTTATATTTTCGTCTTGTGTTTTGCTTTACACCATGAATTAACATGCCCCATCATAGATTTGCTAGTAAAATTGTGGTCTCAGGATATCAGTCACTATGTTTTGATTGCTTGCATTGTTAAGTTCTTCTGGGTCTTTACTTTTCTCAGATTCTGAAGACTAGAGATTGGTCGATCAGATAAACTTTTTTTGATAGATCATAATATTTCTGGCCACTTAAACCAAATTTGCATGTCAGCACCTGTCATTGAGTTGTAACGTCCCTTTAATCTTACCGAGGAAACATCTGCTCTATGCTTGTTTCTAATCTATGTCCTCTTCTTTATGAAGTTTTGTCTCTGCGTCATTGTGTTTTAGGAGAATCCGTGATAGGTATGATCAATTTAAGGTATATTGATCAATGGTTGATAGAATTTTACTTTGGATTGTGAATTTAGTGAGCTCATTCAATAATGTGTCAACATCCATACTTGTATATGTTGCTGAAAGTTGTACAAGTGTGATTGTCGCTGAGCTGCAGCTCCAAACTTCTTCAACATCACGGTGGTCAAAGAGCACCGGGCTTGTGACTTTTTTGAGTTCCATATTCAATGATTGCGTGATGGATGGGTTTATAGAATTTTTTGTCTGTCATTTCATGAAAGGAAACCAAGATTAGGCATGAAAAATAGCTGATGACGAAAAAGAATAGAGTAAAGTAGAAAGGAGTTTACCTGTCAGTTTTTTAAAAGCATCTGGCTTCAAGGGCAAATAGTTGCTGTCAGTGGCATAGCTGTTAAGGGGCTTGGGGGGCTTAAGCCCCGCCCCTACTTTTTTGAATGGAGATAGCTTTTTTTTTTTTTTTTTTTTTTTTTTTTTGGCATCCTCGGACTATGTCGCATGCTCAGGTACAGTACTTCAAATCAAAAAAGAGTAGGAGCTTGATTTACAGAAGATAGTAACTAGATTTGCGTCTGCAAAGAGACATTACTCTCTACTATGTAGTATTACCTAATAATTCGGTACGTTGAAATTTGATAAGTAAAAAAAAAGAAAAGGAAAAAAAAAACATTCATTTCAAGCCCCCCACTTTTCGACTCCCAGCTTGTATAGTGATTAGGGCAAATAGTTACCGTGTTGCAGTGATGTCAGCAAAATAATTATGAGGGTGAATTAATTTGGGAATATTCCTTGCAGGATATACTCGGCTGAGAACATTCCTGGCGACACATCTCTGACCATTGTTTGTCGATTAACTCTAGTTTTTGCTGAAAAGTTTATCCCTCTTTATGAGTTAAAATTTTTCTCTTTTCCTGTGTTTATCTGTAATTGCTCCTGTGCACAGATAATGTAATAATCTTTGTATCAAGTATATGTATACATATACATTGTCATTCACACTTTCATGTTGATTATGTTACGAACTTGCTCTCTTTAGACTCATTAGATTTATATGTTATTATCTGTATAAGTGTGAAAATAGCAGTCTTATCAGCTTTCAGGTCAACATGAAAACCTTTTAATGTCTGCTAACATTGAAACAGGGGGAACAAACAGTCAATAATTAGGTTTTAACCTCTACTGCTCTGAGATTTTAATTTAAATGGATTATTATTACTCACTTATACCAATAGGTAAAACATTTAATACAACCTATCCTGCCTGTGACTGTGGCCAGAAAAGAATGTTATATGACGTCCAAAGATTGCTTATTTTTGTAATTCACAATACTATGCAGGAATTACATATTGACTAGTTTTTTTTTTTTGTTTTTTTTTTTTAATTTTTTGATCCCATCACAATTAGTACACTGGGTTGTGACAGTCCTAACTCGGTTCGTCGTGAAAGTAAATGAAAAGTAAATGATCGGCCTGCTGGAGAATAGGAGAATATACCTCTCTCTCTCTTTGAGTCCATTTGAATACGTCATGTGTAACCAAAGGACAGAGATGAGGGCTGAAGTCACTCCGCTCACTGTAGCCCCTCCTACCATCCTTTTCTGAGAGAAAGAGAGGGGGGGGGGAGGTGGGAGAGCCCAACACTAAACAAGACAGAGCCCACCCACCGGTAGGCAAAAATAGGGCGCATGGCCCTCTCTTTCTTCTAACCTACCGCAGAAAGATAATAGGGAAATAATGAAAAACTAATGTGTGAAAAAAAAATAAAAAAAATAACTAAAATAAAAGTAAAAAACTTGCAAAAGTAGAAAAAAGAAAGAGATAGAGAGAGAGAGAGAGAGAGAGAGAGAGAGAGAGAGAGAGAGAGAGAGAGAGAGAGAGAGAGAGAGAGAGAGAGAGAGAGAGAGAGGGGGGAGGAGGGAGGGAGGAGGGAGGGAGAGAAAGAGAGAGAGAGAGAGAGAGAGAGAGAGAGAGAGAGAGAGAGAGAGAGAGAGGGGGAGGAGGGAGGGAGAGAAAGAGAGAGAGAGTTAGTGAAAAATTCCTGATTACGCCTATGCTCCTTCTCACCCGTTTCGCGCAAGTTTTTTTTTATTTTATTTTTTTATTATTATTAAGGCACGTGGACCTTGAAGAATAGACTGAAGTAGATTCAACGACCATCAGAGCAAGTCGCTCTTAGTCAAAATATATCATGAATGGGAAAGAAAGCTAACAAGTTGAGTAGGCCAACTTCCCGGGCCTCTTTCTTTAGCCTCTAGATTGCACGCACGATTCTAAAAGGGTTTAATTGAATGGAAGAAAAAAAAAAATTGTAACTGGGTGACGTCTATAACGTCCTTTTGACGTGGTTCGTGAGTCGTAACGCATCGTCCTTATTTTGCTATTCACCATTATACGGCTGCTTGTGTGAGTGCAGTAGGTACACTGTCCGACGCCTGCTCGATTCAGTGGTTTTCGATTTCACCCGTTCACATTCATTCTATTAAGAACCGAACGCATAGGCGGATCCGGAAATTTGGCAACTGCGCATTTTCCCCATTTGAATTTATGGTAAACAATCGATTCTTGAAGGGGCTGTAGCCCCGTGACTAATCGATTCTTTCTCATGTAATCAAATGGGAAAGAATACACTGTTGTCACATTGCTGGATCCGCCAATGACCGAGCGTGAGTCGAAAATAGAGGGTATCAGGTTGTTGAGCGATGCTTTTTTATTATTCACGGCTCGTGAAATCTGGCAGTCATGTCTTTTGCCATTTAAACCCTTGTAATATCGATTGAAAGCAGAGGATGCAATCTGACAACTCAACTCTACATTTAATCCATTAAAATTCATGAAAAAGGTCGAATATTGGAAGTGCCAAAGTGCACTCCTTCGAATCGGTATTTTTCATGCGGGTTTAAATGATCTGAATCCAATGTTGCCTGATTGCTTGCGCCGCCATTGCATGACGGTCTGAGAACGATCAAAAATGGCCACAAATCAATAAAAATATTCATCAAAGGTCATATTTTTCGATCTTTTAAGTTGACATCGAAACTTTCCAGTGAGATTTCTATAGGTTTAAAAAACTTGTTAAAAGTTTTCTCTGTGATTAAAATTGTGTTTGAAAGTTTATAAATGATTAGTTGATAAGAAATTCACTAGGCTTTCTGATTCTTGGCTACTTTTTGACGATGCCAAACCATAGTGCACTGATTCGAATTAATTATTTTTTGTCGGTTTTTATGGAGGGTAAGAATCGCACGATGGTTTAGGATCGACAGAAAAAAAAATAAAAATAAAAAAAAAAAAAAAAAAAAAGGTTTATTTTTGTTGGCCAAAAATTATCTGCAAAAAAGTCATCAAATATCATAGTTTTCAACCTTTTAAGCTTAACTTAAAACTTACCTGTGTAAAATTTCTAGGTTTCAGTTACTTTTCGCAAGAGCGTTTTCTGTGATTAAAATTGTCTTTGAAAGTCTTTAAATGATGAATTGATGGGTTTACTTCATGATTTTTGGCCAATTTTTGACGATATCAGATCATAGTGCATAGGTTCGATACATCGCAGTTAATATCCAGAACCGGTTCAAATCGTGTATATGATCGATTCTGCTCCGCTTCGTGGACTTCCGTTGGCCTGTGCGGTCGATCGAAACGAGATTTCTCGAAAAATTTGGAAGTTTCGAGGGATTCGAAAATTTTGAAACTTCAATCGATCGAAACTTTAATCACGAGTAATGCAATCGGAATTAAAACTGCAGTTTGAGTCAGAAGTGAATCATTTTTTCAGTTTGTTTCGGTGACTTTTCAAGATGACGGACGTATCTATTTCTGTCTTTTGCATGGCTTTGAATGGGTATGATTTTGAACTTCTCAAAGATATAGCGGACGAGAAAATAATGCCTCGAAATAAACCCAAGTTTCCATTGTGATTGTAATCATTCTGTGGTTCGATAGCTTCCTCAAATTTTGATTCTGTGATCAAAAATACGATTCGAAATTCGGAATTTTTCGATTGACCGGAATTTGTGGACATTTCGAGCGATCGATCAATCGACCCAGTAGCGCAGGCTGGATATCCTCAATCTCTCTTATTTCCCATTTGAATGTATACCATACAGTAAGAAGGGTCGAAAGATGGAGTTTTATTCACTTTTGAATCGTCTTGAGTCGTCGTTTAATCGTCCTTTAACTTTTGAAAACCTCAAAATTGTTAAAATATTGCCAAGATTTAAAAGAGTAAAAATTTCGACCAGTGTATAATTTTTTTCAAGGTCTTATAGTACTTTAGCAAAGTGCAACAGCAGCGTCTTCATTGTTTGATAACCAGACACGCTCTTGCAAGCAATCAGCTTTTTTTTTCTTTCTTTCTTTCTTTCTTTCTTTCTTTCTTCAATTCTTCCTTTCGTCCCACTCATTTTGACTCTCTCTCTCTCTCTCTCCCTCCCTCCCTCCCTCCCTCCCTTCCTCCCTCCCTCCCACCCTAAGTGGAGGGTGAGAAGGAGGGGAGGGGGACTAGCCCTCTCCTTTGAGACGCGAATTCTCCTTTTTCCACCCACGCACTTTACTGTTCGCATTGAGCAGCTACATACATAGGTACTGCAGCGTCAGTTTTGCTTCGACCTCATCAAAGCAGTTTCCGCGGTTGCCGTTTATGTGATCACAGTGTTGCCAGATTGGGGTGAAAAAGCCGTACGCTTTACATTGATTTAAATGGGGACGAAACGGCTTTCTACCCTCGATCTGGAAACACTGTGTGATCATGTGGTTTTGTTGTATCATTGCCAAGTCTATTGAAACCAAAGATTACTTATACTCCAGATATGGCACTAGCTAAAATCTTGTTGAGCGCCTTCATTGCTAAAACACATACACTGGCCCACGGTTTGTTTACGTTTCGGCGAGCGAGAGACGCGCGGGCGGGGTGGGGCCAGTCAACTGGCCCACGACCCCCCCCCCCCACCCGCCCCGCCCGCCCGCCCCGCCCGCACGTTCCTTGCTCACCGAAACGTAAACAAACCGTGGGCCAGTGTATGTGTTTTAGCTCGGTTTTGGAAATGAAGGCGCTCAACATAATTTAACGTAGGCGAGATGGCTAGTGCCATATCTGGGACCAAATAATGTTCGGTCCCGAGCGTAACTTACGCACGGTCATGTGACCGTGCGTAAGCTCGCTGATTGGTCGAAACCGCACGCAAGATGCACGCAATTCAATGCTCGGGACCTAACATTATTTGGTCCCTGGAGTATAAGTAATCTTTGATTGAAACGAGAAAATATTCTGTGACTATAGACGGTTTTAGTATAGCGATATATCGTATCGATTGCCGTCTGAGGACCTCTCTCTGGTTCCCAACAATCTCCGAGTCAATGTATGGTTCCCAACAATCTCCGAGTCAATGTATGGTTCCCAACAATCTCCGAGTCAATGTATGGTTCCCAACAATCTCCGAGTCAATGTATTTTTCGATTTTCCCCTCTCAAGGGCATTTTTGAACGGAAATTTAGGCTTATAAATCTAACAGTCAATGTGACCTTCTTGCGATTATGAATACTACGTCCGCGAAAATTCTTAACTAAAACTGCCGATATCAATAAGATAATACAGATTAAACGATGCATTTGGAGGTAGGAATCACCCGAATTTTCGCCAGATTCCTGCCCATTCTACACAACAACAACAACAACAACAACAACAACAACAACAACAACAACAACAACAACAACAACAACAATAACATTTGGGTGATGCCAACTTCAAAATGCATCGTTTTAGTCTTCATTATTTTGTTGATTCCGGCAGTTTTAGTCGTGGAACCAGGCATATAATTGAGCATTTTCGCTGACGTAGAATTCATAATCGCAAGAAAGTCGCATTGATTGTTTGATTTAGTAGCCTAAATTCCCGTCCAAAAATGCGTGAAGAGGGAAAATATACAGGGTGTCCCAGACCACCCGTGTAGGTACTTTTTCTCAAAAACGGCTGGGAGTAGAGAGCTGAAACAAAAAAGTCAGATAGGGAATTGACCCCAAAGAATTCAATGAAAATATTTTCAAAGCCCCCGAGGCCCCCCAGGGGGGTTTTGGGGGGGTTCGAAACACATTTTTCCATTTTTGGCGGGTAAAAGCCTATAAAAGGTACAAAAATAAGTTCGGATTCTGAAAGAGCAACTCATTGCCGACATTTTTACTCCAGTAACTTTTCCCAAAAAACCCCCAAATTTTTTGGGGTTTAGGGGCCCCTTTTGGGGGGGGAAATTTTCATTCGGCCACTGTGACCACACTATTCAATATTTTTCAAAAAACTGAAATCCATCTGGAAGAAGAGATAAAGACCTTTCGATTGATGTGCCACATAATACCTAAAAGTGAAAAATTAAGGCCCCCACGTAGATTCCAAAATTTGGGGGTCTTTGGGCCCCCCCACGTAAAAAAAGTCAAATAGCAAGGTATGGCTTGTGATACATCGATCGAAAGCCCTCAAAGAGTAGAATAAGATGACGCAATCCAAAATCGTCTACAATCATTACTTAAAGGGCTCAATAAGGCCTATTTAAAGCTGCTTAAATTTCAATCGGTCATAACTTTTGATTGAAGAGGCGGATTGATTTGCGGTTTGCGCCATTCGTTTGCTTTTTTTAAGGTATTTTAATCTATGTATCGTTCATCCTTGGACTCTTTTCCCAGGACTTTCCTTTGAACACCCAAAATTTTCAAATGGCCGCCATTTTGAAAGTAATGATTGTAGACGATTTTGGATTGCGTCATCTTATTCTACTCTTTGAGGGCTTTCGATCGATGTATCACAAGCCATACCTTGCTATTTGACTTTTTTTACGTGGGGGGGCCCAAAGACCCCCAAATTTTGGAATCTACGTGGGGGCCTTAATTTTTCACTTTTAGGTATTATGTAGCACATCAATCGAAAGGTCTTTATCTCTTCTTCCAGATGGATTTCAGTTTTTTGAAAAATATTGAATAGTGTGGTCACAGTGGCCGAATGAAAATTTCCCCCCAAAAGGGCCCATAACCCCAAAAATTGGGGTTTTCTGGGAAAAGTTACTGGAGTAAAAATGTCGGCAATGAGTTGCTCTTTCAGAATCCGAACTTATTTTTGTACCTTTTATAGGCTTTTACCCGCCAAAAATGGAAAAATGTGTTTCGAACCCCCCCAAAACTCCCCTGGGGGGCCTCGGGGGGCTTTGAAAATTTTTCATTGAATTCTTTGGGGTCAATTCCCTATCTGACTTTTTTGTTTCAGCTCTCTACTCCCAGCCGTTTTTGAGAAAAAGTACCTACACGGGTGGTCTGGGACACCCTGTATAATTGAATCCAGTGGCGTAGCTAGGAATTTTTCTAGTGGGGGGGGTCCGAGGTCCGAAAATTGTCATGGGGGGATCCAAGGATACTAATTTGGTCAAAATTGTCTGAAAACGCCAAAAATTACCTTTTTTTAGGACAAATTTTGGTGTAAAGGGGGGGGGGATCCAGACCCCCTGGACCCCCCCCCCCCCCTTAGGCTACACCACTGATTGAGTTGGTTTTGAACCAGAGGTATACTCGGAAAGCATCAATCGGTTCGATATTTATCGCTTTACTACAACAGTAAACAGTGTATGATTACTTAAGTCAAGTTTCTGTTCAAATTTTGGAACAGTCAAGTTAACAGCGCTGCATTTTGATCCCTCACTTTTAAACGTGCTTAGAAGCCTTAAATTGCCAGTTTCTCAATTTTAAAATTTTCAACCCCCCACCCCCCGGGGGGCCGCTCATACAAATAACCCGTAAAATCTGACAAGTCGAACTGTGACGTTTCCACTGTAAATATCAGAGCAGCCGTTTTGAGTATAATTGATGGTACTTTTCAATTCACCGATGATTCCGCCGGTTGAGAAATAATTGCACAGTTCAGTTCAGTGTATGACTGTATGTATACTGCACAGTAATACTCTGATCGGTATAATCTTTACTCAATCGGTGCAATCGCCGATTTTTTAAAGTATATCTGTACGTTTTTTTTTTTTTATGAGTAATGGGTCTGTTGCATACTTTTGCTACAACAATATAGAACCTTGATTCTTTCTGTAAAATTCGGCGAAAATAACGATGCGCACATTAAAAACGTTCAAAATTAACTCGGGAAATCACTTCAATTTCAAACAGCCCGCGCTACACTGGACACTATTTGCACCGGTATAATAATACATAGACGGAACCAACGTGCATATGTAAACAAAATCGTAACTACAAAATTATGGAATTTCTTTGTTAATACGTGAAATATAAGCTACCAGCATTTGGTTTTTTTGGTCTATCAAAGATTACTAAATAATATAAAAAATGTACTCATCTAAACGAAATATTCCAATGTTTGTAAGTTCTGTTCATGTTTACATAAACGAGATGGTTCCAACTATGTAGTTATAAGTCGGTGATATAGTGTCTGTGTAGCGCGGGTTGTTTGAAATGGAAAGAATTTTCTGAGTTAATGAGTTGAAAGTTTTTAATATGCACATCGTTATTTTCGCGGAATTTTACGTTAGATACAATGAGTTATATTGATGTAGCAAAAGTGAGCAACAAACCCATTGGCGACTCCACCGGTTGAGGAAAGATTACAGATCAGAGTATTTTCGTGTAGCACAGTCTTACACTGAACTGAACTGTGTAATCTTTTCTCAACCGGTGGAATCGTCGGTGAATTGAAAAATGCCGTTAATTATGCGCAAAACGGCAGCTCTACGAAATGGTGAATAGTTTGACGCTTAGTTCGATCGCGTACAGATGCTTTAAAAACATTTCCTCCTTTTCAACGGTCATATAACGCTGCGTGCGGAAGTTTGACGAGACGAATGCATTTTTTCAGTCTAGTGAGCCCCTAAATTTTTATTCTCGCTTTTCTACCGTCGCAAAACTGCTCCTTTTTACCCCCACTTCGCAGGACCTAGACTCCAACTGTCTGGAGGAAAGCAACCCGCCATGCACGGTTGTATCGTTTATCGTTTTACTGGCGCGACGCGACGCAGCGCAGTGCTTCTCTTAATGCTGGCGCTGGGCACACCCATTGCACCTCTCATCAATTGCCTACGACGCGACGCGACGTCTCAATGAAGGTTTCGCTCTGAAACTCCAAAAATGCAAGTTTTTAATGTTATGTATTTGTCTATATGGCCGACTGTAGCAATTATTTCTCTACGTTCGTTCCCACTACGGTGTTTTGGAGACACAAAACAGAAAACTTAGTTCTTATAACTTTTGGTAATGGCGGTGAAGAGGCATAGGAGGTTACTCGTATGCGGTGAATTGAAGGTTAAGAAATGTGAAACGAACCCACGTGCTGTCGTAATACATACTAAATACACTAAAATACCACGGGCTTTCCGTCCGGAAGTGGGGATCCTTGAAGCTGGGTGCATGATGTTTGCGCACCATAAAGCAGGCAGGAGGGATTCTCTCCTCCTGGGGTCGAAGAAATACCCGACTCTGCAAAAGTGTGCAGTGCCGGGTGACTCAGGATTGCGGGTGCGTCAGATTCGGGCCCATAGGCAGGTTCCCCGTTCCCTGCGAAAAGCTTGCATAATTTGGATCGAAGCTTGAACTCCTCCCATTTTAAAGATTTTTGTTTTTTTTTTTTTTTATTATTATTTTTTGGTTCGCGTCGTGAGATGGCATTTTTCTCAATCCAGTAACAACGTCCATTCTGGTATTTTTTTGTTTCAGTGTAAAGTGTCAGTGAACAATGTCAGAAATTTCCACTCAATGCTTACTGTTTCTAGTTCATGAGGTCGGGATTGAAGAAAAGAATAAATCCCAACTGCCCGCGCAAGAAACACTGATTGAAAGATACGTCCTGATTCCACAATGTATGAAAGAAAAAGGGAATGAAACGGTGGAATTTTTCCTTCAAAAAGGAATTCAGGTTCTTCAAAAGGGGCAAGAGTACCCTTCTCTCCAACTAGCAGTACTGAACAGGAAGTGTGAAATCATTGAAGTATTACTTCAAGGATACGGCGAGCTCCATTATAACGATCTCAATGAGCCATTTCTCCTTGTTCAAGGTAGCGGATTTGCTGCAATGATTTCCCAACAAATCCTTCCTCCTGGGACCAGCATCAATCACGACTTTTATGAGGACTTTCCTTTTAATGTCATACGCACGGTGCAAGGTGAAGATTACCTTGACATCCTATTACCGATACTAGCTTATGGAGCCAACATCTGCGTAAGTCACTCGGGTGACGAAACTTTCCTAAACCTTGCTGTTCGGAGAGGTGATGATATTCTTACAAGACTACTCTTAGACCATGGTGCCATCATCGACACTGAACATTCCATTATTGTATTGGCCCTCCTACAAGCCGCTAAAGCCAACCGGTTACCAATGGTAAAGTTGCTCCTGGAAAACGGTGTCAATATCAGTTCCACAGACTATGCAGGATATTCAAGTTTGCACACTGCTGCAATGGCAGGGAGCGTGGATATCGTGGACTACCTGTTACAAAAAGGCGCATTTGTTAACTCTTTGGTCAAAAAATATGCCTTTGAGTTAAATGCTTCGCCTTTGTATATCGCCACCAGACACAATCATCATGATGTCATGAAACTGCTTTTAGAGAACGGAGCCTTTGTTGATTTTGTCTCCAATAAAGGGTTAAATATTTTGCAGCTCGCAGTTCAAAGGGGGGACCCCAAAAGTGTTGCCCTAATTCTAAATTATGGGCCTTCTTTAAACCATAAAAATAATAAAGCTGCGTTTCGTAGCGCTGTTAGCATCGATAATGTTTACCAAGGAAGAGAAATTATCGACATGTTTATCGATTATGGATTTTTCGTCGACATCGGAGATATTAACAACAGTTTGCTGCTGCATGGAGCAGTTCTTCATGATTCTTACGAGGTAGTCAAGACGCTCTTGACTCTGGGTGCTGACGTTAACATGAGACTTGACGGAGACGATCGACAGGGTCAGTTTGGTAGAACCCCTTTATTCATTGCGATCTTGTATAAACGTCATGAAGTATTGAATTTACTGATAACATTTGGCGCGGATGTGAATGTTTCGGACCGGCTAGGTAT
The DNA here is from genome assembly GCA_011764245.1 of Trialeurodes vaporariorum. NCBI lineage: Eukaryota > Metazoa > Arthropoda > Insecta > Hemiptera > Aleyrodidae > Trialeurodes > Trialeurodes vaporariorum. The sequence goes on from VMOF01000320.1 coordinate 29,812,424, forward strand.
TACACCTGTATCAATGGCAGTTAGAAATCATAACAAACCAACCGTCGACATTCTTGTCAAGTTCGGTGCCAATATCCATTCTGTGAATCATAAAGGGCTAGCACCTCTCCATTATGCTGTTCGTTATAGGTATGACGACTTGGTCGATTTTCTACTGCAAAAAGGCGCCAATATCAACGTTAAGTGTAAAAACGGTAGAACACCAATATTCGATAAATTATGTTTTGGCATCGCTGGCGTTAAAAGATTGGTGGATCTTGGTGCTCGGATTGATGTAATGGATGAATCAGGTGAAACGGTTTTGCACCAGGCTTGCAATTTGTGTGATACTGAGGTGGTTAACTTTTTAGTTCAAAATGGTGCCGACATTAACGTAAAGTCAAAAGATGGAAAAACACCAATTTTTTATGCTAGAACAGTAGATGTCGCTAAGATTCTGATGAATTGTGGAGCTAGAATTGATTTGACGGATACGAATAGTGGAACAGTTTTGCACGGTCTGGCCATTAAAAACTCTGACTTGGTCGACTTTTATTTGCGAAACAACGTAGGTGTAGATGCCAAAAACTCAAAAAACGAAACTCCTTTTCTCATTGCTACAAAATTAGGCGCACTAAAATCGATGGAGACTTTATCTAAGTTCGGAGCCTCAATCGATTTTATGTACTCTGAGATCATTGAGAGTCACTTGCACTTTCGCATTAGCACCAAATCTATCTTGCATGTAGCCCTCAAATCCATCTTGGTTGAATACAACCAAAGGCAGGATGATCGAGACGCAAAAGTCTTGGTATTAGAGAAACTGCTCAGATATAGCTTTACAAACTATAAAATTATCAATGAAATCCATATTTTTAATTTAGTCCGTGAAATTAAGGCTTACCCTCATCCCCATGTCGCTTATTCAATGCGAGACCTACTCAACTCTAATCATTTCGAAAGAGTTGCGAAAATACTCGCGCGTCACTCCATTGAAGTTTCCGCAACAGGTTTTGCTGTGAGAATTAATGGACTTAGGTCCGTTCCTGGCTGCAAAATAATTTTCAAAGGTAACTATGCAAAAGACTGTGAATTGGAAGTGTCAAACCTAAAAAATGAAAATATTTGTGACACCGAAGTAACATTTTTTGACATTTTAATGAATTGTGAAATTAAAAATTCGTGTGTTGCAAGGAACGCCCGTCTCCGCGAAGTCTTAACTTCAGATGTCTGGAAAGAAAAATTCCCGATCTATGGTAAATATATTGAGCATCACATTCAAAAAGCTTTACTAAGGAGAGATTTATCAAACGAGTGTATTAAAGCCTTAGTTATCTTGTTCCCTAAATTGCCTCGCTTGCCCGCAGAACTGGCAGAGAATATTGTTAATTACCTGAACATACAAGAAATGATCATTTTGACGGATGTCTGTTTTCCTCGTCAGTGATCAGAGAACTTCCCCAGACTTCCCGGAAGGTAGTTCACCGTTTCTATATTTTATTTGTATTTTCCAGACTCTAACGCTTTATTGTTCTCCATGTTTCTTCCCAGTTTTTTTTATTTAAGTTTTTTTCGTAAATAGCTCCCATGAGCTGATCCCACCTCTACATTGTAATTCATTTTATTGCTAGTTCAGAAAGTTATTTGAAACGCTTTCACCTTTGTGTAAGGAAGATCATAACCTCCAAGTTAAGAAACGGCTCGTTGTCTATTATTATAATTAGGTTAGGTTTCTTAATTACTCTTCATATTCTCGTTTTGTTTTATTTGTATTACTTTTTTTAACAGTGTGGAACGTTTTAAAAGGACGGGCGCTCACTAGGGTAAATAGTTGTCTCTTTTCTCCTTAATTTCTGCGGAGCATTATAAATTGCTCCTTAACAGTTTTCCATATTTTTAATGTTCTTTATTGTATTACTTTTACGAGCCTAAGTTTTGTCGATGATGAACATAATTGTTGATCTCAAACTTGTGACTCTTTGTGGGCCTTGTGCTTGATTTATTGGTTGTGAATTTCATCTCTTTGATCTTGCGGATTAAATTTTCTTCAGTATGTTTTTCAATATAAAAGTCTAGTTACCACTTTTCCGTGCCTTCTAAACTTTCTTTCCAAACAACCTACACCACATAAGTACCAGTCATACAAAAAGTAGGAAGTTTTAGTTTGGTACCATGTTGAGCCACGCAAATTAGTGGAGTGGGACTCCCGTATATGATAATGAAATATTAGAGGCAACAACCACGGACTTTGCATTCACTCAAATCCTTTTAGAGGAGCACTTTTTCGATAGCTGGTAGCACCCATTTTTACCCTGAAAAGAGCATTGTATTTGGCTAACGATTGAATACTCCAAATCAGCTCTTGGGTGGATTGGGGGGGGGGGGGGAGAGACCCTACAGGAAGAATGAATTAGGTATCGATTGGTACCTGGAGTATCCCGATTCCATAAGTTGTGTTCCATGCTCTTCCTCGTTCAGTGACTACGAACCTGGTGTTTATAAGCAGTTACTCGTTTCGTATGGTGTAGAAATAACGAGCGCGCTACACAAAGTTTGGAGAGTTTTCAAAGGCATTCTCGACTTTATAAATATTTTGAAGGTTTCTAAGTCCACAATAGTTATTATTCCGCATTGCTGCTGGAAAAGTTTGTTAAACACACATGCTTATCTATGTATCGGTTTCTTTCTATACGGAAAGGAACGGTCTGTCTGAGATACGGTCTAAAGAATCATACTCATATTGTGGCCTGTTAGAAAGTATGGTACTATTTACGAGAGTATGGTAAACGCGCCGTAACTTATGGTGAAATTAGGTAACATATTATTGTTTTGTTCTGCCTAATATCTGAGTTTAGTTTGCCATAAATCTGATGAAGGTTACCATTCTTTCTGGCACGTGCTGAAATCTATTATGCGTATGTAGTTAGTTTTACTATAACATTCAAACGAAAGTCCTCTGGTCGAAACCGTCCTTGATAACTTTGTTCGCACGATTTTTCAGAGTTTTACAATTAGATTTTTTAAGAATTGCTTTCAAGTGGCAATTCTGTTAGACTCTGAAATACCTGAAAACTGCAAAATTCTTTAAAACTGATGGTCAAGAAATGGAGGAATGATTTATACTATAGAGTATTTTCTTTCAAATACATAGTACCGTAAGTACTTACTTCACGTTTCTTGTACAAAAAGTCTGCGTCTGGCGCGACGCAGCACAGTGGGTCGCATCATAAACATTTCGGGACAATCTATTTTTTTTTCTTTTAAAACATTTTAATGTTTATATTTTCTTGCAGAAATCATGACATTTGACTCGTTTAAAGCTCTAAAATAAATAATTTTTCACATTTTTAAATTAAATGGCTGTCCCTAATTTTGGTTTTTATCCGTTAATCATGTCCAGGAAATGCCAGGGTTTGATCCACTTTGCGTCGTTGCTCTCTCCGATCCTGACAATGAAGCTTACAGCGCTGACTCTCTTTTTGTTCTAATCATCAAAGCACCGAAGTGCCTCTCTCTCTCTCTCTCTCTCTCTCTCTCTCTCTCTCTCTCTCTCTCTCTCTCTCTCTCTCTCTCTCTCTCTCTCTCTCTCTCACTCTCACTCTCTCTCTGAATGACCTCACCGCCAGAAAAAGCATTCCGCCAAAATGTTTCCACTTTCAACTATACAGAATAATATGTGCTCCTGAAGGGTCATAAGCAGTGGCGTACGCAGGGGGGGGGGGGGGGGGGGCTAAGGGGGCTAAAGCCCCCCCCCCCCCTCAGACCTCCGATTTTTGTGGGTGGAGGGGAAGGGGGGGAACAATTTTCCGTCAAACGCTCATCAGTGCGAGCCCCTCCCAAGAAAAATCCTGTGTACGCCACTGGTCATAAGCATGTGTGAATGAGAGGTCTCATAGATTTGATGAATACCGTAGTTAACAGTTGCTGTATGTTAGGTAAATTTCCTTGGCATGCATATGCTCATTTTATTACCAGTGGAGTCGTCGGTGAATTTAAAAATCTTGGGGCTATTATACTAACTTAACGGCGAGTCCATCGAATGAAAAAAAGATTACATTTGCAAGTATTTTCGTGCATTACAGTCATACACTGAGCGGAACCGTGTACTCTTTTCTTAACCGGTGAAATCATTGGTCAATTGAAAAATACCATTAATTATACTCTAAACGGTAGCTCTGGATCAGGAATGTATCAGATGTTGCATCAATTACTTATACGGCAATCCATCGAAGCGTTTCCATCAATTTCCAACCGTACGATTTAGATTTAAGAGGTCAGGAAGTTCACCATTTTGTAAACAAAAATGATCCACCGGGCGCTTCTGCATCGAGACCACCCGCTCGTTGCATGCGGTGCTCAGCATTGCGTTTATACGCGGTGAAGTCAGAAGAAAGCACCGCGTTCAACGCCCTGATGGAAACTCATAAACGCTATTTTTGGCGTGTTGTTTACGGGAATAAGCGGTTAAGCCCAACTTATTTTTACCGCCCGCACCCATCCTGAAGTGGATTGATTCATCCCCAAGCCCTTTCCCCAATTTCTTTACTTTTGTTCACCCTTTTTTTCCCCCAACCCCTTCCCTCCTTCCCCCCTTACATACCTCTACTGTTTCTAATTTGCATGCGGGGGGGATCACTTACTTCATCGATAAATCGATCTTTAAGGCTGTCTGTGTGTGATGTTATCGGTCGAAAATTTTAAAACTTGGCTATTGCCATGCGGTAATCGTTGTTAAAGTGTCCGTTAAAATTTTTCAAAGCTATTCATCGAATGGCTTTAAAATTGGGCTCTTTAACGATGGTTATACTGTAGCAAAAGCCAAGTATTACGATTTTCGACCAATAGCATTACTCATTGACAATCTTAACGATAGCCTTATCGATGAAGTAAATGATCGGCCCAATTGAAGCCGGTCACGAACGATCGAGTCGACTTGATTCGGTCTGGCCTCGCGATTTTCGTACTCCGGAATGTAAACAAACCGTAGGTCAGTGCATGTCTTTTAGCAACGAAGGCGCTCGACATGATTTTAGCTAGTGCCATACCTGCGGGCCGATCATTTACTTCATCGTTAAACCGATCGTTGAGACCGTCTATGAGTGATGCTATTGGTCGAATATTGTAAAACTTAGCCGTTGCTATGGTAACCATCGTTATAATGTCCGGTGTTTACAGGTTACTCATGAATAGCCTTTATAAAACGAGACTCTTAACGATGGTTACCATAGCAGCAGCCAAGTTTTACAATTTTCGATCAATAGCATCACTCGTAGACAGTTTTAGCGATCGGTTTAACTATAAAGTAAATGATCGGCCCGCAGAGCTCAAATAGAGCACAGGACGGCCGGTCCTCGCCGCCATTGTTAAGTCGGGTATCCTCAATATTGATTGGTGGAGACACACCTTTCGCCCGATTTTACATTAATTGGCTGAGGACCGTTCGCCCGGTACTCCATTTGGGCCCTGGAGTAGTGATTTGGACTTTAACAATGATAAGATGTACAATGTACTATCGACGAATTAAATATTGTCGCGAGATCTTCACGAGGTAAGTTTTGCCTTCAAAGTTCCGGTTCGGCCACTCTTCATACTCCTCACACCTTGCAGGCGAAAGGGCCTGTACGGGTGGGGCGGGAAAAGCCGTTGCTGATCAGTCCCACACTCACAACCATAAATGAAAATGTGTGAACATCTCGCGACAATCTTTAATTCGTCGATAGTACATTGTACATACCTGGCGGGAGTTGAATCAATTATGCATTTACTCACTCTGTTTTCTGCTGCAGAGTCACAATAAAATAATTCAAACTGAAATTCAGAGGAATCTCCTCTTTTGCCGGGATTGTAATAATATGTCCCCACCTTGACCGTACTGGCGCACACTGGACGAAAACGTCCTTGTGCCCGGACATGGCTGGTTTCGCGCTCCTATCTTTGTTTTTTCGAGTTGTTTTGGCTATTTTTCTTTAAAACCGACATCCTTTTAAATTATTTTCATTTTTTTTATTTTTTTTTATTTTTATTTTTTTTTTATTTTTTTCTATTTTTTTTTTGTGTGTTTCCCACAAGAATCACCCTTTAAAATGTGTTTTTCGACTGTAGAAACAATCGCATTTTTATTTTCAATAATGTATTTCGTGTCCGACCCTCACCCATTGACTCGCTCCAATGTGCGCCGCGTCGTGTTATTAAACGATTATTTCTCGTATCTGCAGTTTCTCGCAGCTAAAAATCATTGAGGTGGTTTTTCCAAGTTGTAATAAACACTACTAGCTCAAACTTCACATTAAATACGATTAAATAGCCTGTTGAAACTGTATTCTAATTTTTTTATACCTTCAAATGTTAAATTTGAACAAAAACCATCACTACATACATCTATATTTGCATGATTTTAAAAAACTATAGGTCGGAAATTATCTCCATGCAATGGTGAAAATGACTATTGTATCGGCGTTTGTTGAAAAAAAGATTAACACATCTTTTTAAGGCAAAATAAAACACGAAATTTTAGCGTCAAAATTTCAAACCGCACCAAGAACCCGTTATTCGACAATGGTGAGGTATAGTGCTGGCTCGAGGAAAAAAAAACAATGTCTGAAAAGTTACATTTGGGTTCTAAAATACTACTTTTTGTCAAAAAGTTGAGGTTTTCTGCAGATTGACTTGACCCCCCATGTCCGAGCATAAGGGCATTTTCGTCCAGTGTGTGGCGTACTTCTTACTGAGCTTTATTCGTCCCCCCCCCCCCCCCCCCCCCTTTTAGATTTTTACTTTCCCACTCTAACGAAGTTAGAAATTGAGAAAGTATTGCGATGGCGCAGATATCTATCTGTCTGTATCCCGGCATAACTTTTGAACCAATGGTCCATATTCATCCAAATGCAAAAAAAAAAAAAAATGTTTTTTCGAAATTTTAAATTTTAAGCAAGTTGGAGGATAAAAGGTTTCCATTAAAGTCAATGGGAAAACGGGTAAACGTAGGGAAAAATATTAATATTTCAAATATAACTGTTTGAATTTTGATTAAAATTTGCGAACATATTCCGCAACCAGTTTACTGTAAAATTCACCGCATACTTAAATATATGGGTGTAGGCCTGTAGGGGTCTCACCCAGAATATTAAAGGGGGTCTAGGGATTTCTCCCAAAAATTTAAGGGGTCTGGGGGCCCCCAGATTAAGTTTGATGTGAGAAAGTATTCGTGGGGTATTAGCTACAGTTTATTTCGTAAAGGCTCCGATAAAGGTACCGTTGCTCGCATTAAACTCTCGGTAGTTTTTGTTTCGTTCGTCTTCAAAAGTTCGAAGACATGTACCGCAGATTTTTGTCACCTCCACAGTTTGTCCCGCGAAAAACTACGTCGACATGTCCTGTCTTAAATCTCGGAGCCTTTAGTGGCCCACAGCTCTACTACATGGTGTATAGCGTACAATTTGCCAACGTTGAAGTTCTTCCGTTTAAATTCATGAAAAATATCGAAATATTGGGTGTTCCGTGAACACCTTCGCATTTCGACCCTTTACATGAGTTTAAATGGACAACGTTCAACGTTGCCAAATTGCACTCTACGCCATTGGCTCTATATCCTCTTTCTTTAAGTTTCACCGCGAAGTGGGGAACAGAGCAAGGAGGATCATGAGAGGATACAGGACTCTGTCTTCCTCTCTTTCCTTCCATTTGGATACATATGTTAGAAAAGGATAGCAAAGGGGGCCATCAGGCATCACGTGACTTTAGTCCCTATCTCCGTCCTTTTCTAATGCACGTGTTCATATGGAAGGAGAGAGAGAAAGACAAATTCTCGTATTCGGCCAAGAGAAGGATATGGAGAGAAATGTAACGGTTTTCTCGTTCGTGTCAAATGACATCTGAGCTAGATCTGCTCTCCATGTGTTACAGAACGTGGCGTTGAAGAGATGCTAATTACGAGAAAAACATAAACAAAAGACATCTCTTACTCCACTTCTTCTTCTTTCTTCCCTCTTTACCGCCTCCCCCCCCCCCGTCCCGTCCCTCTATATTCTACTTGTGTCGGTCTCGGTCTCGTCCGGTGCATCGGAAGGACCTCTCGACCAGTGCCTGCCATTTTGCGTATAACTGATGACATTTTTTCATTCATCGTATCATCGATGACTCCATCGGTTGAGAACAGATTACACAGTTCAGTTCCGGGTGTGACTGTACTAGGCCTGTGCTTGATGCATCGATCGAAGTTTCGATGTTTTCCTACGCTATCGAATGGATTCGATTTGAATATTGATGTCAATCGATGCATCGAAATTCGTTATTTATCGATATTTAGACGTAACAGTCGTATTTTTCTCTTGAACCATCTTAAAAGCATAAAAAAGTATCACGATTTCCAGTGAGTTCTCATTTATGTCTTGTTAAAATTTGTTTCGATGCATCGATAATATGTCGATGTTTTTTGGACTTCGAACTTCGATGCACAAAACTGGACATCGCACAGGCCTAGACTGTACCGCACGAAAATACTCGAATCTGTAATGTTTTCTCAACCGGTGGATTCTTCGATTACTTTAAAAAACTTGCGGGTGTTTTAATAATGCAACGGTGATTGCACCAATTGAGAAAGGATTGCATATTAGAGTATTTTCGTGCAGTAGGTACAGTCAGATACGGAACTGAAATGTGTAATCTTTTCGCAACTGGTGGAACTATCGGTGAATCGAAAAATACCATTGATTATACACAAAACGGTAGCTCTCTCGATGTCTCTTTCAGGAACTAATCGGTTCTTCGAAATATTTGATGTATCTCGCGGAAGTAGATAACTATGTTTTCGATGGATTTTAATTTTTATTCCTCGTGCTCAGTGCTTTTATGATGTTCCCGTCAACTGATTTGTTTTTGTTTTCCTTGAAGGGTCATTCCAGCTTAACTGTCCCACCCGCAACATTTAAAATCCCTTGTTTTGATCTGATTGTGAGCGTTCGGTAGAACGCACACGGCAAGTCAGAAAACAGACCACAGAAAACTACCGAACGTATATTTCATTCTCTATAACATCAGGTTTTTGTTGTTTTTAGAGATTGGACGAGAAAGAGGTCACTCAATCACAGTGGCGTCGCGCGCCATCTGGCAACAATGTATTCTATCCATTTAAACTCATTAAAAAAATCGAATTTTCCTTGTGCACTGTGCACCCCCTGAACTCGATATTTTACATGAAATTAAATGGATAGAATACATTGTTGCCAAATTGCACGCGACGCCACTGGGTCACTCAATCACCGCACCCTTTTGATTGCTAAAAAATTAAAAATTTAAAAATATAGGATGAAAAGAAAAGTTTTAAAATGTTGCGGGTGTGACAGTTGAGCTGGAATGACCCTAAAGCAGGTGGTGGATCCTGTTTTTTGTTTTTGATAGAGAATATTGTCAAGAATATCGTGAAATCATTTTTCAAAAAATGTTGATAACAATTATTTTTACTTAATTTTTAAAGTTTGCAAAGTCGAGTAGAAAGGTCACCCGTTGGTGATTTAAGTTTTTCGACTTTTCTTTTTTCTTTCTCACTCTCCAGAGAGGAAGTATTGTGTAATGATTTTCTTTTGTGCTTTCTGACCTTTCTTCTAAGTTTCGAGCGATTGATTATCTTATTTGTACCTTCAAAATTCATGCAACATTTCGTTTCAACCGTATAATCAAAATTGCAAACAGGAAGCTCAGGCCAAACCATAATCATAACACTTGTCCATCACTGTTCATCCTTTTAACGTGGCCTTTATTTATATTAAAAAAAAAAAAAAAAAAAAAAAAAAAAATACTAGCTGCTCAAGTCTCCATTTGGGAGAGCTACGTCTTTTTCTGGCTGTTCTATTCCGATTTCATTTTCATATTTTATTTCTATATAGTTTTGCTTAAACGATGTTTGAATGGGTTACGGCTGATCCTTTCAGTGGCGGATCGTGTGATGCGGCAACAATATTTGCCGTCCATTTAAATCCATGTATAACAATCGATTGCCGCGAATGGATTGTTTCACATACAATCAAATGGAAGTAAAACCTTGTTGCCAAATTGGACGAGCACCTCTAGATCACCTCATTGAAAAAATGCCCTTTATTTACGCACGTTACTTGTCTTTGAGGGCAACCGTTGAACGGCTTGGCGCGGAGAGATGGGAACTTCCGCCGCTGGACTTCTACTTCCGTCCTCTTTTAAGCGCCCCCCCCCCCGGAGTCCATGTTCATAGTGACCTTTTAATAACAACGTTGCCGAATGCGCACACTTTCGAAGATTATTATAACCATTGTACCATTTGGAAGACAAATTGATTTTTGTCACTTTTTTTAGGGGGGGGGGGTGTCCCCCAGACCTTTTATTCGAATTCAACAATTTTTCCCCGTCTGCTGGAAATTTTCCTACAGACGCCCATAGATGAGATTCAGGGGCTGTCACGTGACTCCACCCCCTATTTCTGTCCTTCTCTAATGCGTGCGTTCTAATGGGCAAAGATAGAGGAATAAAAACTCCTAGCTCCGGCTATTGGCGGCAACCCTGTTACTCAAACGTCCCCATCCCTTCCTACGCTACGTGTCTCTGCAACTTTTGCAGCCTCCTCATTCCAATAAAAACAAGAAGGACTAAAGGAGTGACGATAGTTTTCTTTGGAGCGAAAAGTATTTTTATGTCTCAACTCCTCGTTCTGTTTTCTGTTCCTCTTCGTTGCGTAGCGTAGCGTATCTCTCTTTCCCGCTCCCCTCCCGTGCAAGTCTTGTTGCCGTACCCCCCGGCGCTTCTCCCTCCTACGCCGAGCGTCGCCGTAGCCGTAGTGAGCGTCGAGCTGGTTTCTCTCACTCTACCAACTACCAAGTCAGTCGTGTATTATTCTCCGTTGCGAGAAGGTATCCCGTCATCGTGTGAGTGTGTTTCTATCTTCGTTTTAGACGTGTGGTTCGTGTGTGCATCGAGGTTGGAGTTTAAAGAGTTCTAGGTCACTGTCGATGTCGATTTGTGCTTGCATCTCGTTGCATGCACTCATCTCTCACGCTTCTGCTCTCTGATTGGGTCGACTGAAAGACCGACGGGTTTAACGGTGCGCGGTGCTTTGCGCGGGTTTTTTGTCGCCGTATCACGTGTTTTTTTTTTTTGTTTTTTTGTTGTTTTTTTTTTAATAGCTGCTTGCTATTAAATTTGAAATTGCTTATAGCAGAGGATTACATTTTAATTACGAATATTTGTGATTTTTATCCTGTGTTTTGTTTTTTGTTTTCCAACCTTAAATTTTAATCAGTTGTGCTAGGATACCGATATTGATCCTTCAATTTTGCTCTGTTTTTCCAGTTTTTTATTTGGATTACCTTTCCGTTTTCTGACGCTCTAAACCGTAAGTTTTGCATTTTTGACTAAGTAAAGTTCACGGAAATAAAAAGAGACTGATGGAATTTATCGTCTGCACTGCTGATGTTGGCATCTGCTAGAAAGTGTGGTAGGTACGTTTCACCATAATATGGTAAATTCAACTTACCTTGAGGTAATTCAAGTTATCCTGTCGGAACATTTTACTATAATATGGTAAATTCAACTTACCTTGAGATGAATTAAGTCAACCTTTTGGTACGTTTTACCATAATCTAGTGAACTTTCTGGCAGACTCCAAAATCAGCTTTGTAGATGGTAAATTCTACCAGTCCTTTTTTTTTACTATGAGCTATAAAATTTTTCCGAAATATAAATAATGATCATAAATTTGTTTTGGTTTCACCATGAAGGAAAATTGAGGAAAGTCGAATCGACTACAATCGATTTAATTTTTCTTGATTTCCAATTGACCTCAGAAACAAGTAAATCGGAGCTTTCTGATAGTTGGTTTCTTGCGCTTTTATCTTAATGCCACCTATGTGCGTCACATGATTCGGATTCGATCCATCAAAACGATTTGATTTAGCTATAAGCCGCATCGATTTTGCTGATGGATTGCCACCTCCTTAAAACTCGCATGTGAAATTATATCGATTGAAATGACGTCAATGAATTATGGTTTTTCCAAGTTTCTAACGACACAAAGTCTACTACTAAGGGTTTAAGCAATAGTTATATTCAACATCTTTACAGCTGCGTCAGCGGGCCGATTCCTGACTTTTCTGGCTTTTAGTGGCTAAGAATTGAAAACGATGATTGGTGGAGACGAGTTACGTGGTTTCCAAATCTAATCAATGTACAGAATTTATCTAACTGGTAATCGCAGATGCCCAAGACTGTCCAAATACCCAATTAGATGTGTTTCGTCTTTTGATTAGTTTTGGGAACCACGTGACTCGTCTTCACCAATCACCGTTTTCCATATTCTTATCCAGTCTGTGGAAAAGTTGGGATTATCAAAGATGGTTTGGATGGTCGATTCACGTATAAAGTGATTCGACAAAAAATGATGATTTAGAAATTCCAAAGTAGGGCGTCACTGCGGTGGAGGCAGTGGCGTCGCGTGCAATTTTTTATGTAAAAGATCGAATTCAGGGGGTGCACAGTGCACAAGGAAAATTCGATATATATCGAATTTTATCGAATATATATTTAATGAGTTTAAATGGAGCAGTTGCATTGTTGCCAGATGGCACGTGACGCCACTGGGAGGAGGCACTTGCCGTTTTGCAACTCTGTGTTCAGGGCAATAACGTTGTACTCCAAATTTTCCAAAATGTTCAGAGATAAGTTTGAAAACTTAATCGTGTTGTACCTATATTGTTTTTTTTTTTCTTTTTTTTCCTCCGGATCTTTTCTCACATGAAACCAGAAGTGATTCGTGCAATTTGACAACGATGTTTTCCCTCCGTTTGATTCCATGTGAACAAATCGATTCGATGGTGAAGCAGTGCCTCACCAACAATCGATTTTTTTTTACGTAGATTCAAAGGAAGGAAAAATATTGTTGCTAAACTGACGATCCATTTTCTCTACTGCGTATGTATCATCAAAAGCTGTAAATAGACTCATTATGATTGTTCAATCCACGGTTTATCTACTCCTGTGGATGGGGGGGGGGGGGGGCACGCCAAATTTTGTATTGTCGATTTTGTGATCGAATTCGATTCTCTAAACGTGACTGTTCATGGCTTGACCAAAAATTTGGTTCTGCACGAGCTTCGCGAAACATCAACAAGCTGATTAGTGGCATCTTACTTCCGGTTTGAATGAGTTTCCATTTGACGCTTGGCTCTCCTCTTAAATTTAAAGCTCTAGTTCAGCAGCGTAACTGTTGAGTTTCGGCCAGATTAACTTCGAAAATATACTAAATTTCCAACTTTAAATTGAATTTTACTGAAAAACTAAAGTTCCAAATCGGTGCTTTTTCGGGAATTCCCGTGTATGGGCGCATGCCTCCTCGATGCCACGGCGCATGCGTATCGATACATCGATATTTTCTCGATATAAACTGACGGTGAACGTTGACGAAAGAAGAGGCTTTTGATTTCGACTTTTTCGTAGATTCAAATGAGAAACATGTCGATTTACCTATTAAATTGCGAGAGCAGAGGCGTAGCGTGCAATTTGGCAACGTTCTAGTTCGTCCAATTGAACCCATGAAAAAGATCGAGCTTCTGGGTGTTCGGCGAACACCTTTGCATTCGACCTTTTACCCGGGTTTAAATGGACACAGTACAACGTTGCCAAATTGCACGCTACGCCACTGTGCGAGAGCCGCCACGCTAGCATACGCAGGAAGTTGCCTTTCTCTCTCTTTCCCCATTCGACCGCGTGTGTTAGAAAAGGACAGAAACAGGGACTTGAGCGTGACTTCAGCCCCTATCTCTTTTCGTTTCTAGTACTATGACTTTCAAAAGAAAGTATCCTGGTATAAATTTTCATCATTCAATTGATTGCTCAACCATTTATAAAAAAATGTTGGCAGATTTCGGATATTTTTAGAGTCTAGCGGATCTGTCACTTGAAAGTATGGCTTAAAAAATCTAAAACTCTTTGAAAAATAATAGAAAACGCAATCAAGGACCGTTTCTATGAGAGGACTTTCTTTCGAAGGTCATAGTACATACATACACTCAAACGGGAAAGAGCGAGAGAAGCTAATTCCTGTGTACGCCTTTGCCATTGGTCACAGCCCAGCGGCGGTGGCTCGTAAAATGCGATATATCGATGTCTACTCCATTTAAAACTACAGAAAAGTATCGATCATCAGGGGTTCAATTGAACACCCGACAAATCGATTATTTTCTTTAGTTTTAAAAGGAGTGGACATCGATAAATCGCATTTCACGAGCCGCCACTGTCACAGCCCTAATTTCTGTACGTCACACATCACATTCGTGTGTTCTCGTCGTTTTGAATAACAGACCTACCCTAAATAGCGGGTCCTCGAGTTTTTTCCTCCCTTTTTTGCGTAACTTGAGGGAGGATTTCTGTATAGGTATAGTATACATATAGTAGGTGGCTGAAATAAGAGCAGTTGTGAGTTATATTATGTCGAGTCGCGGGGACTGTCCCGTGTCCCTGTCACCCCAATTGCCTCCCATTTCCGCCCTGCCACATCACATCTGTCGTTGGGGCTTCCCATTTAACGTCTTCCCTCCTGGCACCCCCCCAACCCCTCCCTCAATCGCCGGTTAATGGTGATATGATGCAGTTGTCCGATGAACTCACCTCAAACTTGATGTAAATAACCCTCGTCAATGCTCTCTCCTATTATCAGTCAAGATCCCTCCTCGAGCTGTAAGAAACCAAGGGCCGACACAGGGAATTGTCTTTCTCTCTCTCCTCCCATTTGAAAACGTGCGTTAGAAAAGGACAGAAGATGGGGCCAAAGTCACGTGATGGCCCCCTCTGCTGTCCTTCTCTAACACATAAGTTCAAATGGAGGGAGAGAGAGAAAGACAATTCCCTGTATCCGCCCATGTAAGAAACTGCGCTTAAGATTTGTATCTTTGATGACAGAGCCTGAATTGAGGATTTGAATTCTGAACAGCGCTCCCCCCCCCCCCCCCCCCCTCCGAAAGACGCTCGTTTGTTCGAGGTCGACGTTTTTTTTTTTAAGTACGTTTCTTCAGAATTAACTTTAAACAAGTTTTATTTTCAAATCGCCCAAATCAGGACCTCCTACTCCCTTCCACCCCAAAACTGGTACCTTCATTCCTTCATCTACCCTTGATTTTTTGTATCGGGGATTTGTAAATGAGGTTCCCTAAACCCCAAAGTTCAATTGGCTTTATTTCCAATTATTGACTCCTACAACCCCTTTCAAACTCGTGAGGCTTCAGCAGGCTTTACATTATAAGGTCCTAAATAAACGGAATGTTTAAAAAATTGTGAAACTTTTTTTAAGCCTCGTTTTGTATTTACACTATGTTTATGTATGTTATTTGTATGCAACTGGAACATATCTTGATTTTGCAAATAGTTTTTGACGAGCAATTTTATTCTGTGGTTTTACTCGTACCTTTTATTTATGCATAATGTTTTATAAAGTTTACATAGAACACGGGGAAAAAAAAAGATAGTGAAAATAACCATACGAATACCTGATTTTGGCACCTGCATGCTAGATGTTATGGTAAATTTGACCAGAAGGATGGTACATTTACCGATACTTTGAGTAAATTCGACATGCAAACAGGTAACATCACCTAGTACCTAGTCAAAACATAGTATACTTCTTTTTAACATTACCATAACGTCTAGCAGGTGCCAAAATCAGGTATCCGTATGGTTATTTTCACCTTGGTATTTTTTCCGTGAAGTTACTTTTTTTTTCTTTCTCTCTCTCTCTCGAGGGGGGCTTTTCAAACTGATCCTTTTTTAGTAATATTTCGGGTAGGTGTTTACGCATAATTTTTTTAATTTGCAGCTGAATGATGATGTTTTTTAAAATTATAATTTTTTGTCCTCAATTACGTTACAATAAGGTTTTATTAGTGCATGCACTATCACCTTATCGTCTTCACTCCTCTTGGGAGCTTGGGCCCTATGGATTCTTCGTCTATAGGTGTTGTCCGCCTCATTATTGAGTTAAAAACTTAGAGGAGAGAGAGGAGAGAGAGAGTGAGAGAGAGAGGAGAGAGAGTGTTTATTAAGTATTGAGGTGAAGGTGATTTCCTTCGAAAACACTGCTAGTCTGATCTAGCTGTAGTGTCGTCTTCACCTCTTTTACTATCTACCTGTTACTACTACTACTTCATCTCTTGAAGATACAAGATACAAGTGCCTCTTTCGTCCACGAATTATGATCCTCGTGGTATCGTAAAAATTGGAATTGGCAACGCCGCTTGTTTATGTACTTACAACAAAGACTTGCTCATTAGACAAGATTGAAGGTGAGGAAGTTGACCCGAGACCCCGGAGTTCAAAAGGAAGGAGGAGAAGTGTACAAAGGGTCATAAGCATTTCTGTTCATTGAGACCAATGCAGGTTTGCCAAGTATACCTGAAAATTAACTTGATTTTGCGATTTTGTGTATTTTATAGAGTCCCTTAATACACTGAGAAAAATTTTCTGTTGCCGCAACCGGACGTCTCATTAATACTTACTTAACCGGAATTCCTGTTATTTTTACAAGAAATCCCTGTTATTTCAACAGGAATTCCTGTTACTTCAACAGGTATTCTGATCAAGTAACAGGAATTCCTGTTGAAATAACAGGAATTCCTGTTGAAATAAAAGTATTTCCTGTTGAAATAACAGGAATTCCGGTTAAGTAAGTATTAACACGACGTCCTGTTGAATTAAATGGCAAATTTTTCTCAGTGTAGATGATCGTTTCATTAGAAGTGTGGGCGCATCTAGACCAGAATCTTTTGTGAATTTTTAATTTTCATTCCTTCAAATCAAAACAAAATTTGTCTCCGATTTTAAAGCGTTCTTCAATAAAAAGCTAATGGGACTGTTGCAAGGGTCTGAAATGTTGTGTTTTTTTATAAAGAAAATACAAGTACTTGATGAGCTGAGATCGAAGATGTCTTTTGGTTTCTAACTAAGTCCCGTTGTGTTTCTTTTTCTTAATTTTTAAAGAATAAGAGTTACATGACAACTCTCAAGGTATGTAGGGATCGACTCTAGATCAATCAACCTATTTCTATTAAAATTTGGCAACGTCGGAAGTAACGTTTAATTAACTCAACTCGTCCTTATTCGCCATCATTTGCAACACCTCTCGCGACACTAAATGCGGGGGTCTTATCCGATCTTTGAAATCGACTTGACTTGGCCTGACTTTAACTTGTCTTGACTTGACTTAACTTCAATCGACTTGACTTGACTTGCCTTGACTTTGCTCTACTCGACCACTGTCCATTATTAAACAGAGGCGACTATTCGACGAGCTTGCTGGTAAGCGGGTAAGCGTGCCCCCACACCGCAGGGGGTTTCTTATGCTGATCAGGGGGTAAGGGGGGCGACTCTGTGGGGGCATGCGACATGGCGGACGCTATGAGCACGGGCTCTGAGCGAGTGCCGGTGCGGGCGTCGAGTTTGTGTGGCGTTTTAATAAGAACTGAGTACGTGATATTGTGATAGTCGGGAATCATATTTCCGTTTTTACATGGTTGCCGTTATCGGTACATGTCATGCGAGCATATGGCCCTAGGCTGTAGGCAAAGCTTATGGAATCTATTTAGCTCATTAAAACTGAAGAAAACCAGCGAACCATCTGGGAATCGGCGATGACCAACGAATTTCGAACTTTTTTATGGGTTTAAATGGAAAAAGTGGCACGTTGTCAGACAGCAGCTTTCGTCACTGCCTGGGGCGCATCCATCAGGAACTTTATTTTCTCTCTTTTTGTCAATAAGAACGAATATGATTGAGAAGTATGAACACAGCTAGGGACTATAACCGTATCACGTGACTGAAGCCCCTATCTCCATCCTCTTCCAACACTTGCATTTCTATGGGCAAAAAGAGAGATTGACGCGTTTCTAGCTGCGCCACTGATTCTAGCTCGATGGCTGTTTTATTATTTTTTTTTTTTTTAACAGGAAATGAAAATTTAAATTTATGAAAAAAGTTAAACCATACTTTTAATCCATCCATGCCTAGACTATTGTTTGCCATTATTAGGTGTTTTTCTATTAGAAAAAAAAAAAAAAAATTGGGTCGAAGCAAGATGAAAGGCTCTAGAATTTGAACTGTATTGAATCGAACCCGTTGAAAAAGTTTTTTTTTTTTTTTTTTTTTTTTTTTTTTTTTTTTTTTTTTTTTTTTTTTTTTTTTAAGTATACCCACGTTGTTTTTAAGCTTCGGTTGAGCTTGTTTACGTTGAACTTTCTGATTCGAGTTATCTGGCTGATCAAATTCGTCGTCATGTTATCGATCGTTTCAGCGTGTAGGCGCACCTAGACTGATAAATTTTTGAAATTTTTCAACATTATTTCTCATGCTACAAAATAAAAATTAATGAAAATGAATTTGAGCGTTGGCTTTTCATTGATGAACGCTTTGAAATCAAAAGTTAAAAGTCGGAGGCAAGTTTTGTTTTGATTTGAAGGAATGGAATTTGAAAATTCGCCAAAGATTATGGTCCAGGCGCGCCTACGCCCTACACCTCTGAAAAGAGCTCTAGCGCATGGGGATCCATTGTTGCCAGCTCTTCGAATTCAAATCAATATTTTCTCCAAATTTCCACGCCATTTGACAACTGAGCATCTTGAAACCGAGTCAACCACACGTTTTTTCAGTATCTGCTTCGCTAACTTCTCATACATTTGTTGCCACATTGATGTTTTCTTACGACCGAAATCATATCATATTGGCACCACCGGATGCATTACGAAGCGGATAATTTTTTCGTGACAACTGGCGAGCATGCCTTTGTAGGTACACTCCTTATTTAGGGTCAGTTTCGCTCTGATTTCAGTTTTCTCTCTACAAAAATTTATAGCTCTCATAATGCCTTGGTTTATGATGTTTTGTTTCGAGCCGCCCCCCCCCCCCCTTCTTTAGTTCCTTTGTTGATCATTTCAGCTCAATGTTCTTTTGTCTTCTGTCGCTTTATCTCTCTGGTCACACCAGTGCAGTGCTGCCGTTCCGTGTATATTAGTGGCATTTTTCAATTCACCGATGATTCCACCGGTTGAGAAAAGATTACACAGTTCAGTTTAGTTCATGATTGTAATGCTCGAAAATACTCTGATCTGTAATCTTTTCTCAACCGGTGGAGTCGTTGATGACTTCAAAAAACTTGCGGTTATTTTAATTAACTAATGGAGTTTCCACCGATTGAAAGAAGATCACAGATCAAAGTATTTTCGTGCATGACAGTCATACACTGAACTGGACTGTGTAATCTTTTCTCAACCGGTGGAATCATTGGTGAATTTAAAAATGTCATCGATTATACGCAAAACGGCAGCTCTGCATTTTGTGTTTTTACTTTTTTGAGTCGTGACCCAATTTGATTTCTTACACAGCTCACCTCATAACCTCTTTGAAGGTATGCCGATAATTTTTTTCGCACCACTTCTGTTTTTTGTTGCTGCTTTATTTTGGTTGTTTGGATTTGTAAAATGTAAACACTCGGTGGTTTTTGGTAGCTCATCATAATGACATCATTTTTTTTTCTTCTTTTTTCTCTCTCTTCTTTGTTAACTGAGACGTGGGCCATCAACCGCGTGCTATTTTTTTTTCGACACCGACACTCATTTTATCGAAAAATACACTTTTCCTGAACATTTGTACGTGTTTTTGATTTTTTGCGGTGTACCCGAGTGTCCTGAGTGGTCAAAATTGCACTCAGGACACAGTGATTTCAAATTTCATCACAGGTGTCAACGATTCGTCAACTCTTTTTCAGCTGTGACACTTTTAATCATTCTAAATAAGAGATGTTACCAGATGTATCAAATGTACTAATTTCTTTCCCCACCTCTCATCCATATACGAGTATTCAATTTTCTGGCTCTCCGCTCAATGGATCGATTCATGGAATTTTCTGGGCATGATTGCTAGAATAAGAATCAATACTATAAATAAACAAAGAGAAACAATTTACGAGCAAATCGTTTACTTACTGATTTTACAGCTTAAAAAATGCAGTATTTTCATGGTCTTTTGCTATAAGATATCTACGCTAAAACGTTTCTGAAGAAAAAAAACGAAAACTTTTCGTGTAAAAAAAAAGCCCTCTTTTTGATCCAATGTGCGAAACGTGCTTCAATAATTCTTTGTAGGTACACCGCAATAATATACATGTAGGAATGAACAGGATAAATGACACCTTAACCTCAACCTAAAAATCCTCCTCGTTGGTTTTACAGCTTACCTTTATTCAACTGCCATTCTAGAGTAATTAATATAGAGCTCGTTTGTGCGAAAGACTAAACAGGTCGACCTGTGGCCATTATTTTTTTCATTTCGAGCTCTTTTGCTGCAACTGGTCATCTATATAGCTTGAGAATGATTTTGGCCCATATTTTTTCTTTCGAAGTTGTAAATAATGAATGCCTAATGGAAATCAAGTCAGCCATCGAACCTCATCAATCCGGCCTCTGCCAACCGAACATTTCGAATCAAGTTATTTTTAGCCACGATCAAAGGAAAATAAATCGGGATTGGAAAAAAAAAAAAAAAAAAAAAAAAAAAAAAAAATGTGGTTCATTGCTCAAACGTTTTCCTTTTTTGGACGTGCGGTAGGTCTATTTATTCTACTCCGATAATCTCTTTAGCGATTCCATTAATTTGCATTTACAAACACGGTTGCCTGATGTTAATGATAACTCGTGAGCAATCGATCTATACCAGTGCTTTTCTCTCATTTGAACTTATGCGAAAGTATCGATTATTTGAAGGCTTGATGAAACCGCTGAAGGATCGATTCTTTTCCGTCTTTTTTAACAAGAGGACATCGATACATCGCAAAATTTGAAGATTTCCTTTGCCCGATCTGGCAACTGGATGTTTGCAAGTCTATTAACCTCTTTGATTCTGTCTGCGGTTACCGGTCAGTATCTGTGTGGGTCGTTGCATGGGGATCATTGGAAAAATGCAGGTTAAAGAAGTGAAAAATGTTTAGGTGTAGAAGTGAAAAGAACCTGGCAAAATCATTCATCGGTAGGGATTTGTTTCATCCGATTCAACTCACGAAATCGAATCGTTCAGAATATATCGTTCAGCCGATTCTATACCCATTTTCCTGAAGGTCGCGAGATGTAGATCAATCGATCGATATTTAGTCGATGACTCGATTTTTGGAGAAAAACTTTCAAAATTCGGATCTTCAAGACCTTTCGATGTAAGTAAGTACCATGCGTTTTGGGGGGATTTCAACCGAATTTGGAGGCTTGAATCTGTAAAATATCAGCTTGAACATTCAACTCACAAACGAAACGAAAAACTCATTCGACAGGAAAAATGACGAAACCCTAATTCTTGTAAAAGAGGCTTATGAAAAGGGTAAGGGATGAATATATATCAGGGCTGCCGTTTTGCGTATAATTAATCGCATTTTTCAATTCACCGATGATTCCACCGGTTGAGAAAAGATTACACAGTTCAATTCGATGTATGATCGAAATAGACGAAAATACGCTGATCTGTAATCTCTTCTCAATCGGTGAAAACTCTGGTAATTAATTAAAATATCCAAAAGTTTTTTAAAGTCATCGACGACTCAACCGATTGAGAAAAGATTACAGATGCGAGCATCTTCGTTCATTACAGTCATACATTGAATTGAACTCTGTAATCTTTTCCCTGCTCTGCAATCTCCTCTAAGCAGCCCTGATGTATATTACATTGGTTATAATTTTGAGGTTAGGCCGGCCTCGGTGGCTTGGTGGTCAGGACACCTGACTGCCAATCCATAGGTCCCGGGTTCGAATCCCGGTAGTGGCAGCAGATTTTTCACTCGTCTTGTCGCTCGGTCTCCTTAAAAGTGGGTCCACGGCAAAGATTACAGTGGAAATCTGAGTGCTTTGAGCATGGATGTTTCAAGTCCCCTGTTGTCTTCTGACATTAAACAATCATTCTCTCACAGACATTAGTCTATAGTTGGCTGTAGGCTCCTTACTGGAGTATAAGCCATAAAACAAGCAAAAAAAAAAAAAAAAAAAATGTTGAGGTTAATCATCGTAATATAAAAAAGTTGATACCTATTAAAATGAGCCTGAGATTATGGAGAGGAAAAATAGTTGGGGGGAAAACTAATCTTCAAAATTGACAAAATCCTAATTCCTAAGAGACTTAAGAAAAGGGTAAGGGAATATATATGCTACATTGGTCATAATTTTGAGGTTAATCATTGGAATTTAAAAAAGTTGGTATAAAAATGAGCCTGAGATTATGGAGATGAAAAATAGTCGTGGGAAAAACTAATCTTTAAAATTTACAAAACTACACCCCCCAGTCTCCTGAAGCCTCCTAATTTTGCAGAAACTCTCCATCCATTTTTCTCAATGAAGGCGTCAAGGAAATTCATGAAATGAAATCCTTTATTCAATCCTTCTGTTCGTAGTGTTCGTTCGTTTGACCGCGAAGTTTGAGTGAACCGTTCGAGACCGAAATGACCGAGAACAGAAAGCCCCAGTTTTAAAAAGTGCATCATAGGTTTTTGTTTCGCCCACACTATACAGCAGTGTACATACACTCACTCGCGATATTCAAACCGCACAAGTGTTTCCTCTTTTGTACATTCCACCTCCACTTTTTTTATGTAAATCTCTCCGTTTGGATAAGTTAAACGTCCGGCTAAATGAATAGTCAATCGGCGCATATAATTAGAGTACCTGTGTGGTTATTGACGAAATGAAGAGGGGGGGGGGACAAAAAAGAATTAAAAGAGGGCAAAAATGCTCATTTGAATACATTTGCATCTGTGAATTATTTTTCTGTAGCCCTGTGCAGTCCATACCGCCATGCAACCTGTCGACGAATAATCTGAATAAATTTCGTTTCTAAAAGAAAAACTTAATTATAACGCGCGATTATTTGCGCTTCTTTTCGCTCGTAAGCAGCTATCGTCACAGATGTGATAATTGCTTTCGCACAAATAAAGTCGACCGTTTTCAATGAATTTCTACTGGTTTTTAAGCGCCGAGTAAGTACGTGTCACATCTGGAAATAAATGATCTGCGATTTTTCTTTTATTCCTCTATCTTTTTAAATGTACAAGCCCCCTCTCATCAGTGTGTCAGAAGCTTTTTGCAAAGTATAATCATCTACACAGTAGCGAAACTGTATTAGGAAGAGGTGGCGAATGTCGTTTTTCAATCTAATCAAATGGTAAACTTGAAATGTAACCTTCCGACTACTAGGGTGTGCCTTCGTCGCGTCGCATCCAATGTACTTACAGTGACTGGATAAACCACAGTGCGGCCATTTGCCCTCCACCCCTCAAGAGCGCACCCACTTTAGCATGGGCAGCATGGGGAGTATGATTGTTCTTGGGTTTCGGCATGAAGATTTCTCTACCCCCTGTCTGAAGAAAGTCATTAATGCTATGTATAAACAATTTTTAGGGCGGGGGGTTGCGAAATTTTTTCCGAGTAACTCAGGAACACACTTCCTCCCTATGGCGCCCGTGTTAAGTTGGGTGCGCAACTGCGGGGGATCAGTTATACGGAGAATCGTTGATTTCTCTCAATTTTGCGAACCAATATGTTTCAAATTTGACAGAAGACCTTCAGTCGTGTCTAACTTGCGTTCGAGAACCCTATAAAACCGTAAACATATATACTTCTAAATGCTCAAATTCGCGATCTAAGGAATCCAACCAATCAGGAAGACGACCGAAATGGCCGCACTGTGGTTTATCCGGTCACTGTAATCCAATGCAAATCAAACGGAAGCTGTTAGTTCAACCTTCCGACCACCAGGGGGGCTTTGGCCGATTCACTAACATTGAGTATCGCTACTGTGTAGATAAGTTTACTGTGGTTTTTTGTTGCCGGTTGTGGTGTAGCATGCAATCTGACAACATTGCATGAAGAAATTATAAGATATAGGAATCTCCCATTATCACTGCCCTATGCCACCATTACTCTCGCGCAAATAAAAGCCTTTATTGAGTTTAGGAGTGAATTTCGGAAGTTTGTAGTGCCACCATCGTTTTTTTTGGAGGATTTTACTCTCGGCTCGACTATTAAATCGCTTCTAGCAAAAGTGTGCAACAACCCGCCATTATTAGTAAACCAGCGGGCCGATCCTTGAAATTCACGACTTTTGGGTAGACTGGATAAGAATGGAAAACGATGATTGGTGGAGACGAGTCACGTGGTTGCCCAGTCTAATCAAAATACGGAATAGATCAGATAAGTTATCGGGTACTCCAAGACTGCCCGATAAATTATCTAATCCATTCCGTATTTTGATTAGACTGAGCAACCACGTGACGCGTCTCCACCAATCATCGTTTTCCATTCTTATCCAGTCTACCCAAAAGTCGTGAATTTCAAGGATCGGCCCGCTGATCGCCGATTCATTAGTAGCCAGTAGACATAATTAAAACCAGATCGATGAAGAACACCGCTGTGCAGCTGGTTGCGTCGTTTCGCCGTGTTTCTTTCTCACGGTCCGGAACTGAATTCGACCCGCGATGAGCAGGAGACTCATTGTCAGCCACCTCTGGTTGAAAACAATCCCGGCTGTAATGCTCGAAAAACCAAAACATGGCTGCTAATAACCTGCCAGCATAAAAAGGATATATAGAGAGAAAGAGACAGTCGAGTATGTGTACTGTATTACGAAGGACAGTGGCGTAGCCAAGGGGGGAGAGGGGGTCCGGGGGTCTGGAACTGAATTCGACCCACGATGAGCAGGAGAGCCCCCCCCCCCTTGACACCCAAATTTGTCCTAAAAAAATGTCATTTTTTGCGTTTTCAGACAAATTTTACCAATTTAGTATATTTGGACCCCCCCCCTCCCCCCCCCCCAGAAAAATTCCTGGCTACGCCACTGACGAAGAGCCCGAATCACACTGCGCAAGTGGAGCTGAAAGTGAGCTTGCAAACTGTCTTTTAAGTCGTTGCTCAACAGTCGTCTTTTCGTTAATTTTAAGGTTTTTCACAAAAATGTGTGCTCAATTTGTTCAGCGTAACTTTCGAAATTGTTTGCTGATGATCTCCGACCTCATCGATGAATGGTGCACCGATGACCCCCACTTTCGGCTCACTTTCAGCTCCACTTGCGCAGTGTGATTCGGGCTAAGGAAGACAGACAGAGAGGAGATGAGTCTCAAAAGCGCTCTCGTAACATCACCGATTCATTGCAGCGTTAGCATGCATCGATGTATTCACGGTTGCCAAGTAACCCAGACAAAATTTGCATACTCTGCATGCATTTCAAGTATAAAGTAGGCCAATTTTCTCACGTAATCTGCGAAGGAGTTCTCCGAAAAATTTGCGTTCGTGAGTTACCTCGACCTAAATTAGTCAGTCGCAAACTTTTGCTCCAGCAATTTTGAGCGCTGTATCAGTGGCGCATGGCGCCGCGTGCAATTCTGCAATGTTGGAGTTCGTCCATTTAAACCCATGAAATAGATCGAAATATTGGGTTTTCGTTGAAAACCTTCGCATTCAACCTTTTACATGGGTTTAAATGGACGAAATCAACATCATTGTTGCCAAATTGCACACTGCGCCTTTGCACTGAATCTTATGTGAAATAGTTAAGCAAAATTAACGATCGCTTTTAAAATTGACGAAATTCACTCCTTAACTGAAAAATGGCAAATAGTAAGATATTTTTGGTTCCCACCAACCCACCTGCCTCTAACACCGTTGGATATACTATTCAGTTTTGTACTATGACTTTCAAAAAAAAAGTATCCTGATGGAAATTTTCATTATTTCATTTCTCGACGAAAGTTTTCGATTTTCAGATAATTCAGTCTCACAGTATTGCCACTTGTGACATTATGCCTTAAACATTTTAAAACGATGGAAAATAAGTGAAAAATTCATCAGGGACAATTTCGGTGTAAAAGTGCACTAAACATGTTTCTATGACATCCTCGGCCGCTGGCATTGAAAAATCCACTCATTTTGTCCTGATTAAATCACTGAAAAAAGACCTTTCGATAAGAAAGACAGCCCATTTCCGCGGCTTATCTATATGATTCTACGAGGAATCCTTGACGATAAGGCAGAAAAACGTCTGTTAGATTTGTCACAACTCTAGTCTGAAAGATTCCATTTCTGCGATTGATGTGTGAGCCTCAGTTTCCAAGGGCTAAAATTGTCGAATGAACTTTTTTCATTCTGTAGGCACTGTTTTTGTCTGCAAGTGCTGGAATCCTATAACAGTAAAAATTAGTTCTCAAGAAGAAATGCCTTTGCCGGCGATTTTGTTGGCTTCAAAATTCGGAGAGTTGTCAAAGTTGCAATATATTTTGTGACTTTCAGTGATTAACTGACATGAGGGAAATGTAACAAACGATTCTCGTGCATTATGATGTGTGTATCCTTTTTTTTTTATTTCTCTTGAAAGTTCATGAGAAATCATGTTTTAAGTTTTCCCTCGTGCGAAACCCTCATGATTTTGTTTCTTTCGATCCAAACGATATAGTTGTTGATATATTTCGATATAAAATCATACTTACCCGCATATTTTTAGGTATATCCGACGATACTCAGTCATCGTGTAATCGATTACACTCCTATTTGCCCAAATCTGGTTAACAGGTGGAACATTTTGTCCTCTCGCTATGGCAACCTTGGAATGCATCGAACTAGTTTTGCTTTATTCTTTTAATCCATCAAGCATTGGGAACCAAAGAGCAGTGAACTGAGGAGCGCGCTCTGTTGAGAAGTATCGGGACCGTGCAGCGAGTGGTCATAAAATTCGATCATAAAGGCAAAAAGGACCGTTTCGGAGGTAAATGAAACGACGCATCAAGCACCGATCACCACTCACCACCACTCTCGTTGCATTGCGGTGCGTTGGAGGAGTAGTCCTGAGTCCTGCTTGCGCCATGTTCGAGTCCTTGCAGTTGGAGGACCCAGATCCAATCTTGGAGGACCAAGAGTGTCCTTGGGCCAAGAATGCTCCGTTTGATGTAGGTGTTGGTCTGTTGGCTCAATGTGCTGCTGCACCGGCCGTTCTCCGTCGTTATGTCGCTTCAGCTGCGTTGTCAGTTCGATCGAGTCGTAAGTTGGAACTCAATAAGTTCACTGGCGAAGCGTGCTGTTTGGTAACATGGCATTTTGTTCATTTGAACCCACAGAAAAGATCGAATCCGATGGTCTTCGGCGATTCCTAGATAGTTCGATATTTTTCATGGGTTTCAATGAACCAGATGCAACGTTGCTAGATTGCACGCTCTTCGCCCTTGAATAAGTTAGACTTGAGCTCAATAGGGCTCATGCAAACTTTTGCTGTGAGCAAATGAATAGTCCAATGTGATGTAGAAACCAAAAAAAATCGCACCGAGAAAGTCTAAAATTCAGTAATAAACTCACATAGCCGCGCTTTAACTGCAAGTTTGTCACGGCTGCTCAACGCAGGTATTATGGGAGATTCCTGTCTATCATGTCTTTTTTTCTACGGACACACAGAGATATATGTCTCAATTTAGATCGGAATCTCCCATGATGCCAGCGTCTTTCCGCCATTAAATCCGATTCAGAGAGTGAATTTCGTGATTTTTCAGTGTACTCACTGTCATTTTTACAGGTTTTTATGGAAGAATCATCTCTTCAATCCCCTATAGCGAAAGTTTGCAAGAGCCCCATTGATTAGCCGTATCTGCACCGCTGACCAATCAGATACGAGGATTCATGTGAAGTGAGGTTTAGCATTACTATTATCCGGAATTCGGACTGGCGAGAGAGACAAATAGAGACCCAGAGCGCAAACTTTTCAGAGCTACCGTTTTGCGCATACTTACAATTAATGACATTTTTCTATTCACCGATAAATCCACAAGTTGGGTAAAGATTACGCAGTTCAGTTCAGTTCATGCCTGTAAAATTAACGAAAATACTCGCGTCTGTAATCTTTTCTCAATCGGTGGAGTTTCCGTCTAAATTATTAGAATATCCTCACGTTTGTTTAAAGTCATTGACGACTCCATCACCGGTTGAGAAAAGATTACAGATGCAAGTATTTTTGTGCCTTGCAGTCATACATTGAACTGAACTTCGTAATCTTTCCTCGACCGGTGAAATCATCGGTGGATTCGGAAATGTCATTCATTATACGCAAAACGGCAGTTCTAAAAGCTTGCAACAGGTGTCCAATTTTCCAACACAATCTTGGTCGGGACTCATCGAAACAACAGACAACCGTCGCTTACAGTTGAGTGATGGACATATAAGTCAGCCCCCCCCCCCCCCCCAATAGTTACAATTTCCTTTTTTCTTTTTTTTTCCTTTACACACACAGAAAAACGGGTTCTGAAGGAATATTTCTAAATTGCATGCTTCGAATGAATTGAAATTTTGACTTCAAAGCTGTATCTTAGGTAGATTTTGATTGGGGCAATATTCACCACCCAACAGTAGATGACTTGTCAGCTGTCGTTTCGTTGAGCCTTCGAATAAAACAGAACCCATTTTACTCGCCTCTTTTTCATAACATACTGGAAAAGAAACATGTGCTGACTGCTGTGTCTCTATCTCGCCTGTCAGACTCGCTGGATAGGATCTGCTCACGGACATACGCGGCTGTAGAATCAGGTAATCAGTTCTTCTCATAAATCGAGTGAGTTATCGTATAGCTGTTGGCGTGGCAACCTCGGTATTCACACTCGATCCACACGTGAAAAAAACCTGGGGTCTGAGTAAACACGGTTCTGTGCTTCCACGTGAGATCAGAATCATTTATCAGCTGGCAGAGGCTCCTTGGCTCTTTTGGCTCTGGCACTCTCTGATCTGACTCCGGTCTGGCCGTAGCTTTGGCTTCAAGCGGCATCGATATTGCGCCTGCGCGAGCCGAGAGCGGAGCGCGGTGAACTTGAAATTCACTGATCTGCGTTGCCATAGCAACCGATCTCCGAGCGTCGACAAATATGGTATCCGATTCTTCGACCACTTGGAGAAAAGCAACGGTAATCGTCAGAAAAAGTGTGAGCGCAGATGAAAAGAAAGCATAGAGAGAGAAAAAGAAAGGGAGAGAGGGAGAGGGAGGGAGAGGGGGGAGAGAGAGAAAGAAAGATGGGCGAGAGAGAGAGAGAGAGAGAGAGAGAGAGAGAGAGAGAGAGAGAGAGAGAGAGGGAGATAGATAGATAGATAGAGAGAGAGAGAGAGAGAGAGAGAGAGAGAGAGAGAGAGAGAGAGAGATTGGTTAGGGTGTGGAGGGGGGGAGGATCAGGATAGCCGCTGATTTATTTATATTAAAAAAAAAAAAAAAACCTTCATCGTACTGAACTTTGCGCAGTACAAGTACAGCTCGGTTATGATTTCATATTCAAGCGGGAACATTATGGCGGCACTCGCAATCAGCGGATGTATGAATGTGTAATGCCCGGTTTTTCTGATAAGAGTAATCGAGTGAAAAAATAAAGCTTCTGTTCTAGCTAGCTGGAGCTTAGTAAAGCCTCGTAATGTGTCCGTTTATATACGCAGATTACAGGCTGGCTTCAAAGTTTATTAATGAGTACGAACATTGAAATTGCGACTTTTTCGACTTGCAGTTCATCCTTTTAACTTGCTTGTTCCCATGCTCTGACTCGGATTGTTGCTTAACCTCATTAAGTTGTACTTAAATCTCTCAACTTTACTTTTGAGCCTCTCAGTTTAATCATAAATTATTTTTCTAACTCGCAATGGAAGTCAACAGTGATAGTAGTATAACGATCGATGAAGGTGGGGAGCGCCTTCAATCTGTTGTGTATGCAATAAAAATATCATGAAGTAGGAAAATTTAACTAACCATGCCGTAGTTGCTCCTGAATTATGCGCCGAAGAATTTATACGGGTCAAAGGCTCATTTTATCCTTCATTTCTCCTGTCACCTTTAAATTTTTGTTGACCAAGTAACATTTTTTTTTTTTTTTTTTTTTTTTTTTTTTTTTTTTTTTTAAATTATGGCTGTGTTAAATAGTGACCCATTATCTACCTCACTAACTTGCATTTCCTTGAATATCACATTGAGTACGATCAAGGAAACATATTATTCTTCTTTAGCTCGTCGCATTCTGAAGGAAAATCTCGCCTCATTAACTTTTCAAGAATGGCCAAATACGTTTTAGAACTTTTTAGAAAAAATAGGAAAAACACTTTGGTAACGCTGACAAAACCTTCGGCAGAAAAATGACTCACCAAAAGACTTTCGTTGAGCCAATCAAATCTTTAGTCCACCCTGCAAAATCTCTATAGTTAGTCGTACAAAACCATTGGTTTGCTCCACTGGCGCAACCAGGATCTCTTCCATCTCTCTCATTTCCCATTTGAATGTATGTCTTTCTGTCCTTTTCCTACTTAGGAAAAGGACAGAAAGAGGGGGTTTTATCCCCTTGTCCATCCTTGTCTAACATACGTTTCTTAATGGAGAAAAGAGATGAGATGAAGAAACTCTCGTTGCGCCACTGGTTTGCTCTACTACAGTCTTTTGCTGTGTCATTTTTCTACCGAAGATTTTTAAAGCGCTATCAAAGCGGTTTTTTCCTGTTTTTTCCACTGGCGGCTCGTGGAGGTGAGGCGACGAAAATTAGAGGTGCACAGGATTTTTTTTGAAACGCTCTTCACATAAACTTTTTTGAAAATTTTATGTTCCATTTATACTTTTTGGACTATTGAAACATAGGATGATGGAATAATAACCATTTAAACCTTTATATGTTATTTTTTAATTATTTTTCTTTCTCCAACTTCAAAAAATGTGAGGCGATGGCTCCCTGTCGCCTCACTTGCCTCACCATGGCAAGCCGCCACTGGTTTTTTCTGTGTTTGAGAATGGAGGAGCGAGCATTTTTCATAAAACTGTGATAATTTAAATAATGTAGTTTTTGTGTTGCACTCCTATTCCTAACATGGCATGTAATCTCACTGCAATCAGAGGAAAGCAGCCGTGAAAAACTTCAAAAGAATCCAAGAAATTCCCTCAATTTATCTCGCTCGCAACTCTGGAAGTAAATGCCCCAAGGAAGGATGATAAAGAACTCTTGCCGTTCACTTGCGAATCTTTCCCTTTCCTTTTCGAATGGTGAAAGTTCCCTTTCAGAAGCACGGAGACCGTCAAAATTTCCCGGGGGCTAGAACTTCGCCGTCAGACTAAATCCATGAACCTTGACCTCCCTCAATAAAAAATCTGATATTCTACTGATGGGTGAGGAGGAGGAGGAGAAGGAGGGGTAATCTCCTTCCTCCTTCGATATAAAAATCACTGTAGAATCGTCACGCTGCTCGCGACAAACGGTAAACATAAAGTGCAGTTTAGATGGACAAATGCTCGGAGGCATCCGAAGAGAATCGCTTCCGACGCAGTGTTGTCAGATTTTCAGAATAAATTCGCTTTTGTTCTCCCCCTTAAGCCTCATATTCAAGGTGATTCTTCGGCGTTTAGTGCCGATTTCTGCCACCTGAGGCTGAGCGCTACCGCTCGATTTATGTCCAAGTACAGGCCAAGAGTAATTTATATTTGAGAATAGAATTTCTCTACATTTTTCCTCAGCCGTAATGCAAAATAGAAAAGTTTTCTATCAGCTTCTGGCAACCTATATTACAAGAGAAAATCCACCTATTTCCCATCAATTCCTCCTCGGTGTATGTTGGTAAGCTCGGTGTAATATCTTCGCCATTTTGTTGAGCTTTGCAACTTTTACTGTTCTTTAAAGACTTCTTTTGGATGGTTTGGAAGAAGAAGAAAAAAAAAACCAGGTTTAATCTCATTAACATTCATTGAATTTTCTTTTCGCTCAAAAGCCGTTGACCGGATTATAAAACAAATTATAGTTGTCCAACACTGATTCACTGATAACCATGAGTGGAAATACTATCTTATAGTTTCTCTTGTATACGCTGTCGAGTTCATGAACCGCGAGGAGTAGTAATACTGGCGGTTTACAACCATTTTACCACTAGGTCAGCAGAAATTTGATCCGGACCACCCGCGCCGCCCCAGGCCGTCGTCCAGTACCCGAATATGACTCCCCCCTCCCCCCTCCCCTGATCATCGTCCAGTACGCGAATATGACTCCCCCCTCCCCCTCCCCTGATCATCGTCCAGTACGCGAATATGACGCCCCCCCCCCCGCAGCATCAACGGCTTCATCTACGAGCACGAAAAAGACCCCCCCCCCCCACTCATTCTGCCCTCCCTCCCCGCACAGTAGCACACTGCTTACGTGTATAAACGAGTCCCCCTCCCGCTTCCCCAACCTGACAGCTCCACACTGTTCTCCATTTTGTTTTACAGAGAGAAATTACCCCCCTTCCCCCTGCTCCTTCGTCATCAAGGTGTGTATTGCAAGATTAGTGAAAATAAACGTTATCCGTTGCGCAAAGGAAAGGAAGAATAAAATAAAGAAGCTTTGAATCTATGAAAGTAAACTGGCTCAAAAGGAATGAGGGACTTTAAAATAATCTATTGTGGGCGAAGGAATCGGTGAATTTCAGAGGAAAACATGTAATATGGTTCAATCTAATGCACTGACTTAAACAGCTGTGATTCACCAACAACATAATTTTCGTAAAAATCACAACAAACGTTGGGGGTTCGAACTAAAGACCCCTTGATCGAATGATTAGCACGCTAACCACTCGACCAAGGGGTCTTCGAAAACCCGGAGCGTATTTTACTGAAAAAAAAATTGCTCTAAAAGAAGGTCCAATTTGAGATCACAGGACTATTTGTTATGTATCCCCCCCCCCCCTCCACACTCCCAACGTTCCCTCAACCCATTTCCTACGTCCCCTTTCCCCCCTCACCCCAACGTTCCCACAACCCCCCTCCCCCACCCACAAATAACTTTTAGAATTGTTATCATGTTTTCTCTCAACAAACGAGTGGAAATCGAAACTGAAGACAACTTGTTCGAATGATTAGCAAGCGAACCACTCGGGCAAGGGGTCATACAAAAACCAATACGTATTTTGCTGAACATGATTTATGTCAAAATAGAGTTTCAAATTTGAAACCGCAAATTTTGCTTTTTTCAAATAAAAGGATGTCACTTGTGACTAGTCAGAGACGCAAAGAAAATACGAAATAATTTGAGGAAAAGAAACAGGTATATTCCCTATTGGTTACATTCTAAGTCCTTAACTAAAATCTTAAAATAATACAGGTTTAAAAGGATATATAAATAAGTATCCGGAGAAAGAAATAGAAAAATGTCTTTTAAACATGAGGAGAAAAATAACTGGTCTCGGAAAATAAAACTGTTGAAAGATTTTTACAGATATTGGTGAGAAAATAAAGAAATAAAAAAATAAAAAAAAAAAAATAAAAAAAACCGGGCGATACAATAAAAAATAAAATAAAAAAATAAAGAAAGTAAAATAAAAATAAAAAAAGATGGCAGATATCATTGGTTCCATTAGAAAGAAAAAATTTAACCGAAGACAAGAAAAATTGGAGTTTAACTAACACAGACACACGTCACACTTGAATCCTGCACCCCCCTATTGGCTTAATTAAATCACCTCAGGGACAGGAAACGCACACATTTACACGAAACCCCGTACCCTCTATTGATTTTTCATTTCATCTCAAGGTCTGGATTTCATAGCAACCACACTCGTCAACTCCGGAATACAAAAAGAGTGGACACTGTGAATCACAACTTTTTGAAAATATGATTTTATCTCGCTTCGGTCTAAATAAAAACTTCCTAACAAACGAAAACCATGAAAATTGGCTTTCAAAATTTGAAGTTAACACAATAATATGAAGTCTACCGTCACACCAAGCCCTTATGCAATCCATTTCTATATTTTTCTATTTAATATCTGTATTTAAGATTAAAACCAATTTTATTTTCCAATATTAGACTGACGATTAAAGTACTGCACAAATGCTTCAGATCAGTAAAAACGCAAATAAACTCCTCGTTTGAGAAAAATGAATCGTTAAGTATATCAGTCGATTTCATGCCGTACAAGACTCGAGAAACTGTGGCATCATCGAAGTATCTACAGTTGGAATTAATGTAATTAAAAATATTATCAAATACTTTTTTCAGTTTTCTTTCATTATTCACACATTTTTTAACACTAGAGTCTATTGCAGGTAAAATTGATTTGAAATATTTCCAGATAGTTTCTTGAATGATGAACTGCCTTGGGTAGTAACATGGTGGTGCGGAAGTCTCCGTTATAATGATCGAATTTTTTCCGTAGAGTGTCCTGAAAGTTAGGGATTTCTCCTTGGAACCCAGAAAAATTGTTGGCTCCGACTCTGACTCCTGCTCCGGCTCGGGGGCGCGTTGAAAATACTTGTCGATTTCAGCTTGATTCTTCACTAAGTCATCCCATTCTCTTGGTTCTAGCACGAGACCGTTTTGAGGTGCATTATGTTTATGTAATTTAATGACGGTCGAAAACCCCTCTTCGATAAGATGACCGACAACAATTTGTTTCGTACCGTCGGTGGTTAAAAAGTAACTTGTGTTCACAACAGTCTTGCAAAGTAAGGCACCTTGCAAACCAAACTTTATTTGCTCCAAAGCAGGTCCAGCTCCGAACGGTTCCATGTTTGTAGATGTAGAATAATTCATTCTGAACGAAGTAACAAGAGGACAATTTGCGGCGTAGCAAGAAAAAAGAGTGTGAAAGGGAGAAAAAAAAATTGGGGTAAAATTGAGATACACACTGCGACAACAACCACGCGGGACAAAAAATCAGACGGGGTATGGTCCGCTCGAAAAACGGCACGGATCAGAAACAGTCTGATTTCCCCCACCACTAAATTTTCCCCCCACTACCTAATTAAACAATAGTTTCCAAATTATACACCAGAGAGCGCTAGAACTTAGATTTTTACGTACTCGAGCGGTTTTTTCGGCAACAACAAGATTGTAAGTCATGATAACTGTTGCCGTAGTTAACGGATTTCAAAGATTTAAAACATTTTCTGAATTTCATTTTCAGGAAGGCATCGTTTTTAATAGAGTCATCAGAAAATAATCTTTGGAAATCAGCCATAGAATGTCCGTTAGCCCTAAAATGGAGGAAGAGTAAACAGTACTGACCGCATACAGTGGAATTCAAACTTTGCAATTCTTTGGTATTGTGTGTGAGTTTAACACAGTTAGTCCTCAAAAATATTTTGTGAAATTTGACAAATGGGGGTAGCCCGTAACTGTCAAAATATTCTCCGTTCCTGAATTGATCGATAAAAATAGCAATCCAATGAACCCCCGGCTTATAATCAGGGTCCGTATTCACAATGATCCCGCAAGGAAAAACTGTAATCTTTGGCAGCTTGTTAGCAGCGTAAACCATAGACTCAACGGGCAATGTTTTTAGGAAGGTGGATATCTCGAGGGAATTCATCGTGGGGGGGGGGGAGGAGAGAGAGAGAGAGAGAGAGAGAGAGAGAGAGAGAGAGAGAGAGAGAGAGAGAGAGAGAGAGAGAATATAATTTACTCTATTCCTAAAACCTGTTATGCGCCAAAATCAACGATGACACTGCGATTTTTTGTGACTTCGATAATGTTATCAAATTCAGCGTATGTTATAATAGAAATTGGGGCTGTGAGAGCAGCAGAAAATCGAACTTCTAATCTCAAACTGCCATGTTTCACGAGTGACCAATGGGTTTTGATGTGCGCCTCTAGATCCGGCGTGAAATCCAAGGCCATGATAGCGTATCCGTTCCCGTAATCTTCCCTACTAATTTCGTTCCCCGAATCCGAATAATGGATACCGGTACCAGAAAATATGGTATGAAAGCTTCTGATGAATTCGCCCGAAGGGAAATTAGGTGCCAACATAACACCAGGAATTTGTTGACCATCGATGTGGAATGATGCAAAGTCCAAATTAAAAGTTTGGAAATTGAAGGGGTTAGACGCAAAATTACCGTTAAATGCTGTGTTAGAAACAAGTCCGACTATTATACGAGTCGGTAGTTGACCGTTGAATACGTTATCTAAAGAGGCGCTCCGCACACCAGCCGACACAGTGTTACATTTGACGTCAGATCTGGTGATGGGATATTTTGCAGTGGTTTTTTCCAAGCTTTTTGCGTGACTGATTAAAACTGTGGGTGAAACTTTAATGCGTCTCACAAACAAGTTCGCCTCAGTAATTTGAATTTTGTAACCGTCGTCCCCTAGTAAACAAAAGCTATCACGCGATCTGATTAACCTCAATTTTAATTCGACACCATTGAGCAAAAATTTTTCCTGATTAAAAATATCACAATGCACATGTCCCATCATATCGACAATTTTGCTACGATTCGTAAAACTGGATCTCTTTTTTAAACCCTCATTGTCTGCAACCTCCATATGACCAGGGGTATCTTTATACCACATGACACTCGTCAAATGAGAAGATTTTGCCGACGGTCCATAACTCAACAAATTTTCAAAAAAAGCTCTGTATGGGTAGGCATTACTCCCCGATGAAACAATTTTCTGATTCAGATAAACATCGATTTGACTGAATAAAGAGTGCATCCAGTTGTTTATAGGACCGACTTTATCATCATCAGCGGCCGCCATAGCCGCCCCGTCGTTTTTTAAAATCCGGGCTTTAATATTAAGTAAAGTGTGCGATAAATCGATGTACTCATCGCCATTGCCGGGAATCGAGAATTCGATGGGGGCCTCGTCGACCAATGAGGAAATAGGTTTGTATAATAACCATTGACCGGATTCAATATGAGTCTGGGTGGGGGGGAGCGAGAATAACGACAGCTCAGACTTACTACAATCACAGGAATTTGAGTGCACAAACGACATGATTACGATTATTCCAAGCTCCACGGCTTAGGTTAGGTTAGATTAGGTTAAGTTAGGTTAGGTTTTTTTTATTATTATTATTTTTATTTTTTAATCAAAAATATCGATATTTTTTGAATTTGCCTTAATTTTGCGCACCTTAATTTTACGTTTCGAAGACTTGCGACTTTTCTTAGATTTTCCTTTTTTAGGTTTTTTCTTACGAATTACTTTTTTAGACGTCCTCCTTTTGCGACCACAGAGACTCGACTGATTAGCTTTCTTACGCCTTTTAGACTTATAACCTCCACCTCTCAACAAAGTATCGATGGCTTTCCGTTTTAAATTATTTTTCGCATCTTTCATTCTCTGTTGAAATGCTTCTTTCGCCGGGATATCATGATCTAGATCCTCCAAAAAATTGACCCCGGAGCTCAATAACTCTTTCCCCACAGCACTTGCTCCTCTTCTTATTAAAGGCAATGACGTACGAAAAAGACCTCTAAGGAAGGTTCCTACACCGTGCCCTCTCTGAAAAGGTGAGCCACGGTAAACCGTGATGGTGCCCGAACCGTATTGATCCATAAAGTACCACGAAACAAAAAAACCAAAACAAAAAACCAAATAAAAAACGCACAAGTTAAGCCCACACAAATATACTTATTTTGTTTTCTATTTATTTATTTTCTCTTATTTTACGAAAATGAAGCTTAACGTTTAAGCTCCCTTGCATGAATGGTAAATAATAACCCAAGTCATCTCTTATATCTATTTCAACCTGTTGAAACTCGTTACGCAACAGAGGTATGTACTTAATGCGGATGCGTAAAAATATTGGCAATTTGATTACCAAACACATACTGTGTGTTATCGATATTAACAATACGCAACAGTGGTGCCAAAACATCACCAACATGCTGAGGCTCAACTATATCGGTGTAAACATACATCTGTGTTGGTATACATGCTTCAATATTCGATGCATTTACACCCTCAACAAAGTTTTTAATTTCGATACCTGTCAAATTGAAAATACGCCGCAACGCAGAGCTAGGAATTAATCTGATCACACCCGGTTTTACTTGTATCTGAATCCTCGCTTGATGGGTAGAAATGGCGGCCACTTTCTGGAATTCTAAGTCGCGAGTCATGGTCAGAATCAGACTATCTATAGTGGAATAGGTCCCCCCGGGAAATCGAATGACGCTCCGTCCCACACCGTTATCTACACGTATAGCACTCATTGAGACCGCCCCCGTATGGTAACCTGATTCGTCTGCCGCTGATTCCCCCTCCTCCTCCTCTTCACTCTCGCCATCTTTAGCGATCGGGAATTTTGATACATCGAACTCGTATCCAATCCAAAATTCTCTATCTAAAATCGTACTGAAACTGTATGGATAGGTAGTGAATTTCAGCTATACCGACCTCCCACTGCCCCGTCAGTGAGACGCGCTTTGAAAGATGAGTTTTAAAGTGTGTTGTTTTATTATCCGGAAAAATTCCTTTGGAACTGTTTGAAACTAATGTTAGGTAAAAATGTTCACACATTTTACAATGATTTTAGATCTGACGCTGGAATCCAAGAATTAAATTTGGCCGGATAACCTTTCCAGCTGACCAAAACTTGACGAATGCCGCCTTTTAACCGTCTACCTATTACTTTATCTATCTTGTAAGTCCTGCCTTTCTCAACGGTGACGGGCTGCAGCTCATGCTCATAAAATAATCCGTCAATTTTTTCGCCATCGAAATCCTCTAATTCGTAAACAGGGACTGGTCTCTTAATAACTCTAATAATTTTAAAAATTTCTTCCGTGAAATTGGTTTCATAACCTTTCTCAAACATTGATTTCTTTCGACCGATCCTTACAAATGTGTTTATTTTTAGGTTAGGTTCTTTTTTAGGCTCTTTAATTTTATGCAAATTTTTCCAAACTTGAAGTATGTTTGTTTCGTTGACATCAACAGGTCTCATTTTAATACTCGAATGGTAACTATGATTATAGCTATGCACGAGGTCAGCAAGCCGGTCGATATAGCGAAAAGAATTCATATGCGTTAAAAATTTCCACATTTTTTGCTTCAAAGTTCTATTGAATCTTTCAACTACAGCTGCCTTAACGTCAGGATTTTTAGTAGTATAAAAATTCACATTACTTTCAAGCATAAACTTTTTCATCTCTTTTCCCACAAATTCTTTTCCCTTATCGGTTTGTAAATTTAAACATTTTCTCCCTCTCTCAAAAATGCTTTTAAATGCATCGATCAAAATTTTATTATGTTTGGTCTTCAACGGAACAACCCAGGCAAACTTACTGAACACATCGATCACAGTTAAGATAAAATTAAATCCATCATTATACTTACTGAGTGTACCTAGACAACACAGATCAGCTTCCCACAAATCATCGATATTATCGACAAAGTATCGATTCCTTGGAAAATTTTTACGACCTAGCCTATGCAATGTATAAACATCCTGAGACAGTAACCATTTTTTAGCATCTTTGAGCGATACTCCCGCAGCACGTGAAAGATTAGCAATGCTAGAAAAGCTACCTGGGTTTGAAGGATCATAGTAAATTTTCTCCATTTTAAAAAAAAAAAAAAAAAAAAATTTAAAGAAAAAAATAAAAAAAAATAAAAAAAAATAAAATAATAAAAAAAAATAAAAAAAAAAAAATGAATAAATAAAAAAAGTTAAAGTTAAAATTCAAAAGTTTCCCAGTCCAGTTTCCGACGCAAACGATTCAAATTTTGAGAATTTGCATTTTTTGGAACCTTTTTTTTTTTTACTTTCACTGGAGCTGCGGGCCAGAGCGTATCGAAATAAGGAGAGTCAGGACTCGTTACTTCCGCAGCACTTTCGCGAATGAGGTTCCAACGCTCCTTATTACCGATTAACTCTTGCGGAACATTCAATTTTGCCAAAAGTCTGTAAAATTCTTTAAAACCTGACGGTGCTATTACCGACTTACGGGAACGTAAAGCGTCATTAATAAGATCAGCTATGTTTGAACCTTGGATTTTTTT
This sequence comes from Trialeurodes vaporariorum, assembly GCA_011764245.1. Taxonomy (NCBI): domain Eukaryota; kingdom Metazoa; phylum Arthropoda; class Insecta; order Hemiptera; family Aleyrodidae; genus Trialeurodes; species Trialeurodes vaporariorum. The sequence goes on from VMOF01000320.1 coordinate 29,852,175, forward strand.
GTTTTCAATTCTAACTCTTCCCAGGGCATCCCAACCGATTGAATCAATTTTACTCAAACGTTGCAATAAAATCGAACCTTTCATTCTGTATGTTGGAGGGAGTGTGGCCAGTATTTCATCGATCTCAGAAGCGGGCTCGAGAGCTCGAGAATGATGAGGTTCCTGACTCTGCACTAATGATTGAGACACTACTGGTGGCGGTGACACTCGGCGTGGCTGCGGAGATGGTGGGAGGTGGGGGAGAGGAGGATCTATTTCAGCTTGTTTCAAACCATTGCTCTCGTCAATTGCGTCGATGGAGAAAACTAACGGCTTGCGCCGTTTCTCCGCGTGATGCAAACACCGAGACAGTACCTACTTGCTGATAACTTGCCCATTTTTCAGAATCACTCAAAGTGCGAGAGGAAAGAATTTTTGTCAGCTCTTTATGCAGTTCATTAAGTGGGTCATACGACACTGTGGAAGTCATCCTTTCAACTGTTTCGGATGGAACCAAAACCATTTTCCTAGCATGCTCCATAATGAGAGTTAGGTTAGGTTAAGTATGGTTAGGTTAATTCTACCTAAGTACAGTCAAGATAAAACGGAACTTAAAACAGTACTCAAAATAGGACCTAAAATTAGGGGGATTAAATTGCCGCCTTTTTGAACCAAAATATTCTTTTTAATTTTCCAACCACCTTTTTTGAGCACTAGTTTGCGCAACAACTTTTTGTACGGAGACAATTTTTTTCTATGTCCCGAATTGACAGGGACTTTTCCTTTTATGACGTTCAATGCACACTCACACAAACACCTCACTAGATCTTTATCGGCAGTTTTCAAGAGAGCTAATCTTTGTTTCGGTTTTAATTTAGAAAGAGTTCTGAGCAACTCAGCGTTGTTCACTATAGCACGCACCATTTTCAAATGATGTCAATCTTTATAAACAGCAGTATTTATTCATTTATTTATAATTATTTGCGAGGCACATACACGGTTATAGCCCAATCCTCTGAAAAAATATTAGTTCTGAACCTACAGTTTTCAGGAGTTACTTTGTTTTAAATCAATCAACAAATAACCATGAGGTTTTGAAGTGGCATCAGTAAAAGCTTCAATTAAAAATTTAAAGTTTTGTGGGCACATCTGTTGGGCCAGATGTCTGATCTGAGCTTTGTCTCTCGAATTTTTGAACAAAACTAAATAATGACTGTTTAAACTCAGATCTCGAGTATGACGCCCCTTAAAAAACAAATTCTGGCTAATGTAAAATAAACTGATGTTCTGATGGTGGCACCCTTTTGAAAACAAATCAAGAATCACTGTACTATTGGCCGACTCACGCATTAAATCGTCGATAATTATCAATTTTGGATGATCTGAAGAATATTCAGTTTCAGGCAAACCTTGTATGAACTGTATGCCACCCACATCTAACTTCGGTTGCCAAATTGCGTAGTGCCAAAAAATTTCTTTAAATTGAGTATCACAAATATCACTTAAGTTTTTGATAAAATTTATAACAAAATAAGATTTCCCACTCCCACTCGGACCAGCAATAATTGCAGAGAAAGGGTGTTTCCACTGAGGATCCATGCTTGTGACTGGTTTAAGAGGAACTAAGTATTTACTTTATATAATGTTTAAAAAGAATTATTTATGTAAACAAACATAGCCGCGAGATCTTTCAGTCCTAAAATTGCAACGGATAAAATTCTAGCTCTCATTGCAGTCTAGTTAATGTAATTATTCTAAAAATTAACTGTACTATTTACTATATGTTTCTCTTCTATCTGCCTCCTCTTTGTTTACATAAATATTTCTTTTTGCACTTTTATAATTTAATGAAACAATTAAAATTTAAAAAATTTCAAATTATAGAGTCAGAGATTTCAAAACTTTATTTTCTTGTTAGAGTGACGAGTCTGGATAAATTCTCTACTGCCTTGAAATGTTTAAATACCCTTATGTAAGAACATATAAACGGTTACAAAGAAACCAGGCCTGGGTATGCAATTCGCAATGCTCTGAATTCCGTTCAAATCATCATGGATTGGATGTATTGCGTGTTGCATAACCTGTGTCGATTTCTTTGTCTCCGCAAAATAGTACGTTATTCACAGGAGCGTGCCTATCGGTAACAGGTTGGCACAATTAGTTGAATTGGTGCAGGAATTGCGGTGAATTCGCCTTCAAATAAATTGATTATGCAAAAAGAATACAAATCCCTTTTATGATTCTAGCACTAACAGGATTGAAATTTAAATGATTTAAAGTAAGAAATAAGGACAAAACAACAAGTTGTGTGTATTCGAATTGAAAAAAACTTTTTTATGTCAAAAAAATAAAAAAAAAAGAATAAAAAGACAAAAAAAAACAAAAACAAAAACAAAAAAATAATAAAAACTTGGAAAAAAATTGAAAAATAAAAAAAAATAAAAAAAAAAATAATAAAAAAAAAAAATAAAAAAAATAAAAAACAAAATCAAAAGGAACTATTTTAAATGAGTCGTTCACACGAACGCCATTCGCCAAACGTAGACTGCTAAATCTTTGGTTCATTCACGTTTAGCCCCACTGTAAAATTTAAAAAAAAACAGATTGTCAGCATGATAGGTGATATAAAATAAGTAATTAATACGAAAAAGTAAATTATAGGAATTTTTTTTATACTCTTTTTGTCATCTCGGTTTTCTATTCGGTTTTACAAGGGCTTATTTGATCGGTAATAGCATTGAATTTCAATTTTTATGTGTTCAACTCAAAAAGTTTAAAACCATTTTTTTCTTATGCATGTGTAAAATATCAGCCCTGAAAAATTAATAAATAGAAAGCTTTTTGGTGCAACGTTAAAGAGAAAAAATGAAGGCTATAAATTGCATGTTTCAATTCAATTTGCTGTAAACTTTATGCTGAAAAGGAGAAACTATAAGGTTAAGTTATTTGTAAATTTTTGCTTACTGGATCACGTTCCGGGGGGATGGCCACACATCCCCGTTTAAATCCATTAACGGATACCCGGTTAGCCATGGATCTTCTTTCGGACTTGGAGGCCTCCCAAAGCGCTGGCAAGTGACCCCTCTGTTAAAAAAATCCATTAGACTTTGTATCTCGTCCCTGAACAGCAGAACTCGAGGTGGGGCCGTGCCTAGAGTCCTACTGCACTGGTCATAGTAAGCCCAACTTCCTTCCTGTGGTACCGGACCTTGCTTGTTCATTTTCTTTTTCTGAAACGATAAAATGAAAACTTAAATTAGAAAAAGGGCATTCCTTTGTGTCTGATGTTTATGTCAATGAAACTTTTTTTTTTTTTTTTTTTCAAATGAAACAAACTTTCTTAAAATAAATACGGGTGATTGAATTTCATAAGTCAAGATAGGAAATAGAAAATAAAAGGAAGTTTAGTTTGAAAAGTTGAACATACAGTGACTATTTTGGTTGATTGTTTGTTTTCACAACCACTTGTTCAAACTCAACAAAGCTCTATTAATAATTAACATTATAAATTTGCAATTAAAACACTTCCTATGAAACGACGTTTTAAGGGGGTCACTTTCTTTTCTAGATTGTGACGTTAAAAAGTTAGAAAATTAAAAAATTCCCAAATTTTGGCTTCTTTAATTTGATTGTGTATTTGGTTTTAGATCATCGACAATTGAGTATTCAGGGGTAAAAAACATACATACGAAAGAAGAAGAAAAATAATTAAAGATGTTTTATAAGAATCACTCAATAATTTGGTGTTTTGTTGCACTGTTAAGACGGTAAAGTTGGTTATGGCAGCAGAAAAAAAAAACAAAAAACATGTAAGTGAATGAAGAAATCTGTGTTTAAAACGAAAAAAATTGGTAAATCTTCGGCATTTTGATACACGGTAGCAATTAAAAATTACTCAAATTCTAGATCTCAACGATAAAAAATTTGAAAATAAAAAAACTTCTAAGTTTTTGGTGTTTTAATTCGATTGATAATTTAGTTTTTGATCAACAACGATGGAATATTCTTGTTCAATATACACGAATAAAAAATTAATAGCTAAAAAATAGAAATAAACAAAAACTATCTTAAAATCACTCAATAAATTGGAGTTTTTTCACTCTTTTACGATGGAAAGTTTAGCAACGGCAAAACATTAACTAAAAACGAAAAAAAAAAAATGAAAAAATGTATAAAATATGTGTGTATTTTTAAACGAAAAAGTTTTGCTTTCTCTTCGGCACTCTGATTCACGGTCGCGATTATTTAAAAAAAAAAAATTAAAAAAAATTAAAAAAATTAGAAAAAATAAAAAAAGGTTCTTTGGTTTCACGGCAAAGTAAATTTCGAATTTGAAATGCAAACAAAAACTAAACAAAAAAGTGATGCAAAATAAAAATCACTCAATAAATTGGAGTTTTTTCACACTGTTACGATGGAATGCTTTGCATCATTAAAAAAATTAAAAAAAATAAAAAAGGTTCTTTGGTTTCACGGCAAAGTAAATTAAGTAATTTTTAAGGACTCGAGTTTGAAATAAATAAAAAAGTGATACAAAATATTTGAATAAATCGGATGCTATTTAAAAAAACAATGCAAGTGTTTTCGAAGACACAAGGTGAGGGGATGTTAAGAATTGCAAGATGTTTTATTCGGCCATATCTCCATCTCTCTCTCTCTCTTCCTCTGCCCCTCACTACCGACGATTTTTCCACCCCCAGTCACGGCTTTATAAAAATAAAAAAAAAAAAAAAAAAAAATTAAAATAATGGAGATTAAAAAATAATTAAAAAAATTGTAATTAAAACCGTTTTGTTATAACGGTTGTTCCGAGTTCGATGATTTATAAATTTGTTGTTGCTGACGATTCGACCAAAAAATTAAAAATTAAATATAAAAAGAAAAATAAAATGAAAAAAAGTAAAAATTTTAATAATATAAATAGTCAAAATCGAACTGTTCGAACAGTTCATCATCTCCCTGCAACGCCATGTCCTCAGCCCGCGTCCTTTTTTTCTCCGTTTCTTCGAGCCGATTGAGGACGGTTCTGAGCGACCCGTCTTTTACAACATCCCGTCTCTTACGTGCGTGATAACACAAGCGTGGACCAGGGCAATCCCCGTAATCTTGCATTTTCACGCCGTAAGGAGTCGGGCTATTATAGAAGATTTTGTGAACTTCCCCGTCACAATCGACTCGTTGAATCGGAAAAATTTCAATCAAACTGGTGGACGGTCCGTTTCTTACGGGAGATAAAACAGGGTCTATGATACTCTGTTCGAATAGCGTCTCCTCCGACGGGTCGGCTTCCGGTGTTTCATCATTAAAAAATGATAGCATTCCGCACTCGGGCGTGGATGTTAAACTCGGCTTAAAAAACGCCGGTAAACCGGTTGGAAGAACCGGCGGTAGAGAGTTTTGAGGGAGAATCCCCGAGATTTCAGGGGTCTCCCTATAAATACTACACCAAGATGGGTATTCAGGAGATGACGCTGGGGGGAAATCAACCCCTGAAATCTCTACAGAGGCTTCTGTCATTTCGAAAAAGATGGGGGAGGTACAGGGAGAAGTTTTGCTGGCCATGATAAGATTCTGCACAGATAAAAATTAAAATAATAGATAAAATTATAACAAAAAAAAAAAAAAAAAAAAAAAAAAAAAAACAAAAAAAAAAAAACAAAAAAAAAACAAACAAACAAAAAACAAAAAAACAAAAAAAAATTAATAAAAAAATAGTAATAAAAAAAACGAAAAAAAAGCGTACTAAATATCCTCCATTAATGTTTCAATTATTATATCTTCCATTTTTGGTGCCTCAGGGCCTAGTAGCAATTTAACTGCTCTCAATTTGTTATCGTAGAAGGTATAGTCCCTACTAGATTCATACAGCTGAAAGTGCCACTCCAATTCATCGGGAAAAGACTCTACCGTAAAATACCGCCCCCCAGAATCGATGAATTTTCGTGGGCACGAAACAAGTTCTCTGACCAGAAATTTCATGATTTCGGACTCGCAGTTTGCACCCATTTCCTCTGTCAGATCTTTTACTATCTTAAAGAGGAAAAGAGCATAGTCTTCACCTGAGAGGTGAGTTTTTAACTGTAGAACCCCTTCCCGAATAAATTGGATGGACGAAACGGCCTCGGCGTAATACCAACTACGATGACAATGCCCTGAGAAAATTTGCGCGGCCCTAAATATTAATACAAAAAGTAACGTGGAAGGGGGTGATATAACTCTTAAAATTTCTACAATATCATCGATAGTGAGAGTTTTACCACAGATAAGCATGAGAGTGGCCGGTATATTTGAGTATGTAGCCATTGTTTGTTTCTATTATAGGGGAAAAAAATTAATAAATTATTATTAACACTTCAACTTGAGAAAAAAAAAAAAAAAAAAGTAAAAAAGGTTACTTCAGAGAAATTGGAAAGAATTTCCCTCATTGAGTACGCTATGATGAGAACTTTGCTATGATGGTAAATTAAAATTAAAGTCCTAAGCTTTGGCTTTTTTAATTCGATTGATTTTTGTTTTTTTAATCATCGACGGTTGAATAAATAAATAAATTCAAAAGACTTACGTTAAACAAAAAAAAAAAAAAAAAAAAAAAAAAAAAAACAAAGATAATTTATAAAAATCACTCAATAATTTGGGGGTTTGTTGCACTGATAGAAGGAAAGTTTATCAAACGTGAAATAAAAAAAAAAAGTTTTAATAATTCTGTATCTAATTCGTAAATGATTCGCTTACTCTTCGACACTCTGGTTCACGGGAGCTATTTTTTAAAAAAAAAAAAAGAATAAAAAAAAAAAAGGTGGTAAAATATAATTCAATAAATCGAATATTATTAAAAAAAATCACTGCTGGTATTTTCGAAGACACAAGGGGGGAGGGGATGTTAAAGTATTGCAAGTTGTTTTATTCTTACCGTAAACACACACTTTTCACAAATTGTTGACACACACGTTTACACACATTTACACACGTTTATCACACACGTTAATCAGGAGCTGATCTAGAGCTGATTACTTCTCTGATGAAGACTGAAAAGAGACTGCTTTTGAAAATTTGCTTCACCCCCCTGTGTAATCCCCGCTTCCAGATTTTTCCAGTTTCGCAGTGTTTACCTCTGCAAAATCAGCACAATTGGTACATACAGATACATATGTACTCTATGTTCACATGTGTACACAGAATCTCACGGTCCATTATCCCCCCTTTCCCCTCTCACTTTCTCTGGCTGGTAAGAAAACCGTTAGAAATTACGAATTTGACTTACCTTTGACTTTCTTCTTCTTTTTCTCCATTTTCCGCGTTTCCGAATTTTATTTCACCGTTACAATTTGTAAATGACACCTCTGCACTGCACTTCACGGGAGGAGGGGGGGGGGGGACGCGTGTTCGTGCATGACAATGGGTTGGGAGGGGGGGGGGTTCATATTCGCGTACTGGACGATGATCAGGGGAGGGGGGGAGGGGGGAGTCATATTCGCGTACTGGACGATGATCAGGGGAGGGGGGAGGGGGGAGTCATATTCGGGTACTGGACGACGGCCTGGGGCGGCGCGGGTGGTCCGGATCAAATTTCTGCTGACCTAGTGGTAAAATGGTTGTAAACCGCCAGTATTACTACTGCGAGGTCTAAAAAGACAAGCGGTCAACCTTTGCAGCAAACTTTCTCCCCTTACTGTCTTCATAGTCTCTAAATATCGGAAGGCACTGGCGCAACCAGGATCTCTCCCATCTCTCTAATTTCCCATTTGAATGTATAAGTAGGAAAAGGACAGAAAGAGGGGGTTTTATCCCCTTGTCCACCCTTGTCTAACATACGTTTCTGAATGGAGAAACGAGAGAGATGAAGAAACTCTCGTTGCGCTATACTGCGATCGAAAGGTAATGGGGATTTCAGTCTGGATACAGAATCTTTGTCTCTACACTTCTCCGATAAAAATCGTGGTTAAATACGAACTCTAAGCTCCATACTAAAATTTGAATCGCCAGTTATTACGACTCAAAAAAATTGAATGGAATAAAAATGCGAGGGAGAGAGTGAAAAACAGATGGAAGTTTTTTTTTCTTTCTTTCTTCCCCCTCCCCCTCCACAATTATCAGCGATGCTTGGGGGGCAATTCGACGATATACAATAGGAACGATGGAGGGGGGGTGGAGTCAGTTTTTGTTTTCCTCCGGTTCAATGAATGGGCCTCATTCATTGGAGTAATGGACAAATGGACTACGCGCCACCGCCCGGTTTTTGAAACGTCCGAAGAATTGTATGGTTTGATGACAGAATAAGAAGGGGGGAGGGTCGGAGGGGGTGATTCGCTGCCCGTGTGTGCCGTGCGCGCGGTGATGCGCGCTGATTTCACACATCGTGCAAAAGGACGGGGTTCGATGACACCAGAGTTGCAAGATTTCCAACAAGCTTTATATTAATCTAGAATGGTTTAAGACTACTAACGTCCTTAAAACATAAGGATTCCCATTTAAAAAAAAAAAAAAAAAAATAGAGTTTACCCAATGGAAACCACCGAATACTACACAGAGAAAAAAACTTCGGTTCATATGGAACACCGAGGGTGTTTGGTTCCAGGAACCGAAGTTTTCAGTTGTCAGTACCGAACTTCAGTTAGGAGTACCGAAGTGGTTCAGTAGGAACGAAATGTAAGCCATAGTATTAGTCACACTAACCGAAATCTTCGATACTCTTAACTGAAGTTAGGTACTCACAACCAAAAACTTTGGTTACTGTAACCGAACACCTCGGTGTTCCACATGAGCCGAAGTTCAGTTCTCACAACCTAATTCTTTTTCTCCGTGTACAATAGACCTGTTTAGTGATGACGTCATGATCAAAATTGGATCCAAACAAAAATGCTCTGGATTTTTTACCCATAAGAAATCAGATCCTTTTCAATGTAAATTCATGCTCGTACACAACCGGTTTTATTTAATTTTAGTGCACCATTAGATTCTACCTACCTTAAAGCAGTGGCGCACGGGGCTCTTGCAATCTTTTGCTCCAGCTGATCGAAGAGTTCGTTCTTGCATAAAAATCCGTACATGTATGACGATGAGTACACTAAAAAATCACAAGATTCACTCTCAGAATTGGTCACAATGGCGGAGCTACGTAGCTGCACACGGAAAAAAAACTACGGTGAAATTAACCATACGATAGTTGATTTTGGCACCTGCTAGATGTTATGGCAATGTTAACCAAAAGTATACTATGTTTTGACTAGGTACTAGGTGATGTTACCTGATTGCATGTCGAATTTACTCAAAGTATCGGTAAATGTACCATACTTCTGGTCAAGTTTACCATAACATCTAGCAGGTGCCAAAATCAGCTATCGTATGGTTAATTTCACTAATCTTTTTTTTCCGTGCAGTTTCGCTGAAAAAAAAGCTATAGTCATAATAACAGATGATTGTTTTTTGGTGCGGGCTCGGACTGATGAGCGTTTGACTATAAAATATGATCTCCCTCTTCCCCTCCACCCCAGAAAATAGGAGGTCTGGGGGATTTAGCCCCCTTAGCCGCCCCCCCCCCCGCGTAAGCCACAGCATGAAAGTAACTTTTCACTCCGACATAATTCATGAAAAATTACAAGTGAATTTACAATCACAGTTAAATCGAGAAATGTCTTGTCTTACTCGCGGTCTCTTATGGGCGTATCACCGCTATGATACTCAACCATCCTATAGCCACTCTTCGTATCGAAGCTTGATCGAGGTATATAACACCTGAGGTGTGATTGTGCCGATGAGCCCGTATGTCCTAGAATTTTGTACCCTTAAGAAAATGTGAGTGAGACAAGGGACAGAACATAGGACTTTCTTCGATATAACTGTGATTGCAAATTAGTGCGTGATGTTTCGAAAATGTTGTTGAAACGTAAGTACGCTAAATTTAAGATACGTTGAATCCGATGGTGTAGTAAAATCTGAAAACTCTTGTTGATTACTATAGCACGAATTTGCATTTAAAAAAATTTGGATCCTGCTTCTTTATAATGGGAAAACCCACGAGAGCGAGTGAGATGGAACATTCGTTTGGATCCATTTTTTTCCCGTGACGTTGGGGTCCCGCTAAACACGTCTATTTCATTTATGGCATCTGACAACTGTGTGCGGCATTTTGCAGCATCGTCGCGGAGAGGCGCTGCGGAATTCTTTGGTCCAGCCGCGAAGCCAGTGCCTGTGACGAGAATGGATATGTCGGACTGATGACCGATTGTGACAGTTGAACAGTGTGAAAGTATTGTCCGATCTTCATTTCTTGCTGAGGGCTGAGGCCTCCTCCATAAAAGATCTAATTGGAGTCCGTAAGCTTTGCCATAAGGGATCAACACCCGACGCGAGGCGATATAAACTGATTTGGAAGATGTGGTATCATTGAACGCAATCTACTGCCAGTAGGTAGCGGCTCCTGCAATCTAGCACCCGTGCAATTTTGCCATTTAAACCTATGTGAAAAGATCGAACTTAGATCACAGAATATAATACAATCAGAACGGAAACTCTGTCGGATTTTGAAGCAAATTAAACTAAAATCCAAGATGGCGGTAAAATATCGAGCAACCTATATGCAAGCACCATGAACATCCGAGATGGCCAACCTCACAACATCAATAACATAACCAATTACAACGCAAACAAACTCATAACCTCCGTTGCTGTGAGGTTGTTAACGTTGGCCATCATGGATGTTTGCGTGCACACAGGTTGCTCGATATTTTACCGCCATCTTGGGTATTTCGCACAGGTTGAATTGGAGGGAATTCATTGTTGCCACATTCCTTGAGCTGTCTCTTGTATTCTACGACGTACAGTCTATTGATTCATTCATACAATGTGATGCCGCGCCGCGCCACACTATGGTTTTTGATCGAAAAAAAGTGGCCAAACAGTGGCGAGGCGTGCGATTTGGCAACGTTCCTATTTCCCCATTTAAACTTATTAGAAAGGTTGAAATGCCTGGTCATCGCGAAGTGACTGAAGCGTTCGACCTTTTTGGTGAATTTAAAGAGAGAAACTACATTGTTGCCAAATTTCACGCCTCGCCACTGGTGGCCAAAAATAACTGAAAAAGTTCATAAAAACCATTGTATTTTACATTTTAAGCTTAACTTAAAACTTTCCAGTGACATTTCTAGGTTTAAATTTCATTGCTTAATCCTTTAAGGGCCAAGCCCGAGTATACTCGTTTTTCTTCTCTAGTCTATTTCACATTGTTTCAATCTTCATTCCGGATAAACGCGACTATCGATGAAAATATGTACAAAATAAGATGTCTTCGGGCGCCTTCAATGTATCGTATAGGCAATTTCAACTTCCCCGAGTACGTACAATTAACTACCTTTCCTTTCTAAACGGAAGAGTGGCGTCCTTTTGAAATAACCTGGCCCTCAGAGGGTTAAAGTGTTATTATTTTGTCATTAAAAATGGTTTTGAAAGTTTATAAATGATGAATAGATGAGAAATTTACTTTCTGACTTTTGGCCAATGGCGTAGCGTGCAATTTGGCAACATTGTACTCAGGGGTGGCTCGTGCGATTTGGCAACAATGTCATCCTTCCATTTGATTGTATGTAGAACAATCGATTCGAAAGTGAAGCAGCGCTTCACCAGCAATCGATTGTTAAACATAGATTCAAATGGAGCGAAGACATTGTTGCCAAATAGCAGGAGCCGCCACTGATTGTACTGTGTCCGTTTAAACCCATGTAAAAAGTCGAATGCAAAGGTGCTCACCGAACGCACGGTCTCGGATCATAGTGTGTCTGTTCGGTTGTGCGTTGCTAATCTTATTTTTAAAGTAAAACGGATTTTTTCTCTCTCTCTCTCTCTCTCTCTCTCTCTCTCTCTCTCTCTCTCTCTCTCTCTCTCTCTCTCTCTCTCTTTTATTTGTTTACTTTATTTATCCTCCATCCTCCATGCCTTGGGTGACACCAATTACTACTGTCTGAATTCTGCTACTTTCGCTGATGTTGTTTTTAGTCATTGCGTGTTTCTGAATGAAATCTTGTAGGTGTCTTCGCCATTGAGCACTTAATGTTAAGTCAATGGATAGTAATGGCGTTTATGAAATGGAATTGAAAAACTTTTGGAGCGTATTTTCTTGCTGATATTTTGATTTCTGATGTCCTCAAGTAAAAGTGCTGTGACTTGTGATTCTCATAAATCATTCGAGGAACAGGAGGGGAAGTCGAAATCAAAACAAGGAAAGTTGAAAAATATGTTTTTCGCAAATCGGCTGAGGCTCGCGGATTTGATCCTTAAGCGTATTTATGTGTCACAGTGGTGTTTCAGCGAATTCTTTGCCGTGTTTCGTGCATCATTTTTATCGATAAGTTCAACGACACAATCTTTTCATTTAATGTATCTATATACGTGAAGGGTTTAAATCTCAATCGACGATAATTTTTTTTTTTTTCTCAAGTTTAAAATTATGGCACACTGCAGGGTGTGCAGGAGTGCAAAATGTTCCCGCAAACGCCGATTGTTTCACGCGAACCGGGACTCTTTCCTCACAGGATTTTCGATAAACCTAAAAAAAATTGTGAAACCTTTCTTTTGCTTATTTTATCAAAATAATATCAAAACACATCAAAAACAGGTCCTCCACAATCCCTGCGCACGAAGAGAGTTAAGACAAGTGAAACCATGGGCGCCGCCATTGTATATGCGTTTTTGCACATTATTTGTTTACATTCTGAAGGCTGTTGTTTGTGTTTTAATTCCATGCAAAGATTACAGTGCCGTAGAGTTTCTAACGGTGTAATCTTTTACTGCTTTTGTTGAGCATCATCTATTTACGCTTTTAAAGATTCTTTTGAGCATTGTGGACATTCTTGAGGTGAATCATGATTAAAATTAAGGGGGTACCCAGGTCAAAAAATTTTTTTCTCCCCTATTGATTCTACCACCCCCAAAATGCTTTAGGTGTCAAGGTACACATTCAAACCCCTACCAAAAAAATTTTCGTCGCGCTGGTTGCATACCTGCCCCTGATATGGTTAATAATGTCTAAAAATATGCTTTTACTGGAACAATGAGATCTCAAGTTTTAGGCATTTAATTTACTTCCACATAGGCTCAAATTAAAGCTGAGAGTTTGCTCTGTGGGATCACAGAGAGAAAGTGAGAGAAAACAATGATCTACTATTTTTTTATAACTTTTAAAAAACTCAATGAAATTTCCAATAAATATTTATGTTTCAACTGACTTGACCACTCAATTATTACAGGCACCTAAGAAATGGCTCTGTGGTCCCATAGTCAAAATTCTGCTTTTTTTAAAAAAAAAAAAAAAAAAAAAAAAAAAAACCTGAAGTCTCTAGCTATTATACAGGGTGTGGCAGACCACCCGTCCACTATCTTTATCTCAAAAACGGCCGAAAATTGAGCTTCGGGGGCAAAACTTTCATAGGGTATATCGACCCCAAGGAATCCAATGAAAATATTTTCAGCCCCCCAAAACCACCCCTTGGGGGTTATTTAGGGGGGTGGGTACCCGTATCTCGAAAAAATCAAATGGAAAGGGTATGTTTTGACATTGGAATCTAATACGGCATAAAAAAATAAAACTTTTTATCCTTAAGTTTTTTTTCTAAAAACCACCCTTTTTTGAGTTAGGGGTGGTTTTCAAAAAATTTAGGGGTAATCTTTGATTGACCGCTGTGACCCTCCAAATCATTGGATTTCAAAAAACTAAGAAGTATCTGAAAGGGCAGACCAAGGGCTTTCTTTTAATGTATCACATGCCTATTTTTTGTGAAAAAGGGTACACGGCCCCCTCACCCCAAAATTTTGGGGCTTCGGGGGGCCCTACGTAAAAATTTTCAAATGTAAAGGTATGGCTTGTGATACATCATTTGAAAGGTCTTTCAGAGACGAAAAAAGTGATACCCCCCAAAAGTCGTAAAAACAACCCCCTTCCAAAATGGCGGCCCTTTTAAGGTTAGGGGGCTCAAGGGGGGACCTTCAGAACAATGATCCAAAATTGAACGATACATGACTAAAAGGGTCTTAAAAAGAGAAAAATAATGGTTCAAACCGCGAGTCAAACCGACTTTTCAATCCAAAGTTACGGCCGATTGAAATTTAGGGGTACTTGGGTTTCCCAAAAAGGCACCCCTAAATTTCAATCGGCCGTAACTTTGGATTGAAAAGTCGGTTTGACTCGCGGTTTGAACCATTATTTTTCTCTTTCTAAGACCCTTTTAGTCATGTATCGTTCAATTTTGGATCATTGTTCTGAAGGTCCCCCCTTGAGCCCCCTAACCTTAAAAGGGCCGCCATTTTGGAAGGGGGTTGTTTTTACGACTTTTGGGGGGTATCACTTTTTTCGTCTCTGAAAGACCTTTCAAATGATGTATCACAAGCCATACCTTTACATTTGAAAATTTTTACGTAGGGCCCCCCGAAGCCCCAAAATTTTGGGGTGAGGGGGCCGTGTACCCTTTTTCACAAAAATAGGCATGTGATACATTAAAAGAAAGCCCTTGGTCTGCCCTTTCAGATACTTCTTAGTTTTTTGAAATCCAATGATTTGGAGGGTCACAGCGGTCAATCAAAGATTACCCCTAAATTTTTTGAAAACCACCCCTAACTCAAAAAAGGGTGGTTTTTAGAAAAAAAACTTAAGGATAAAAAGTTTTATTTTTTTATGCCGTATTAGATTCCAATGTCAAAACATACCCTTTCCATTTGATTTTTTCGAAATACGGGTACCCACCCCCCTAAATAACCCCCAAGGGGTGGTTTTGGGGGGCTGAAAATATTTTCATTGGATTCCTTGGGGTCGATATACCCTATGAAAGTTTTGCCCCCGAAGCTCAATTTTCGGCCGTTTTTGAGATAAAGATAGTGGACGGGTGGTCTGCCACACCCTGTAGATCTTGAGATCTGACTGTTCCAAGATGCAAAAGTCATCGAAAACAAAACTGTTTAGAAGAGCAAAAAGAAAAATACTTTGTGTTTTTCGTACACTTTTATTTTTACAGCTTGTAATCAGTTTCAAAGTTACCATTTTTTGCACCTATTTAAAAAAAAAAAAAAAAAAAAAAAAAAAAAAAAAAAAAAAATCAGACTTGTAATCAGTTTCAAAGTTACCATTTTTTTTGCACCTTTAAAAAAAGAAAAAAAAAAAAAAAAAAAAAAAAAAAAAAAAAAAAAAAATTCAGACTAAGTTGAGAAAAAAATAAATACATGGTCTCAACCAGGAGAGTCTGCTCTACAAATTAGGTTTAAAAAAAAAAAGTCAAAATTTTCGAAAATTTGACCTGGGTACCTCCTTAACAAGTCCATCGACAGCTAACTTTTTATTCGAAAAATACCGTTTTACTCCTTAGTTTGTAAACAAATGTGCAAAAACGCATCCAATTGCGGCGCCTGTAGCGCCTAAAATTCGTTGACGAATCAGAGGTTGAGTGCCCCACTGTCTCATCTCTCTGCATACAGGGACTAGCTTTGACAGATGACACCATCCATCGCCAAATAACTTAGAGCAGTTGTTTGAAGAAAAGAGCAACGACTCATCATGCAACAGTTGGCTCACCTGCTCATCGATGCCAGTTTAATCGGGTATGAAGCGCTTATACAGAGGTATACAAAACGCATCCTCTCAAATTCTCATACTCCAAATCGAGGTCCTTTTAATGATGCCGTCTTCCTCACTTTGACGTGTCGTCAAAAGTGCGTATGTATATGTATCGTAAATGTGCATTAATGTGCATGCATGATCCAGTTACTTCCTTCCGATGAATTCACTCCATAGCCAGCAGCCTTGCATTACTTCAGAGTGTTAGAGACACAAGGGTTAGGAGGGGGGGGGTTCTTGATGTAGTCGCGTTTAACGAGACGCGACGTTATAATGTCGCGTCGTTCGATCGTCGACCGTTACTACCCATCGGATTACGTGTTCCGTAGAAAGAAGCAGTGTTGCCAGATCGAGGGTAAAAAGCCGTAATGTCCCCTATTTGATAAATCTATGGAAAACATACGACTTTTTCACCCCAATCTGGCAACACTGGAAAGAAGGCTCAGCTGCCGCGAGATATAGGTATACTCTTGTCAATGACGTCACGTAATTACTTTAGCTTGTCTTGTCTGCTCCGTCGAACAATATGCTGCTGTCAGTAGAAGCTGAATATGGCTGATTGGGTCTGATGCACTTTTCATGCTGGAGCATGATTTTGAGCTTTGAATCTAGTGCGAAAAGGCTCACGAGTAACGGTGCACATGCCAATGGGATGGGCGCTCACCACAGAAAAAGACAGAAAGAAATATTTTGATAGCGCTGACAAAACCTTTGGTAGAAAAAATTACCCAGCAAAAGACTTTAGTTGAGCCAACCTTATATTTGGTTCACCCAGCAAAATCTCTTAAGTCAGGCGTACAAAACCTTCGGTTGGCTCAACTAAAGTCTTTCGCTGGGTCATTTTTCTACCAAAGGCTGTGTATGCCTAACTCAAGCCATTCTGCTGGGTTTACGATCAAAGGATTGGTCGGCTCAACTAAAGTCTTCTGCTGGGCCATTTTTTTCTAAGAAAGGTTTTGTCAGCACTCTCAAAGTGTTTTCTCTGATTTTTTATGTGAATACATTAGCGTACCAGTCCATTTCATTGGAACTACCAGATTATTACAAATTGCTGTATAGATCCAATTAGTTCTTTGATAGTACTTGAGTTCAACGCTTGCACAGAAAAAACGGAGAAAAACACTTTTGGTAGCGCTGACAAAACCTTTTGTATAGAAAAACAACCTAGCAAAATACTTTCGTGAGCCAACCAAATCTTTGGTTGGGGTGCACCCCAGCAAAATCTCTGTAGTTTGGCAAATAAAATTTTTGATTGGCTCAACTAAAATTTTTTGCTAAATCATTTTTCCACCGAAGTGGTGTTTTTTTTTTTTTTTTTTTTTTTTTTTCTGTGTGTAATGACGTGTATCTCTGAACTCGGTTCTATAGAAAAAGCTAGTGCCTTAGCTGCATTCACATCGTGTAATTTGTTTTTGTGTGTGCCTCTTCTATACCCATACCGTAATATCTTCCGACTCAGAAAAATATAGTTTTGGCAACATCGGACGATCGAAGTCGGCCGGCCGGCAAGTTTTACCGCCGCATTCGGTCGCACTATGTGCCAATGCGCCATAGTTCCGCGCCTCAGCCGCACCATACGCGTTCAACCCCATTCACCGGAAACCATCTCCGGATTCCGCGCGTAACAATCGTAAGCATCTGTGAATTATTTCGAGTTCCGAGTTCATCTTCGATTTACGTCAGTACGAGCCCCCCCTCCCCCCCATCCCCACCCCTTTGTGCCTGCTGCGTTAGAGTTTGCACGCTGTTCCGATCTATCACTTCTAGTAATAAACCCCCGCGCAATTCCCGCTGGAAATGATCGAATTCTTTCATTTTTGATCCGCCCGCGAGACTGAACTCTTTATGAGAACGTCCCTATTTATAGTCTTGACTTGACTAACTATGAGTCATGATTCGAATTCGAATGCAATCGGTGCTTAAGGTGAATTCTCGCAGCGTTTAGTTCCATATTCTGCCACCACAATTCCATATTCTGCCACCTTTCTTTAAATGGAAAAAAATCACGGTGAACGCAAATAAACGAAAAAAAGGGCTTCGTCAGAGCCGTGGAAGCAATCTAAGGAACATTTTAGTACAACATTATGCTAAAATGTTACGAAAATAAGCGTGAAACTATTGAATTTCGGAAATCCCTCAGGAGACGTACACACCATAATGCCAGTGGTCGATATAGGGAGGTTTCCGAAATCCAATAGTTTCTCGCTTATTTCGTAACATTTTAGCATAATGTTTAGTTTTTACTGACATGTTCCTTAGACTGCTACCGAGCCCCGACAGAGCCATTTTTTTCATTTATTTGCGTTTACCATGATTTTTTTTCCCCCATTTAAAGAACGTGTCTTCTTGTGGTGGCAGAATATGGAACTATACGTTGCGGATCCACCTTAAACCTTTGAGAAACATAGGCAGATCCTGCAATCATCTGGCAACTTCGCATTATTCCGCATCTAAATGTTTGATAAGCAATCGATTCTCGTAGGGGCTACTGCTCCGCGACTAATCGATTATTTCTTATGCAATAACGGGAAGAGTAAACTGTTGCCAGATTGCTTGATCCGCCAATTTTAAGTAACACCGCAGTAGCGCACACTGGATCGAAACGTCTACTGAAAAAACAGCTATCGTAAATTTTACGGACCAAAAAAATTGTTGTTTTTTGCTATGATAAGATTTCGGAGTTGAAATTATATTGAAAACATCATATTATCTGACTCATATTTTAAGCTCTTAAAGGAAGAATTGTACAGTGTACACATTTTTTAAGTTACCTTGCTATTTTATTGTTCATAATCTTGATTTGTACCCGTAAAATTATGTCCGGGAAATTCTAGAGTTCGATATCCACTGTGTGGTGTGGCCAGAAATTTTTCCGAGCCAAGCCCACGGTCTAAGAGTAGATGAGGGGTTCATATTTTGTCAAAATCACTCAGAAGACACAATAAATTGTCGTTTTTAGGGAAAATGTAGATGTTTGGGTAATCCAACCTTTGAAAAGAACCTTTATTTTAGGAACTTGGAGCTTTTGCAAAAATTCGCATACCCGCGTATTCAATGCGAATCAAGTTGGCAAAAATAAGCAAAAATAATTTATTTCCGTTCTCCGATTGATGGTTCCGATTTACCGGAGGTTTATCGCATTCCTCAGAGCTCGAGGAGCGCGCATCAGTGGGATTGGCTTCTGACTCACCATCAACAACAACAACAGCAACAATGAGATCGAAGCTCGACCTTGACGCAGCAATAAAATAAAATACGTCCCCCACAATTGAGGTAATAGGTGCAATATCGACACTTATCAGTGGCGGCAGTGGTGCAATGTGGCTACAACGGATTCCCTCCATTTAAACCTACGTAATATAATCGATCTTCATTCACTGAATCCCTGAGAACTCGATACTTATGCATATATATAGCTTCAAGTGGCTGAAAATATAGTTGCCAAATACCACGAGTCGCCATGCACTGACACTTATTCAATGTATATTTTAAACTATAAAACTATTTTAAAGTACTACGAGTAAACTACGTTAAAATATTTTTAAACTATTTTAAACTTTTTTTTCTTTTCTTTTCTTTTCTTTTCTTTTGTATAGAAAAGTGCCGTTTTCGCATCAATTGATATTTCCGAATCTTCTGGTTTTTTGTAAACTGATGATTGAGTACTTACCCCCACAAATTTTCTCCACGGTCTCACCAAATACTCTATTATAATTGTTCACTCCGACTCTGGTTACATACAAACCATGATTTCTCCCGGTGTGTAGTTTTCGGAGTAAGAAATTTGCGGAGTAGAAAATGGTGCGGAAATGAGGAAAGAGATAAGAGATGATTTGTTTTCCTCCGGAGTTAAAAAGTTATGATACTCCACCGAAGAGGCGCACGTAGTGGCGTCGCCAGAAATTGTTCTGGTGAGAGGGGGGTGGAAGGGGGGGTCCATAGAGATACTAATTTGGTCAAAGTCTGAAAACGCAAAAAATTACATTTTTACTTTCTCACTCCCCATAGGGTAGAGAAAGTATTGTAATCATGAAAAAGGACATTACCCAAAATGGGCTTTTTTACCCCTGAGAGCGAAATGTGAAATACTTTCAGGGTTGATAGAGGATTAAATCAGCGTTCCGAATCTGGCCTATTTTTTTTTTTTTTTGGACGAAGGGAAAGGGAGGGAGGGGGGTCCAAAGTTAGACACTTCAAACGCCCATAACTTTTGAACAAATAAAGATATGATAATGTACTTTGTGCGAAAAGATAGATCTTTTAAAGACCTTTTGATTGATGTGTATGATATTTGCCTCATTTTAATTTTTAATCGATTTATCGAAGTTTTTTTGATTTTTTTGAAATCGGGTTTTCAGTTTTTTTAATCATGGAAGTTTGGCAACGCACGAATCATCACAAATTGTTTCCATGGTAAAAGAAGACGCAATTTTCTTCAAAATGGTTCAAACCGCATGCTGGGGAAATGCTCTGAAGCGGAGTTCTGAGGGCTCAAAGTGGGCGCTTCAGCGAAAAAGGCCGCCCCGAGGGGCCACTATGGGGTATTTGACCCGAATTCATGCTCAAAAGTCCAAAAGTTAAATTTAATCTATGGTCAAAACCAATGGTATTGGTGCATTCTGTATAGTTTTTTACATCATCCTGTACAATTTGAGCTTTCCACGTTGAGTGGTTCGCCCACAATCCGCCAGAGCGCGCAGCACTTTTACCAATTTACGATTAAAATCTGTGTTTTACAACAATAAAGATAAGTGGTTTTAAAGTTGTTTATATTTCTCCAACTTGGGAAACAAAACATAGAGGACGTTCCGGAAGGTAAGAATAACTATTTCAAGCCTTTATATATCAGGATACATAGTTTATAATCCTAGCCTTACTCCATACAGTAAATTTTAATAAAAAAATAATGAGATTGATAGAAACAAAGGTATTTTAGTTGGAATGTATCACTTTGTATCACTTTTGTTTTTGCGTGAAAAGTTAGCCCAGAGCGTTTACTTTATGCTCCAAAACAGATCCGACCCGCATCGACCCGCATTCGCCGCAAATTGGGAAATTTGTAATTCTATTTTCAGGAAAAATTAACACTAATTTCACCCAAAATTGCCAAAATCTTCATTATTGTACCGTATTTTCTCTCAATATTGTTGAAATGTACCATTTATACCTTGCTAGCTTGATGGAGAGGCGTAAAGGGATAACACAGACATCAAATAATTGCACAGTGGGTCGAAACTTGACTTTTTTCGGACAAAAAGAAAAAGTCAGTATTTCTGTTCGTAAAAGATTCGTTGGAGTTATTTATCAATTGCAGTTATCTTTTAGAAGCTATAGAGTTAATATTTTAAATATTTTCTCAATTTTTTCTCATTTTTGTTGAATTTTTTTTTTTTTTTTTTTTTTTTTTTTTTTAAATTTGAAGACGTCCGGTAAATTCTATGTTTAGACCCTCTGTAGACTTGGTATTGAATTGGTATCCAATTTTGGATCAAAAAAGACAAATAAAAGGTTAAATATGATGCGCGTAGCGTGGGTGGCCGCCTTAAATGAAGGTCATCTCGAAGAAATTTTGAGAGCTAAGGAAAGGAGACATGTCATTAGGGTAAGGGGTGATGGAAAGGCAGGGAGCGAAGGGAGAGAGGGGATTAAGCAGGGGTATCGAAAAATCTTCGGGCACGTCTTTACGGTGAAGCAAATGATAAATTCCATTAATAGGTAAAATTAACTCGATGTGAAGGTGCGAAACACAGTATGTTTAATTCCAACACCCCCCCCCCCCCCAAATCACCTGAATTGCTTCAATTGTGCTGAAACGTCTTATTTAGTCACAGAACTTCATCATATAGTCAAAGAACCACTTTAGGCAGCGTTTCATGTCCATAAATAATTTTGAGCATGAATTCGGGTCGAATACCCCATAGTGGGGCGTACTACAGGTGATAGAAGTTGGCATAAATTGTTCTACCCGTCAAAATGACTTGAAATTTGGTACCCTAGGGTATTTTTAACGCAGAATTCAAATTTTGCATCAGTTTTTCAAAATTCGAAAATCCAAGATGGCTGCCGACCAAATTTCAGAAAAAATTGGTCGGCAGCCATCTTGGATTTTCGAATTTTGAAAAACTGATGCAAAATTTGAATTCTGCGTTAAAAATACCCTAGGGTACCAAATTTCAAGTCATTTTGACGGGTAGAACAATTTATGCCAACTTCTATCACCTGTAGTACGCCCCTCGGGGCGGCCTTTTTCGCTGAAGCGCCCACTTTGAGCCCTCAGAACTCCGCTTCAGAGCATTTCCCCAGCATGCGGTTTAAACCATTTTGAAGAAAATTGCGTCTTCTTTTACCATGGAAACAATTTGTGATGATTCGTGCGTTGCCAAACTTCCATGATTAAAAAAACTGAAAACCCGATTTCAAAAAAATCAAAAAAACTTCGATAAATCGATTAAAAATTAAAATGAGGCAAATATCATACACATCAATCAAAAGGTCTTTAAAAGATCTATCTTTTCGCACAAAGTACATTATCATATCTTTATTTGTTCAAAAGTTATGGGCGTTTGAAGTGTCTAACTTTGGACCCCCCTCCCTCCCTTTCCCTTCGTCCAAAATAAAAAAATAGGCCGGATTTGGAACGCTTATTTAATCCTCTATCAACCCTGAAAGTATTTCACATTTCGCTCTCAGGGGTAAAAAGGCCCATTTTGGGTAATGTCCTTTGAAAATTGGGTCAGCTCCATTTCTTGGCATTTCATGACCCCAGGAACCCAAAAAATCATATCCCAAAAAATGTCCGTCCGTCTGTCCGTCTGTCTGTCTGTCTGTCCGTCCGTCACGGATGATATTTCCTCAACTATTCATCTGTTTGCATTCAAATTTGGCAAGAAGAATTGTTTTATACTTTCCAAGAGGAGCTTTTTTGGATTTTGTCCAAAGTTTAAATTGAGGGGGGTTTAACCCCAAAAATAGGTCAAAAATGGCAAAAAAATGGAATTTCTAAGAAATGTACCCTTATTTTTATGTTCGCTCCGATTTTTACTCCGGATTTATCGTCCGATTTTTAACAGAGTGTACTTACTCTAAAGTTTGAAGAAAAATGTATGATTTTCTACTCACCTTTACTAACTCTGAATAAAAAAGGTAACTACTTACCAAAAATGTAACTCTATTATAGAGCCAATCGTAAGGTGTAAAAATCGAGGAACTTGCGTTGTGACTGGCACCTGTCGGTCATAAAAACAAAGTGCTTCGTCTGTTTTTAAGTTTTAAGTTCATTCACGTCTAGATTTCAGGAACGGGGTAAAAACACTTTCTCGCGAGCAGACGGACCGCGAGAAAAGGTTCCAGGAAAAACAAAAATCGACCTGTGTTTTTGAAAGTGTTTCCGCGTCTACTTTCGGCGGTTTTTTTGATTCATGGTGCATTTTCGTCGCCACCGTTCTTCAAAAACACGGGTCATAAAAAACGACGAGAGCCATTAATTTAACGGCTAATGATTCCTAGACGCGCCTTGTTAAGCTCTCGTATATATAATGGAGCCTTGATTTTTTCCACTCATTTTTAAAGCGAGAGAATTAAAATAAAATTTAATAAATGCAGGAGCCTCCCAGGGAAGGAACAAACGGAGCTATAATTATACTGATGCGAGATGTTATTTCAGTGCAAGCATTTTCTCCGACATTGTTGCAACATTTTCGGACGAGTTTACTTTTCGAGAAAAATATCCTCAGCCTATAGCCGTAGCCAGGATATTTGTTTTTCTCTCTCTCAGCCCATTTAAACTCATGTGTTAGAAAAGGATGGATATAGGGGCTGTCACGTGACTTTAACCCCTGTTTCTATCCTTATCTAACACGCATGCCTCAGCCCCTCGTAAAATCAAGGAGAAAGCAGTGCTGCCGTTGGTATGTATATTTAATGGTATTTTTTCAATTCATGGATGATTCCATTGATTGTAAAAAGATTACACAGCTCAGTTTAGTTTATCACTGTAATAAGGCACGAAAGTACTCGCATCTGTAATATTTTTCTCAATCGATTCAATCGTCGTTAAGATGCTTAAATATCCGCAAGTTTTTTTTTTTAAAGTCACCGGCTGAGAAAAGACTATAGATGCTAGTATATTGTGCATTACAGTTATCATACACTGAACTGTGTAATCTTTTCTCAACCGGTGGGATCATCGGAGAATTGAAAAATTCCATTGAATATACAATTTTAGATCAATTCAAGACTTTTTTTTAAAAAATTTCCTTCGGACGTTGAACGCCCATACTTTTGCCGAGTCGGCACACTCGCGTCTTTTGACTTCGCCCCCCTTTAACCAGTGAGCTGATTTTTGAAATCATTAGATGAGGCTGGTAGTAAAAAAAAAAAAAAAAAAAAAAGAGATCTTTAACCAAGTATCTCTCCGCTACATTCGATAAGCTATCGGCTGTTTGAAACAAGCCGATAAAGGCCAATAGCTTATCGAATGTAGCGGAGGGTATATCTGGTTAAAGAGCTCTTCTTTTTGATACACACTTTAAAGGGACCAATAGCAGTGGCGTAGCGTGCGATCTGCGTCAATGTTGTGATGTGTGCATTTAAACCCATGTAATAGGTCAAATGCGAAGGTGTTCACCGAACACCCAATACTTCGATCATTTTTCATGGGTTTAAATGAACGAACTGCAACGTTACCAAATAGCACGCTACACCACTGACCAATAGCAGCCCCCCCCCCCCCAATTCATCCAGTCTACCAGCCTTATCTAATGATTTCAAACAGTGGCGTACACAGGATTTCTCTTGGGAGGGGCTCGCACTGATGAGTGTTTGACTGAAAACTGTCCCCCCCCCCTTCCCCTCCACCCCCAAAAATCGGAGGTCTGGGAGGGGCTTTAGTCCCCTTAGCCCCTCCCCCCCCCCTCCCCCCCCTGCGTACGCCACTGATTTCAAAGATCGGCTCGCAGTACTTTTTAACTTGAACTTATTACCTTGCTAATCAAAAGTATGAGTTTAAATTGAAAAGTCTGGCAACAGTGGACAATTCGTCGCATTTTCTACGCCTATATGGCTCGAATGAAGCTATCAAATGTCTCCTGGGAAAAGTACCTAGATTTTTTCGAGCGCGCTCCAGACTCCGATGCAGTTATGGTGGATGGGCAAAGGGGCGGGATGGATGGGGGAGTCGATTTCAGTCTCCTTGGCAAGGTTTTGAAAAAATACCGAAACATGAAAACGTAAACATTTATGTTGCGCAATCGTGGGATTTTTGATAGCTTTTGTCACAGCTAATGGTAACGTTGAGTAAAATAAAATTTCTTTCCCCTCAATTTTTTTTATATAAACGCGACTGAAATTCCGCGATGCGACGCGATAATTGTCACGGGAGTGAATCTTTTCTGGCACTGTAAGACTCATTTAATCTTTTCTGTGAGCTGTTGCATTAATAAGCTAATTACTTCGAGGATGGAGTGTTGAGTATTTGATTTAGTTTAAAAATAGAAAATAGAAGCCTCTTCAAACGAAGAAAATAAACAGGGAAATATCCTTTTTTAGTCCTTCTGAAGTCTCGCGATTAACTTTGTTTTCCAATCTTCGAAGTTTTCGAGGATTCCTTAACTCACAAGTCTCTTGTCTTATTGTTAGACAACAAAAATCACTTAAATACCCAACTCGGGTTTTTTTCTTCTTTGAAAATAACTTTTTTTTTTTTTTTATTGAAAATTCTAAATAATCGCACATTCATCACAGCTTCACTCCGTGTCATCAGTCATCCGATTTTTCTTGTCCTAAAATTTGTTTGTCCAAAGATTTATATCCACGGTTTTTTTGTCCGGTAATTTTCGTCCTCAATTTTTTCGTCAAGTCGAAAAAAGTGGTCCCTATATGGAATTGTCAATGACTTTACCTGAAGACTTTTTCCAACCATGAACTGACGAGCAGACCTGTCAATCCTGCCATTCAATGGGGTAATTGCTTTCCCACCGAAGGGTCATTCCAGGTTAAGAGTCCCACCCGTCACAACTTAATTTTTTCCCCCTTTTAAAACATGGGAGTTTGAACTTTTCAGCGAGGTAAAAAGTGATAACCATCGGACATCTTGCCCTCTCCATTGCTTAACTTGTAAAAACCAAAGTTTGAGAGTATAAAAAGTCATTTTCAAATTTGACGGGTAGGACAGTTAATCTGGGCCCTAATTTTGATTGGGATAGACGGTCCTCACCAGTTGTTGACTGTTGATAATTTAGCATTGAAACGCAAAACCCAAGTCTTCAACATTCATCAGTCAAGAGGACCGTCAGTCCCATACAAAATTTGGGCCCTGTAATAGACGGTTTTAGTGATGACTTAGTGATGACTGATGACGTCATCCGACGACAATCTTTCCGAACAAAACCAAACTGTCTCTCTTGCTCTCACGTAACCCCCATGTTCTGCCATATCTCACTCTAATTTCAAAAATCGTGTGAAGATACATCTTTTGTGAAATTTTTTGGCTGAAATGAATTCACCGAGGCATTTTTAAGAGATTTTGATTATCAAAAGTCGTTAAACTGGGCCCTATACGAATTTCGGAACTAGAAAGAAATGAGTATACATGGAGGTCAAGGGGGGCGTGAGTGAGATAGTGTGGAACGCTACGCGAGTTTTATCACGACCGATTTTGACCGATGAGTGCATTGTTGTGGTTGTTGGCTAACCGTTGACTTCGCACTAAAACCACAGAATAATACAACCAGAACGGAAACTCTGTCGGATTTTGAAGCAAATTCATTTCGCGTCCGCCATGTTGGGATTACATCTGGACTCGCGCGCGAAAAAAAGAATGTAGGACATGATCCGCGAAATTTTCATTCTGAAATGCCAATAGATTAAAAGTGAGGCCGGAAACTTAAAATTTCTTTCCAGAATTTACAGAAATAAACGAGTTTCAACACAAATCACACACGTCCGCCATGTTGGGATATAGGACCACAGCGTTGCCTATTGGTGCTGTTAAATTCCAAACTTGCTTCCATTGGCTCTTATGGGAGTTTCCGTTCTGATTGTATTATTCTGTGCTAAAACCGTCTATTACTCCCAAGCAACCCAGCAGAGAGCACACAATCATTAGATGAAAAACGAGCAAGGAAAGAGATTCAGAGTTCAGACTACGACCAAATACCTCTATCTATATACATCAGCGGGAGACTAGTAGCAGAGTCAGTCGGAAAAACCTTAATTAAAAAAAAAAAAAAAAAAAAAAAGCTCGCGGAAAAATGTTTGACGTTAATAACCGTGAAGGAAATTCCGAGCTACGAGAGTTCGCGCGCCATTCAGCAAACAGAATCGCAAAGATGAATGGGTGCGGACCTAACTGAGCGATGTTCGTGTACGAATATTGGCGTTCGAGATGAATCATCGGAATCATCAGTCACTTCGCGTGACACCGACGCCGAAGCGGTGACTCATCGATGATCGCGTTCAGGTTGAGAAAGTGGAAGTTCACGATCACGAGCGTTGGAGAGGCAGAGATGCTAGGCTCCGGTAGCTAGAAACAGAAACACGCTTACAAGATGCATGTTAAACGATCTGACTCGCACCTTCTCGTCTCCCGACTTGGCATGGCTTCGGGCTTCGGGGGAAACAACTAAACAACCAAAAGTTAAACGAGCTCTCCTTCTCTTTCTGAAGGCAAGAATGTGTCATAGTGGAGTTTGAGGCACTTCAAGCAAATTTTCGAGATCGAATATCATTCACCTCAAGGATTGATGATTGCTAGAGCTCGTTTCAGAAGTGTTGGCGGACCAAAACCGTAATCTTTGGCGAATTTTAATTTTTTATTCGTTCAAATCAATACCGAATTTGCCCCTGACTTTATTCTTTTGTGTTTAAAGTTTTCCTCATGGAAAAGTGAACACTCAATTTCATTTTTATTCATTTTCATCGAGTAATATCAGAAATAATGTTGACAAATTCCAAAGATTATCGGTCTAGGTCCGCCTACACTTCTGAAACGAGCTCTAACTGATGCTGCTGACCGGTGAAAAATCTAGCCAATGAAAGTCGAGTATAAACTTTTGTTGACCGACTCCTCAAGGCTTTTATATAAATTAGATACATAGAAGTTACTTTCAATGATTATTATCATTATTTTTGTTTTGTTTTGTTTTTTCAACTCGCACAAATTAGTTTTTTTCAATTTCAAGTATGGATTTTAATTTTCTTTACTTCTTAGAGTAAGTCTTCGTTTGTGACTGATGCCCCCCCCCCTCTTGCTTGTGTTTTTTGTTCTCTTTTGATCATTATCATGTTCTTAAATCCGTTTAATTTTGTCTGATTGCAGGTAAGTTTCCAGTCTTTTGCTTGAAGATTACAAATTTAAGGAAAGATAAGGAAGTTTGGTTTGTAATTTGTTTTGTTTCTAGTGCTTTTAGCCGCAATCGTTTTTATTACCCGTCATTCCTTGCATAAAAAAATGCGGAAGATTCGTGCGCACAATCTGGCAACTACGTCTTCTACATACAATGTATACATACACGTGATTTGAGTATTATAACTAGGTTAGTTTTATTATGATCGGATGTCGAGATTTAATCTAGTTTGGTTCAAGCCACAATCTTATTACACGGTCATAATGATGATTTCGCCCCGACTCTCAGTGTCGCCAAATTTCGGTTAAAAATCCACTATGAGGAATATGTGGGCTGACAGATCTGCCGTTTTGTGTACATTTAACCCTTTACAGACCAGGTTTGATCAAAGTAACGCCACTATTTCGTTGATATGGGGAGTGCAGTTAACTTTTCGTACTCGGGGGAGTTGGAATTGCCTGTACGATAAATTGAAGGCGCCCGAACGAAACCTTATCTTGTATGCGTCTACATCTAGAATTATTGCGTTTATTCTGAATCATGATACGGGAGCAATGTGAAATAGACTAGAGGAGAAATACGAGTAAACTCGGGCTTGGCTCATAAGAGGTTAATGACATTTTTTTGTTCACCTTGATTTCACAGATTGAGCTAAATATTACAGAGCTTAGTTGAGCTCATGACTGTGATGCAGACAAAAAATATTCGCGTCTATGCAACCTTTTTTCAATCGTCAAAATTACCGTTGACATGTCTAAATACCCGCGAAATGTCTTAATTCATTGACGACTTCACCGGTTGAGAAATTATTGCAGGTCACAGAACTGAACTGTTTGATCAAAACCGGTGGAATCATCGCTTAATTTAAAAATACCATTAAAAATACCCGAAGTGGCAGCTCAGCCGTCCGAAACTGCATATTTGGCAACACTGTTGACTGTATAGAGACTGTATCGCCGCATCCCCGCATCGTAAACTTGTAACTAGATTTGAATCCAGAAATTGAATTTTTTAAATTGACGTGCGCGTATCAACAACCAATAAAAGTTTTTCAGCTATATAGAAACTAACCGCATCACAGGGTTTTCCTTTCGCCTCAACTCTCGCTTTCGTGATAAACCACTTTTATGTAGAGACATTCTATGGGATTGACGGGAGAGGGGGAAGTTGCGTCACTTTAAAATTGGAAAACTAGAAAAGTCTTTTAAAAATCGATGATCTTTTTCGGCATTTAAAATTGGGCTGCTTTCGATCCCTCCTGGTAAACTTTTTCTCTTTAGATTGATAGATTTTCTGCTAAAGAGGCAAAGCCCAAAACAAACAATAGATACATAGATGAATAAATAAATAGATAGATAGATAATTAAATAAATAAACTAATAAATAACCAAAGGATACTTAATTTGAAATTGGCGATTCAGTCTTTAATAACATCGTATGGCAGTGACTCTGCACATATGTCATCCATTATTGCTGTATCTACCGTGTTTCAGGGCCCATTTCAACCGAAATGACAAACACATAGTAGTACTGAAGTATGGGTTTTTAAAAAAAATTGCTGCAGCTTTTCACCTCGCAAAATTGATGTTCAAAATAGTGCCGATAAATATGTTTTTCCAGGAATCGAGGAATAATTTTCATTATTGTTTTTTTTTTTTTTTTTTTTTTTTTTTTTTTTTTTTTTTTTTTTTTTTTTTTTGTATTGCAATTTCGTGAGAGGCAAAAAAAAAAAAAATCGCTGAAAACATGTTTTCCTGTCATTTTGCCACACTCCTCTTTGCCAATTTAGTCCTAGCTCTAGTTATTTCTGAGCTTATGCAGAAAAGTCCACTCGCTTATCTATTGAAGAAGGTGGTGGGATTCTTTGAATGTGTCTTAGCAACTTTTTCCCGTAACCTCAGAATACTTTCAAATTCCAGACTGAAATAATTGTTTGTCTTGCGAGTGGGCTATTTTCAAAATATTATTTTCTAGAGCTCTACTTTCTCTCTCTCTCTCTCTCTCTCTCTCTCTCTCTCTCTCTCCTTCTCTCATCCCCTCTTCTCCTCTTTCCTACTGCTCCCTCAGCTATTAATTCAGGAATCGAGTGGAATATGATCTTGCATCTGATGAAATGTTATCATTATGTGACCGCGCACTCATTCAAGAGCCCCACATCAACTCGGCCCGCAGAATATGTTCTCAATTAAAGCATCCTCATTCTTGCAAAATATATATTTTTTTAAATAGGTCAAGTTGGAAGCCTAGTCAAGTCGAAGAGGGGGGGATAAAAATGCTAAGCAGATAATAGAATATTACCTTCGGTACTAATTGGTGACGCTATGACATAATACGGAAGGGGCCATCAGAGGCCCAGCAAGGATTTTTTTAGTGGTCCTCTCTCTCTGGATGAGTATATGACCTTCGTCCTCCTTGTGTGACTTTATGACTATCGATGATGACATATAGGTCATTCGGTCAAGCCAGTAGTAAAACCCTTCGTTATGAAGGAATGAGGATGAGGCACTCGAGAGAGTTTAATTGTCTTTTGATTCAGTGCCCGAGGCTGAAAATTTGCTTACTTTGAAGCGTGAATTATCTAATTCTAACCAGATCTGTCTTTGAATAAATGGGTCAGAAAGCTAGATCGACAGTGAAAATTTCAGACTTCAATCCTTAGTTTTGCAAGCTCTTTTTCCGGAAATGGCCGCAACTATTGAACCTCCTGAGGATCGATTCTTCTCCATAGGTTTATATGATCGAGACTTCGATAAATAGATAAAGCGATTCATCGAAAGTCATGCATGGGCTGCCATTGAAAAGTTTTTTCTACATTCGTCAATTTTGTTCACTTGTTTATTCGACGTGCCTTTGTTTCGAATTTCGAATCAGATCTTGGAGTGTTTAAAAATTTCTAAAATAAAATCTAACTTTCATTTTAGACGTTCAACGCTCTACACTGTTCGAAATATTCACTCCGATTCCGGTTACACAAAAACCATGATTTCTCCTGGTATGTAGTTTTGGGAGTAAGACATTTGTGGAGTAGAAAATGGCGATAAAGAGAAAAGAGATAATCATAATTTGCACTTTTCCGGAGTTAAAAGATGCTGTTACTCCACAGAGGAGGTGTACACACCTGCGATGGCATTTTCCGTTCTTTACTCCCGGTCAGTGGCGTCGCGTGCCATCTGGCAACAATGCAACTACCTACTCCATTGAAACTCATTAAATATATCGAATTTTCCTTGTGCACTGCGCACCCCCTGAATTCGATATTTTACATGAGTTTAAATGGATTGAATACATTGTTGCCAAATTGCACGCGACGCCACTGCTCCCGGTGCACCTCATTTTCACTACGCATGAAAGTAAAATCTACCCTAATTTTTATTTTTGCTACGATTTTCACTCCGGATTTCCTGGCCGATTTTTAACAGTGCGTAAAAGTTGGCTAATTCATGTTCACTCGCGTTTACTTAACTGTTTTAAGTAAAGACAAATAAATTAAAAGTTAGTTCCTTCTTGTGAAGATAAATAAATATCAATTCAGAACAGCCGATAATAAACGAACCAGTGGCGTATTGGCAACGTTGCAGTTCTTCCATTTAAACCCATGTAAAAAATCGAAGTGTTGGGTGTTCACCTTCGCAGTCGACTTTTTACGTGGGTTTAAGTGAACAAAATACCACGTTGCCAAATTACACGCTACTCCACTGAAACGAACTTGACGTTGATGTCCCACTGTCGTACCAAATTGGTATCTAAAGACTTGTTGCCCTTCAGTGTTTTTTTGTGACTTATTTGCAGAATGTAGATTTTACATGACCATTTTTTATCGCTGACCGGAACAGTCCATTGACAAAATTTTGTCGCGTTACAAAATTTCCCTGCGTTATCAATATTTTTTTTATTTTTTTTTTATTTATATGAATGAATGATAAAAAAGTAAATGAAATGGTATTTATTTCGTGTATCAGTATTCTGGCACGCTTTAGCGACTACGTTAACTAGAGTGGAGAGCAGTATGACACATTTAAGGGGGAATGGGGGGGAATTTATCCTCCTCCAATGGAATTTAACGCGCAAAGATTACATGATTACACCAACAGGATAACTCAATTTTCCACAAGGTACGTCTTGCATTTACCACAGTTTGGTGAACTTTACCATACATTCCAGGATACGCCAAAATCAGCTATGCAGATGGTAAATTCTACTAGTCTTTTTCTTCTTTGTAAATCCGAGGCGGAAATAGGGAGGAAGCCTTCCGACCCCCCCCCCCCCCCAACTCCCGCCATAACATTTTGGAAACAAAAACATTTAGCCATCTGGCAGTGCGATTTAGCACATCACAAAATTTTGGCATTCAAGGATCAAAAACAAAATGGTCGTTCAATAGAAGGTCGTTTTGGGTAATTGAAGGTAAATCCTTGAAATGAATGTTTTTCCTAGTCACAAGGAACATTTTCATCGGTCTAAATCCTCGAATTTTGCGGTTTTAAGAAATAAGCAACTCTCTTCGCACAGAATTTTCTTTTTTTTTATATTTTTAAAAAAAAATTTGTTGAATCATTTAACAATAAGACGTTTTTTTAAACAAAAATTAATTTTTTTTAAAGTGACGTAACAACAATTAATTGTATTTGAATTAAAAATAACTGTATTTAAATTGAAAATAATTGTTTTTGAATTGAAAATTTGGTATTTTGATTTTATTTTAATTTAACAAAACTTAGTTTCAATTTTAAAATACGTCTTTTTTTCACATAATTCAAAACTATTTCTTTTTAAATCTAAAACATTTTTTTCTCTGTGCGCCATCTCTCCCACTAAACTCTGTAGCTGTTATTCTGGTGAAGAGAACCATTCTTTGAGTATTGTCGGTCCATTTTCAATTTTGTCCTTTTTTAAAGTCACGAATCGACCTTATTGCCCCCTCCACCGTCTTTCATAGTTTTCTGCGCAAGTTTCTGCCATCTGCCCATCTCCTCCCTTATAGGAGAACTCCTTTTAGATATCGTGAACTGTGTCTCGAGCGGGATCTTGTTTTGTCGCGCTTTAGCTCGCGGGCTATTCGTGTCTCGATGCGCACATCATTGAATTCATCGAGAACACATCAGAGATAGCAGATAGCCAAAAAGATATTCATACGTTGCGATACAGAAAAAAAAGAAGAAGAAGAAAAAAGTGATGGAGGAAGCAGAAATGACGATGCAGCCGGGAAGCGGGAGAAGAGGGAGTTTGGAAAGGAAGAAGGATTCAGGACAGCAGCTGATAAAAAAGGGAGAGCTGATAAAATAATAAACCTCAGAGGGCTCCTTTATCTACATCAACAGCTCTTTTACAAGGCAACCAGCGTTGCCAGGTTTTGCTCGTCAACAGAGGGGGGAAGGAAGAAAAAGAAAAAAAGGAAAACTATATTGAATTTAATTCAAGAAAAATTACGCTGAAAAAATTGTGCTGAATTACCTATTTACATAGTTTAACCCTTTCAGTACCACATTGGAGTATACTCGTTTCTGTGGCCAAGTGTACCTCACATTTAGGTTTTTATTCACAATAATTTCGACTCCAAATCGTCAGCGGTTAAAAAATAATATTTCCTCGAGGAGCGCCTTCAATCAATTGTGTATGCAAAATCAGGACTGCGGAGTAGGAATATTTAACTACCCACTAATTTTGAGCGAGCTATCATTGATTTGTCTTCATAGTATGGTCGTGAAAGGGTTAAGGTATGGATCGCAATTAAAAACTGTTGGTTTTACTTTTTAAAATAGCTATATTACCTCCGCGCTGCGCTAATTTAACTTTTTTAAATGGTAAAATTATCAGTTTTTAAGTATTGTTCGTACTTCCAACTATGCGTAAATAGCTAAATTCACCTCTTTTTTTAGTCTTCACTGTTAATCTACCTGAAGACATACTTGCATACAACAAGAAAGCAGTGGCGGTCTGTAGGGGAGGCTTAAGGTGCTCAAGTCCCCCCCAATTTTCAGGAAACGGGCTCAAAGAAGGAGAAAAACAAATTGCGGAAAACCTGAAGCCCCCTTTTTTGAAATGGAGCTGAAGGAAAGCCAAAAAAAGAGGAAAGAAAGGTCATCACATGTTTTTCAACCATGGACCAATTTATACCTCGTATCGGGCAGCGTAAATTTTGTCTCATCTATACATCGTAGTATAAATTGGTGGTTGTCAAAACTTTCAAAATGTTCTGTATCTTGACGGAAAATGAATCTGCGCAATGATCGATGATAATCTCCGTCAACATCTTTGATAAACATTGGTCCCCCGAACACCGAAAGCTCATTTGAAAGAGCTACTTTAAGTATCCAATTTGACCCTCTGTAAAGAGGCCTTTGGTGCCCTTTGGTTCAAGTATCAAATGTCCTTCAATTTTTGGCAGATTGAGTCGAGCCTGTGATTGTCTCTGGTGTGTCTAACATTCATCACGTGATTGATGGCGATTTTTCATCACAAGGCATGTCTGGCAACACCGAAACCACCGCAGTCACCGCTCGCAATCATCCATCGCCCGCCACTCGTCTCATCTCATCTCATTTTCAACTCGGACTGGATTTTGATTTCAATTGGAACCAACGCAATGCAACGATCAACATTCTCAACGAGCAACGAACGAACAAAGCTTTTAATTGATCAGCTGATGCACGAGCCCGCGATGCATGAGTGAGTATTGTTGAATGTTGATCTTGGGCGTATCTCAGGAAATGGAACACTCCCCCCCCCCCCCCCCTCTCGCCACTCACCAACCTCCCTCCACTACCTCCCTCTCTCCCTCCCTCCCTCTCTTCTGCGCGAGATCAAGCCAACGCCGAACACCTTCCGAAGCTATTTCATGACACCGCGCGGAACCGCTCCAATATTGGATCTGGATCCAAATTAATCGTATATTTTATTAACAGGGTCGGATTAGAGATTTGTCCAACAATCGAATGCGAAGCTAACCACTAGCGGATCCAAGAAATTGTCCTTCTCTCTCATTTCCCATAAGAACGCTTGTGTTAGTGAAGGATAGAAGAGGGGGCGAGAATCACGTGATTGCCCCCGATCTGTCCTTTTCTCACACTCACGTTCTGATGGGAGGAAAGAGAGAAGAATAGATTCCTGGATCCGCCAATGCAGCTAACACGGGAGACAAATAAATAGAGACAGTGCCCTGTCGCAATGGATGCAGCAGAGCCTCATTCTGTTTCCTCGACGCTATTGTAAGTCAGAAATCCTCGCTGTTGATTGGGGGAGACACAACTTGCGCCAGACTTTAAGTTATAGTCGGAGGACCGACCGTGACCATGTCAAACAAAACATGTAAAATATCGAATTCAGGGGGTGCACAGTGCACAAGGAAAATTCGATATATTTAATGAGTTTAAATGGAGCAGTTGCATTGTTGCCAGATGGCACGCGATGCCACCGCTTCTATCTATGTTTGCCTAGCTCACGCCGCAATATGCACTGAAGTCCATGCTGTGGCGTAGCCAGGAATTTTTCTGGGGGGGGGGGGGGGTCCGGGGTCCGAAAACTGTCAAGGGGGGTCTGAAAACGCAAAAAATTACCTTTTATGAGGGTAAATTTTGGTGTCAAGGGGGGGGGGGAGGGCCGGAGAGGGTCCCGACCCTCAGGACCCCTCCCCCTCCCCCTTGGATACGCCACTGAGTCTATGATTGGAAAGAAAAATGGTCGAAAATCTTCGAAAAAAAGTTTCCAAAAATCATCAATTCCTACCTTTTCATTTTACTTTAAAACTTTCAAGTCACTTATCTGCGTTTAAATTACTTGTTTGAAGTGATTTTGGGCATTAAAATTGGACTGGAAGTTAATTAATGATCGAATGATAAGAAATATACTCGCTGATATTGGCCTCTTTTTGTCGATTTCAAACCAAATTGCTGTGCATAGTCTAAGATTGATGGTGAGAGGCCGTAAATCTGTGTAAAAAAATAATCGTTTTTGACCTTTCAAGCTAAACTTGAAACTTTTCAGCGACATCTTTCTAGGTTTAAACTGCTTGTTAAAAGTTTTCTTTGTGATTGAAATGTGTCTTGATAGTTTGCAAATTATGTCTGACCAGTTTTTAATGATCTCAGACCATAGAGCTCCGCGCTAGGCCGCGGTCACAAACTGAAAAAAAAAAATTCTTAATTTTTTTTTTTTTTTGTCGTGGATGCAAAAGCTCAACAGGCCAAGTCTCCCTGTAAAGCAAAGGGAGGTCCAGTGACGCTTATTTTTTTCTTTCTTTTATCTATGCATAGATGTTTTTTTAAAAATAGGATCGGTAGAAACAATTGAATACGTGTGAGCATGTCGCAAGGTACATTCGCGTGCAGCTCACTATCTCTCTCTCTTTCTCTCCATTCTTTCTCCCTCTCTTTCTTCCCCCCTCTCTTTCTTCCTCTCTCTCGGCCCCCTCTATCCCCCTCTCTCCCCCCACTTTCACTCTCTCTCTCTCTCTCTCTCTCTCTCTCTCTCTCTCTCTCTCTCTCTCTCTCTCTCTCTCTCTCTCTCTCTCTCTCTCTCTCTCTCTCTCTCTCTCTTTCTTTCTCTCTCTTACGCACGTAAGCGCTCGCACCCCTAATAAGCTTCTTCTCTCTTCCTCTTATACACTTATGCACATCCATATCTGCTCCCCTCTTTTTTTTCTCTTGCAGGTACAGCATAATCACATGGCTCTCCATTGTTTTTCGCGTGATCAATGGAGCCGATAGTGAATTACTTATCGTCCATGTTTTCGTATTACTCATCCTTTCAAGTTTCAACCCAAGCCGAGTTTTATTTTTAGACCTCAACAAAAAAAGTAAAAATACAAGAGAGGGTAAGAAGTCGGAAGCTGATTGTGTAAGCATCGATGCAAAAAGAATTTCCCAGTAATGATTCTCGCTCGCTGATTCCCGTAGTTGCCAAATTGAAGGGAAGAAAATCAGCAGGGTGAATTATATCAGTCGCTATTTGACAAACGTCACAATCTTGTCATCTCGCCAGAGCTAGGAATTTATCTCTCTCTCCTCTATCTCGCTCTCCCTTCCCTCTCATTTTGAACGCATGTGTCAGAAAAATGCAGAGAAGGGGGCTCAATACATGTGATGACTCCTCTTTTCTCTGTCCTTTTCTAATACCGAGAGAGAGAGAGAGAGAGAGAGAGAGAGAGAGAGAGAGTGAGAGAGAGAGAGAGAGAGAGAGAGAGAGAGAGAGAGAGAGAGAGAGAGAGAGAGAGAGAGAGAGAGAGAGAGAGAGAGAGAGAGAGAGAGAGAGAGAGAGGAGAGAGAGAGAGAGAGAGAGAGAGAGAGAGAGAGAGAGAGAGAGAGAGAGAGAGAGAGAGAGAGAGAGAGAGAGAGAGAGAGAGAGAGAGAGAGAAGGATAACTTCCCGCATCCGATCATGTTATCGTGTCGCAATCGTCTTTTTGTCTCATTTTCGTTTTGTCATCTTGTCAACTGGCAAATTTTTAGTCGCGTTTTGTAATCGAGATGAGCCGATGACGTTATCTATCGCAAAGTAATATCGATCATTGATACGATAGTGAGACGATTATACTACTGTGCACGACTGAAAAACAGAATCTCAGCGGAGCTTGCAAGGCGCTATTTTCAGACGTGATTTGGTAATCAGTCATTCATACCCAAATTGTCGTTTAACCGCTTTGTTCAGCACTTTAGATGAGTGAATTTGAGACTGTTCAGAACGACGAGCTATTGATAGACATAGATGGATTGGTAGAGGGTTAGAGATAGAGATAGAGAGGATTTGTGGGACGTGATGTTGAGTCAGCACGGAGACAGCCATGATGGAAATGGCGTATATGGACGTTTTTCTCTTAGGCTCGGTTTGTTTACCTCATTTTTTAAAACCTTTAATTAAAAAAAAAAAAAAAAAAAAAAAAAAAAAAAAAAAAAAAAAAAAAAAAAATCGTGATAAATCCATTCGAAATTGGTTTTAAACGAAAGTGCAAGTGTGATAGATAGAGTGGTTATCTGGACACAGAAATCGATAAAACTGTTTCTCTCGAAAGAATTTGCACGATAGAAAAACTGACGCATGACAATCAAGCAAAGTTTTCTCACCTGGATAGTTGTGTTGGAATCCTGTGTCCAGTTAGCCTCTCTAAAACACTTGCACTTTCATTTGAAATTAATTTATACTGAATTAATTACAATTTTTGATTTAACATTAATAAATGTAAGGCAAACAAACCAGGATCAGATCCTCTAAGTCTATGCCACCTCTTTTCGGGATAGGACTTATAACATATGTATCAGCTCTCCATTGCTTTACCTCGTTGGTTCAGAATCAAAAATGAGCGCCGTATACTTTGTGTTTGAGATTGTACGGTTTGGCAACGCTGCAGAATCCAAAGATTCACTTTTCCTTCCAGGACCTTGCTTCGTGAAAAATGGCGCCGGTGTACGCTAATATCACGTATGTCGGCCGTCGGGTGCTCTGTGCTATGTGCAGTGTGCGCGCGCATGTAGAAAGAGTCAGAGCCTATGCCCATGGCTTTATAATTTATTTCTGTTTTTCCCATTCGCGGAAAGATGAAGCATATGAGCAGACGCCTGTCCGGAATTTGAAACTCCTGTCTCGGAGAAAGAGTCGCATTTTTTTGTTCATCGCAAGACTTGCCAAGTCCCCAGCCCCCTTTATGCCTCTCTCCCTCCGATATCACATGAAAAATACCATGACAGAGAAAAGAACTTTGGCTCTACTTATATATACAGAGTTACAGGACAGGATAAAAACACTCCTGAGCGATCCATTATTTCTTGCCTCCATTCGTCTATCATCCAGTAAAAAGCGTTTTGAAATTTGAGCCTAATCTACTCCAATTATTTCCGTTCGCTTGCTACAACGCGCTTTCAAAAAGTTTTTTCGTCTTCGACGACCCCATCGGTTGAGAAAAGATTACAGATCAAAGCATTTTCATGTATTACATAGTCATACACTGAACTGAACTGTGTACTATCAGTCAATTAAAGAATGGGACTAAAATATATGTCATCGGCCGCTTGGCGCATAAGGGACCACATAATTTAGTCTCATTCTTTAATTGACTGATAGTACTTTTTTCTCAACCGGTGGAATCATATAGGTGAATTGAAAAATGGCATTAAAAAGACGCAAAACTGCAGCTCTGATAGAATCATCCGAAGAAAATCCTGCTGTGGCCGTGACAACTTTGCTATAGCGCAACTTTGACTCGGTGTCCTGTGCAACCTCGGTCCAATGCTACGCTAAGCGCGTACAGAAAATTCAGCTTTTTCTCTCCCAGCAGCTTGATAGTAAAAAGCTGTCCATTGAAGCTTTTTCTATACAAGCTCGAGAACTGCGCTGGGATGCACCGTCAAAGCTGGAATACTACAATGGATGACTCGTTTTTTAATGCAACGGATGATGGGCTTAACGCTCCTGTAATCCTGTATGGGCCTGTGTGCTCTGTGATTGTATGACCGTATGACTGTATCATCGCGATTACGTTGCGTTGCGTCTGTTGCATTTAATTATGCGGCAATAAAATTGCAAACGAGATGTCGTTATCTCTGTTTCCAGTGATCGTCTCTCGTCTTGGCCAGGCTTGAGCCGGGTGCACTCATTGTTGCCAGCTTTTTGGCGAAAATAGGCAGACCTTCCTGTTTAACCCTTTATGGACCAAGCCCGAGTATACTCGTTTTTCTCTGCTAGTCTATTTCACATATTTTTTCAGTCTTCGTTCCGGAAAAACCCGACTATCGATAAAAGCACTTACAAGATAAGATTTTTTCGGGCGCCTTCAATTCATCGTATAGGCAATTCCAACTCCCTTGAGTACGAACAGTTAACTACCGTCCCTATTTTCTTTCGGGCGCCTTCAATTCATCGTATAGGCAATTCCAACTCCCTCGAGTACGAACAGTTAACTACCGTCCCTATTTAAACGGAGAAATGACATTCTTATGAACTACCTGACCTTTAGAGGGTTAATTAAGAAGGTTTCATAGCATTCAGTTCTAAAGTTCGCCACCTGTTAGATTTAAGATTAAAATGAAGCTGTTGCACACTTTTGCTAAAGCGTGTCCCAGAAAAGATTATGGATTTGAAATCTCTATAGTTTTCATGGAAACATAAGCTTTTCACTGTTCCTAACCTATCAGGTTACCCTATCTGATGATGAAAAAGCATATGTTTTCATTCAAACCTACAGTTTTCAAGTCAAATCATTCTCGGGACAGCTTATACAAGTGATATGAAGGACCGCCCGATAGGGGGGCCTTATAAAAACCTCAGAAAATAACGATGGTAACGCTGAAACGGTGACAGTCTTATTAGATAGGACTCTTTCATGATTAGTGTCCAACACCGCCATTACGGTCGCGCATTTAAAAGCATTACATGAGTCAAGGAGCAGATAACGTAAGTTTTCAGTTCGGTATTTGGTGGTTATTTGGTAATGCAAAAATAAGTGAGTAGTCAATTATTCCCACCTAGCTAGTTTGCCTATACCACGAATTGAAGCCGCTCGGCGAAATTTTATCTTATGCAAATATCAATGATTGAAGTCCTTCTATCTGCAAATAAGAAATTGTGTACGTAGTAACCAGTGGCGGTTCGCGCCATGCTTTTTGGCCGTTTAAACCTATGCAAATATATCGATATCTGGGGGTGCAATTGCACCTCCTGAGGATCGATTGTTTTTCATTCGTTTATATGGAGAAAAAACGTTGTTGCCACATTGCACGCGCCGCCACTGTTAGTAACCATTGTTGCCAAATTTGCAGAGCTGACGTTTTGCGCATTTTTAATGACATTTTTCAATTCACCGATGATTCCACCGGTTGTGAAAAAATTACACAGTTCAGTTCTGTGTACGACTGTAATGCTCTTAAATACTCTGATTTGTAATATTTCCCAACCGGTGGAGTCGTCGATAATTTTAAAAAAAAACTTACGGATTTTTTTTTTTTTTTTTTTTTTTTTTTTTAACAATTTAACAGTATTATACATAATACACCATAACCTCAAGTACACGGGGAAGAGAAATGAGAGGTAAAACGTGATCGTAGCTTATTTTTTCGGTAAAACTTGGTATTTACTGGAATTATCTGGCAACACTGGCTTTTGATCTGCTATGCCATGCCGGTGCACAGGTCGCTCCGCGAGTCCGCGCTCGTGCTCTGCTCGCCATCTTGCTCCGACTCCTCTTCCATTGTCCTTCTCTCTCACTTATCCCATTAGAACGCGTGTAATAGAAAAGGACAGATTAGCGGCCGTCACGTGATTTTCGCCCCCTCTTTCTATCCTTTGCTAACACATGCATTCTAATGGGAAAAGAGTGAGAAGGACAATTTACTGGATCCGCTAGTGCCTCATTTCAAGTTCCAACTACGTACAAGTGTAAGTACTATTGCAGTATTGCACCCACTGATTAACGCAGTCCATGCCTTGTATAGGATGCATCGAAAGTCGTGCTCTCTTTCTTGCGTATAGGATGCATCGAAAGTCGCGCTCTCTTTCTTTCAGCATGGAAAACCCGGATTCATCTAGTAATAGCGTATTGGCGGATCCAATAATTTGGCAACCTTGCATTCTTTCTATTTAAACGTATGAAGAACAATCGATACTTGAGAGGGCCATGACCTTTTCACTAATCGATTGTTTCTCATATACATTCAAATGGGAAGAATACATGTCAGATTGCTGAATCCGCCTTTGTCTCCGAGTCTTAGCCCATTTTACTGTATTTGTTAGAAAAGGAGAGAAACAAGGGCTGAAGTCTCGTGACAGCCCCTCCATCCATCAATGGTGCTGATTTACACTTTTGCTATAAGCAATTCAATAGTCGATTTTAGTGTAAAAACCTTCAAAAATAACGATGGCCGCATTAGAAACTTCCGAAATCCACTCCTAAACTCAATAGACGATTTTATGTACGAGGGCGTAATGGTGGCCGAGGGCCTTAACAATAGGAGATTCCTATCTTAATTTTGTGAATCTTTCTATGCTGACGAAGATGATTCACAGTGTAATTAGTCATCAGAGTGATGATCCACATCCGATGAATGGTACCGTAACACCTAGTGACACCGGTGTCAAATGAAATTCGTCTCTTATTGGTCACTTCTTGATGCGGAGTTACAGTATTTTGTTAGATGGGAATCTCTCATTGTAACTACCCTCAGCCACCATTCTACGCCCGCGCAAATAAAAGCGTTTATCGAGTTTAGGAGTGTATTTCGGAAGTATTTAGTGCTGACATCTTTATTTTGGAGGTTTTTACACCAGATTCGACTATTAAATTGCCTATAGCAAAAGTGTGCAACAGCCCCATTTCTAACGCATACGTTCATATGGACTAAGAGAGAGGAAAAAAATTATTGGCTACGGCTATGTTTGTAAGTACCATTTTTGTTCGTTTTTATTTCGTCACGAAACTATTTAACTGAACTATACATACGTACCTATATTGATGAGAACGAATTCGTGGTCGAATGTATGAAATGCATGCACGACACGACCGACGACGCGCATGGGCGGATACAGGGAATTGTCTTTCTCTCTCTCTCTCCTCCCATTTGAAAACGTGCGTTAGAAAAGGACAAAAGAGGGGGCCAAAGTCACGTGATGGCCCCCTCTGCTGTCCTTTTCTAACACATAAGTTCAAATGGAGGGAGAGAGAGAAAGACAATTCCCTGTATCCGCCCTTGACGACGCGACTGTTCCAATTAATTTGGTTTTGCGGTTATGTTATTTTGTCGCGAAAGCTCACTGCGCAATAACCCCTCCCCTCTAACGGTCACTGTCCCCCCACCCCCTCCATGGGTCCATCCTTATTTCAATAAATGTGGCGGTGAAGGCCTGAAGGGTCCGAAGGATGATCAGTAATTAAAGCAGAGTGATTCGGCGCATTCCAGAATCATCCCGTCAAATTCGTCATGAGTCCCGTGTCGTTTGAGGACTGAAGTAACAACATCCGGTGTGTTTGAGCCGGTTGTCTTCGTCAAGTTGATCGTAGCCCCCCCCCCCCTCACTGTCTTGACCCTAGCTCTGTATGTGTTTCCGTTTATAGACCGTTTTAGTAGAGCGGTATATCGTATCGATTGCCGTTTGAGGGTCTCTGGTTCCAAACAAACTCTGGTTCAATGTAATTTCCCCATAAGCGAACTTTTGAAAAGAAATTTAGGCTATTAAATCAAACAGTTAATGCGACCTTTTTGCGATTATGACTTCTACGTCCTCGAAAATGCTTAATTATACCTGGTTCCTTGACTAAAACTGCCGAAATCAATAAGATATTACTGATTAAATGTTGCATTTGTAGGTTAGAATCGCCCAAAATCCCGCCAATTCCACGACAACAATAACATTTGGATGATTGATTCCAACCTCCAAACGCATCGTTAAAGAAATGTGCATTTAAATCACATCGACGCAAAACGCTTTGAAAAAGATTTAATTATAATCGAAAAATCGATGAGAGTATAGGTCTATGCTGTGTCATTTTTATTGAATTTTATGACAAAGTACGTTTGTGAGTAATTTTGAATTAATTTTATTGAATCTCACATTTTACAAGATGATCTTGGACTTTGTTATCCTCGCCGTTCAAGTAACTTGCAATTCAAACACTTTGTCCAGAAGCACGGTTGTTAATCTTATAGCCCACAGTCACGTTTGTTCTCACGAATCTTATCTGAAATCGTTTTGAATATCACCAACACCAGCTCTGTCCCCACAAAGACGAATTCCAGTTACTGCTTGTCAATGATTCCCACGATTTTTGCCTACTTTGCAGTTGTTGACTTCGATCATACGTAGGAGAGCCAACTTGAGAGTCTGGTGCCAATATGATTGTCCTGATTTTCTGTGTGTAACGAATCGAATTTATTTGCGTCATAACCTCTCTCCCACGAAGTCGGAGAGTCATATTCAATGCAAAAGTTCCCGAATCGTCACAAAGTAGCAATATCCGTATCACTGAGATGGTATTGATGTGTAGGATGCGCTATTAGAATAAGGATGTTATCTGCCTCGAGGGAAAAATTGGATCTTTTGAACGCATTCTCGTTGAAATGATTGTACTGAGTAAAATAAGCTATTATAGTTGGACGAAACTTGTTAAACCTGCGCCAAGTTTGAAAATTGTTTATATGATAAGGAAA
Source organism: Trialeurodes vaporariorum (assembly GCA_011764245.1). Lineage (NCBI taxonomy): Eukaryota > Metazoa > Arthropoda > Insecta > Hemiptera > Aleyrodidae > Trialeurodes > Trialeurodes vaporariorum. Next base: position 29,896,213 of record VMOF01000320.1, read on the forward strand.
TGAGGTCAGAAAGTTTACTAACCTCGGAAATATCCTTCTAAATCCTTCTTGTATCTATTTAAACCTGTGAAAAAATTCGAGATTTGCGACCTTTTTCAAGGGCTCGGATGGAAAAAGCAACTATGCCGGATTGCATGTGATCAATGGTGGCTCGTGAAATGCGATATATCGACGATGCCCACTCCATTTAAAACTACAGAAAAGTATCGATTTCTCGAGGGATCAATTGCACCCCCTGCCAATCGTTTATTTTCTATAGTTTTAAATGGAGTAGACATCGATATACCGCATTTGCATGTGACATGACGCCCCTCGGCATCAGCCTAAGAGCATCGTTCTACTCTAAAAAAAGTGAAAGTGTAAATTTTACCCCTAGTTGACTCCTCTATTGTGTAGCTATTTGGATGGTTAAAAAGCAGTAACCATCTATAGTCAAAATTATTAATCTTATGTCTTTGAATATTAACCGCATGATTTTAAAGATTGCAGTCAAATTCTGTAGTATGTAACCACCGCGCTGTAGGCGGTAACCGTCCAAATCGCTGCACAATATATAGGAGCCTGGAACCTTTTGAGGGTAAAATTTACACCTGTACTTTTTTCAGTGTAAAATACCATTATTTTGACGCTGTTTGGCAGATACCAAAGTAGCCGTTTGCCAATTTTACAGGAGTTGGTGAAGACCGCATTGCTTGATTGCATTTCATACAGCCAGCGGCGGCTCGTGCTGTGTGGCAACCATGTCATTTTGTCATTTGAACCTGAGATAAAGTATCGATTTCTCGGGGGTTCGATGAATCCAGAATTAAGATCGATTATTTTACGTAGATTTCATTGAAGATAATCCGTTGTTGCCTTATCGCACGATAGCCGCCACTGATTTTACAATATCTCTCCTTTGACTCTGCATTTAGTTCTTTTTTTTTTTTTTTTTTTTAAATATTTAAATATTCCAAAATCTGCACTGATGAAATCTAAAGTAAACTTACTCAATTTTGCCAAAAGTCCTACTTGACCCATTCATGCGAAACTACGTCAATTTATGTTACAAATAGACTTAGAATACCCGCACAGCTTAACCGTATAGCCATAGGGTATTGTCTTTCTCTCTCTTAGCCCGTTTGAACTCATGTGTTAGAAAAGGATGGATATAGGCCAGGGGCTGTCAGGTGACTTCAGTCCCTGTTTCTGTCTCTGTCTAACACATGCGTTTAAATGGGCTGGGGGGGGGAGAGAGAGAGAGGGGAGAGAGAAAAGGGAGAGAGAGAGAGGAGGGGAGAGAGAGAGAGAGAGAGAGAGAGAGAGAGAGAGGGGAGAGAGAGGGGGAGAGGAGAGGGGAGAGAGAGAGAGAGAGAGAGAGAGAGAGAGGGGAGAGAGAGAGAGAGAGAGAGGGGAGGGGGGAGAGAGAGAGGGGGGGAGAGAGAGGAAGAGGGGGAGAGGGGGAGAGAGAGAGAGAGGGGGGAGAGAGAGGGGGAGGGGGAGAGAGGGGAGAGAGAGAGGAGAGGGGAGAGAGAGAGAGAGAGAGAGAGAGAAGACAAAATCCTGGCTTCGGCTATGGCGCATAGTGTTTTGAATGTGCAACACCATTCAAATACATACCAGTCGTTAAAGCGTGCAGATAACAGCAATTAACGAGTAGTGGAGACGGTATTTGTAACAACGGCTCATAAAACGTAGGTCTGCTCGTTAACTAAGGGTCTCGATTCTGTTCTAATGATTATATCTACGAAATAGCACACCTGACCTATCGTGAACCCCTTCATCCTTTTGACTGCGTCAATTTTAGTTAATAAATTGAATGGAGAGCCACTCCCAACCGTTACAAATCCTGGTCCTGAGGCGTTGATCTCTTCTTACGATAAGGACGAAACATTGGATAGATAGAAACAGTTTAGTGAAATGAGTATTGTCGGTCCATGGGCAAGAGAGTAGCAATCTTAACGGGATCAACTTGTTTATGAAATTAGTAATAACGATATCGGTAGACACGAGTGAATGGGATTGAAAATTATCCTTCATTTTTTTCTTTTTCTTTTTCTTTTTCTTGTCTGTTTTTTACAACTTCGCAGCAAAGCTTTATTCTGCCCCTCTAGGTTCACTTACAGACGTAAGTTGATTTTGACGCTGCACTAAATTTTGCATATTTTTTTTTTTCTTCTTCGAAATTGTAAATTATCTAGGTGACCAATCTCAAGATTTTTACCAGAAAAGGATGGAAGGAATATTAACTTTTGATGCATTTCATGCAAATCTGATCACTTAATGTTTTGTATTTTGTGGGAGAGTCGCTAAATTAGTGCAAAGTTACAATGGGTCTGTTGGAAACCTATGCAGCGTGTTGGAAGGGTCGATTTAGTCAAATCGCCTGAAAATCACATCGAAAGCTTCGGAGAGTCTCAAAATCTACTCATTGATAGAAACTCAATTTACTCAATTAATACGTTTTAAAAAATTCAAAGATGGTGGTCAAATGAGCAGGTATCAATGGGGAAGTCCCATCTTATTGCAGATTTTGCTGTGATGAATCACTTTTCTCAGCATAGAAACTTTGCTCACGCTCTAAAAAACTTGCACTTTCATTTAAAACCAATTTTCACTGAAGTAATTACAACTTTCCATTTAAGGTTGAAAAACGTGAGGCTAACAAACCGCAGAATCAGATCGTCTATGTCTATGCTACCTCTTTTCGGGATAGGACTCATAACATGTATCAGCCTCTCTATTGCCGTACCTCGTTGGTTGTCGCCAGTAGCGCACCGAGAGTTTCTTCATATCTCTCTTTTCTCCATTAAAAAGCGTATGTTAGACAAGGATGGACAAGGGGATAAAACCCCCTCTTTTAGTCCTTTTCCTACTGATACATTCAAATGGGAAATGAGAGAGATCGAAGAGATCCTGGTTGCGCCAGTGGTTGTCGCCCTTTTACCGGAGTAAAAACGATAAACGAGAACATTGATATTGCCGGTACGACCCCACTACTACCACCGCCATTCAAGCGCCCCCGTGCGTAGAAATGAATGAACGGAGACAGGGGATTGGTCTTCCATTTTTCATTGATAATAATCACAAAACTGTGGGAGGATATAGATATAGGAATGCTTCATAAAGGTTCGCCGTGCACTCAACGTCACATCATGTGAGAGACAAAAGTGGGTAATACGAGCGCGCAGGCGCGAAGCGGCCGGCCGCGGGAATTTATGAATGAATTCATGAATGAAAATATGATGTAATATCTCTCGTGTCATGTCAAAGCCTACGTAGTATACGATACGACGCGCGACGCGGTGGAGGTCGAACAAAAAGGAGCCGGGAGCTCACCCCCCCCCCTTCTCCATAGCCACGGCCGAGTAGAGATCGTTCACCGTTAACACCTGTTGAGTGTTGACTGTCTCCGATGAGTGTTGAATGTACCGCGATCCGACCGGATGTAACGTCATCGCGTGTGAATGCGCGCGTCAAAAAGGTGGATTACGGCGAGCTTTATAATAGCCCATTAGCCGCTTGATCTGCTAGATTTAACCTAATTTGTACTCGATGTGTATACTTTGTACCCAGTACGAAGTATACCCACTCGACAGATCTGACATTATGAGCTGCTCTGCTCTACTCTTGGCGGATTAACGCTGATCAGTGGCAGCCAGTGGCGGGTCCAGAGAGGTTTTTTTTGTGAGGGGGCGCTTATGATTCTTGAGAGCTAAAGGGCCACTAGCTGCATCAGGAAGCATGTCTAGGCTATTTTCTTTTGACAAAGGGTGATTTTTGAAGCTACTTTGGGGGGAGAGGGGTAGCAAGGGCACCCATGCCCCTCGGATTCGCAACTGCACTAGTGGAAGTTCATGCGTTGTGAACTATCGGCTCTCTTCTACCTATCATTTGAACCTATGTGAAAGTATCGATTACCTATTTTTGGAGGCTCAATTAAAACCTCGAAGAACCTGAGGTCCATTCGTAGGAGATCAGGAGACATAGCTGTAGCCCAGCGATTGTCTTTCTCTTTCTTAGCTCATTTGAACGTATATGTGTTCGAAAAGGACGGATACAGATTACAGGGGCTGTCACATGACTTCAACCCCTGTTTCTGTCTTTTTCGAACACATGCGTTCAAATGAGCTAAGAGAAAGAAAGACGAATTTCTGGCTATAGCCATGTCAGGAGACCTCGCAATTTTCGAGCCCCTTCGCTGACGATGATTCGTTGGTGCAATTCAATATTTGCATCATTCAAAAGAAGATAAAAATTGATAACACATACAAAACAACTCAGCTGCCTATACGTTTGTTGGAAAAACAAACGATGATTTGAATGTATAAATTAAACTGATAAGTTGAAACCTTGGTTAATTTAAGTAGGTCACCCTCGGATCGCACGTAAATCTTCAAAGCAAAATTCAGTACTCACCGCAACATCCAGTAAATCGATATGAATGTATGCCTCGAAGCAAATCGGTTCCTGATTAAAGAAAGCAAAATTCCAAATGATAAGAATAAGACAAAACTCCAATCGAATCACAAGGGTCACGTCTGACCTGTCTTTCTCGGTTCGAATCTAATATTGAGAACGAAAATTCATCTCGATGACGCCTTTGAAATTTAAATCCTACAGTTAATAGTGAATTGAATGCTTCCATAAAATTCTCTGGACTTCTCTTCCGTTAAAAAGGCCGCCTTTACGAGTTTCTGCTTGACATGCAAAAGCTAGAGAATCAGTTTCTCTGCAATATCAATCAATGCTTTAAACCTGATTTCTACAGCAACGTATCAATCAGATTATCTTTCAAAATCTTATTCAAAGTGACTCGACTAACTAGAAATAAATCATCAATAGAAATGCTGATTTGTCAGATTACAGTAAAAAATTGGCGGGAAACGTTTTAAAAAGTACAATGTTCTTTGTCATCCGACAACCTTGCAACAAAGCTCTTTGTGTCTCGAAATGTCAAAGATTATTAAAGAGAAAGCCGTAAGAACTTCAAAGGGGTTATCCTTATCCCCTACGGCGTACAGATTCATCTTTTGCGAGATTGGTTTTCTAAGATATGACACCAACGACCGTATTTAGTCTGCACATCATGATGACTGATGGTAGAATGTATCGTACTTAGAAAACGTTTGTTTCAATTTATCGGCTTAGAACCAACTCACGAAAGTAGATACGCGGTTTTTTGAACAGCTGTTTGATTAATCGAACGATTAATATTTGTTGCTGATTGCATTGGTCTAGATCAGTGTCGACTCGTGCAATGTGGCAACAATGCATTCTTTCCACTTTAACCTACGTAAAACAATCGATCTATGGGAGATGCTATTGGCCTCCTTTATACATATCGATGCTTTCACAAAGATTTAAATGGCAAATAAGCATGGTTGCCTAATTGTACGAGCTGTCGAGTAAGTGCCTAGATCAATGTCTGTAGATACTAAAAAATATTTTTAATTTGACCAATCATGCAATTTTTCCAACGACGGCTTGTGGAATGCGATTAATCGACTTACTTTTCGTTTAAACCTATGAAGAATAATCGATCTTTAGGAAAAATTGAAACTTTCGCATAATCGCATAGGTTCATTCATGGGCGGATCAAGCCATTTGGCAACCATCAATTCATCCCATTTGAATGTATTAAAAACAATCGATTCTTGAGGGGACCACGACCATTTTACTAATATTTTACTTTGTTTCTTGTGTTTTCGAATGGGAATAATACACAGTTGCTAGATTGCTGGATCTGCATTTGGTTCAAAGAAGCAAAAATGGAAAAACGTATACAGTCGATTGTTCACGCAGACTACGACTGAGTTATTGGAGAAAACCATGCTTTTACCATCATAGATTAGACAACTCTGGTTTAAAACCACCGAATCAAATAGATACACGTGCTTGCAGGACTGTGTAATCTCTACATCCATCACTAATTGAATGGGTGTTCGTAATGGACACTCCACTGTTGTTCTGCAGCAGCAAATCAGCCAAATCGATTTATCGAACAACTCAATCGGCGCACGGATTGCAAAAGCGACCGTTTAAGATCGCATTTAAAACGGAAGGAGCGAAAATGATACTCGGTGGTTTGTTTAAATTGGAGCAGTCGAGGCTCAACCGCCTCCCCCAGTGTCCGGTGCCCCACCTAAGGGCCTTGGAAACCTTTGAAATGAAAAGGCAAAGGCGTCGGTGAACTGAATACTGGGCAGGGAGTTACCTGGAAGACCTTTAATTTTTTACTGGACGCCCTCCCGATGCGATGCCGCGCCAGTGCCATAGCGCACATTGGGCAAATATCACTGATTTGATGACCAAAAAAAATCACAAGTTGAAAATAACTTAACCCTCGAGTGGTCGCGCTCGCATTTGTGACACGAAACGTTGCGTGAATGACATACGTCATCCACTTTTAAAAATGGCCATAAGTCTGACAATTTAAGCCTAAAAATGCATGTATGTATACTCAATCGATAGGAAAAACCCTCCTCAGTAACTTGAATGACAGACATTTCAAAAATCCCGACCCACTTTTTTTTTGCAAATGGCGAAAAACAAAAAAAATGGGGAATTCAGATTTTGCCACTTTTGAAAATACCAATATGTTAGGCTCAAAATTTTTAATGATGATTTCAAAGAAATATGCTTTTTTTCTCTCTCTCTCTCGTAGGATGTATATTCAAGTTCAAATTTCAGAATTTTTGAAACTTGAAAAAAAACCGCGTTTTGAAAGCGTCGCGTGGATGACAATCGTCATCCAGCCACTTTGACGTTTAGTAACTTCCAGGTTTTGAAAGAAATAAGAAAAAAAAACTCTTCGGAACCCTCTTGTCCCAGCCAAGAAGGGCAGCTACTGAAAATCTCAGCTTTGAAAATTCAAAATTCGCGAAAATACACGCAAAAACAAGTAGTTGGAACGCGACCTCTCGAGGGTTAAATGGGTCTGTTGCAAACTTTTGCTACATCATTATGGCGATGGTCATGTGGCTTGCGTGAAACCCCTTGATAAAAACGTCAAGAGTACCAGAAAGTTCAAAAACCCACTCGCAAGCTTACTTAATGCGTTTACTAAAATTACAAGATGGCGGTCGAATGAGCGAGTGTTAATGAGAGAGTCCCACTATAATTGCAGCTTCCAGTGCTGAGAAAAGTGATTCATCATAGAGGAAGCTTCAATTATAGATGTCATTCGCGACCGCTATCTTTTTATACTCTGTTCAACGCATTTATTAAGTTTTCGAGTGGTCTTTGTTGCGAACTTTCTGATGCTTTCAAACGTTAATGTCACGTGATTTTACACAGGAATCGATACTCCATATAACGCCGTAGCAAAAGTTTTCAACAGAGACCCATTATCATTATCGTTTGGGAGCTTTTTTAGACCTTTGAATTACTTTTACGTGATTGAATTAATTGTCACACAAGATTTGGATGTCTCAGAATTATTCCCAGGAGCTTAGAAACGATATTTGATGACATGTTGAGTTGTTAAGTTTTGATCTCTAAATTTGTCATTTTTACCTATTGTGCGATGGAGAATAGCAGCGATCACCGCAAGAGTTTCACCCACGAAGCCGCACCATCACCACGAGTCCACGACCGGCCGGCGAGGCAAAGCTTCGACGCACAAAGAGAAGAAACTCGAAAAATCTGTCACAAAATGTTAAATAGAATCGATATCGTAATTTTGGGGGTCCTCATGATCATAATGTATAAGTTTATGATCTAATGACAGAGCCAAAGATTCTGTCCCTGGAGTATGAAGAGGGAAGAGGGGAATTAGCAGTTAGTACCCTAGTATTATGGTAAGGTTTCAAAAAGGAGCCTGGGAGTGAGATGTATATAAGTAAGAAAATTATTTTAAATTTGAAAAATATAGTTTGGTGTCACAGCATTCATGCTAGTATTTCGCCCCCCTCTCCCCCAAACGCCTACCCAGGATTCCCTAAAACACCCTTGAAGGACCAAGTGGGATTTTTCGTCCCAAATTGGTGCATCCAAGAAATGAAGTGTGGGGTCAGAGCTGACGTAATCAGCGAAGCTTCAATGCATCGTTTCGTTTCGGAAAATTTATTGAAAATCAATCATAGATCATCAGATATGTAAAAAATCTATACTTTTCAATATTGAGAAAGTAACTTTCATGGGAGTGTTTCGTTAAAAAACAAAAATGGGATGTGAGCTAGTACCGCGCGTTACTGCAGGAATCGCTGCTCGCAACGATGCAAAAGTTCGCCTTCATTTTGGAAGAACGCAATTCCACATCGGGCAAGTAGGAAGAGTTATCGCGCCTTGCGCCGATAGTTTCAACTTGCCATGCTGGCACTCGCCCGTCGAAAACGATGCAATATCTTTGGTGAAACACTGTCTCTAATGTAACAAAACAGTGCTTAAGACTGTTTACAGTAATTTCTTGTTTTCTATTGCCTAAGCATAAAATTACAACACTTTTCTATCAAGGCTTAATTTACTGTTCAAAGAGCTGCTCATTAGGGTGTGAGGAAATAGGAATAATAATGGAACTCTTGCAAACTTTTACTTTAAGCAAATGGCTAGATATATGGGATGTAAATGCTAGCGAAAATCATGAAAATCGCACACTTTGAAAGTCTAAAATTCTGTAATAAACTCAGAAAACAGCTGTAACGGCAAGATCGTAATGGCGGAGCTACGCAGGTATCATGGGAGATTCCTGTCTAATTTGTTACTTTCTCTGCTTATGACAGATATGTCTCAAATTAGACAGTAATTACTCCTGATACCTCACTACCCGCGCGTAGCTCCACCATCAAGTCCGATTTTGAGACTGAATTTTGTGATTTTTTACTGTAATCATCGTCATTTCTACAAGTTTTTATGCAAGAATCAACTCTTCAATCCCCTGTAGCAAAAGTTTGCAAGAGCTCGCAACTGACGAATCCTCTGAAATAAATGTCTACATTTTTTAGTTCTCCATAAATCAATGTTCTATCTACCCACTGTGCTGTGTAAGCGGCGCGGCACTCGACTCAAATCAAATCAATTAATTGAACGGGGCGGTTTGTTTGTGTTTGTGTTTGCTTTGGTTCATTGTAGGCGAAATGCTGGTCGGATATTGACGGTTACGTTATTATACTCGTCTTGGAGTCATATGTTCTGCTAAACTGATATTTCTCTCTCTCTCTCTCTCTCTCTCTCTCTCTCTCTCTCTCTCTCTCTCTCTTCTCTCTCTCTCTCTCTCTCTCTCTCTCTCTCTCTGCCTCTCTACCCCTCTCTCTCTGTCCCTCTCACCTTCTCCCACACTCCCTTTCCCACTTACTCCCCCTCTCTCTCGCTCTCTCTCACCCCCCCTCTTTCTCTTTCTCCTTTTAAACGTTTTATTCCTTTTCTTCTTTTTTATTGCGGAGATGGAATCTTGCAGGTAGCGTGAAACAAGTTGTTTTCGGGCGATTCAAAACATGAAACATATTCATTGATTGAGTGCCGACGCGACTCGCCCGTTGCTTCAAGTACAATGCTTACATCGCCAAAAAGGTTGACATTTTCTGAGAACCCAGACAGAGGACGCGGAGCGGAGGAAATACCTAAAAAAGAAAGAAAGAAAAAAAAAAACAGATAAAAAAGAAAATGCGACCAGGTCTCATCGATTCGTCTCGTGGTTGTAAGGAAGAAAGGAATCGGTTGATTTTATATGTTTTTTACAACGCCGTTTGATTTTATGAAGAAGTTGTGGTGTTTGGTGCTCTAGAATGCACCGGAGCGTTGCAACTGTGCAAAGGAGATTACGGATGGTAATTTGCCGATGTATATACAGATGTAGTGTGATTCAAAGCTTTGTAATCTTTTATTCATCGGTGCACTCCTCTGGTGAATTCTAGATCTTCACTTAGGGCAGTGGTGGCTTGTGCATTTCTGCAATATTGTAGGGAAAGAGATGTATTTTCACCGTTGAAACGTGTGTAGGTAAAACAATCAAGACTCGGGGAGGCAATATACGTTTTTTCGACCTTCGATCGATTTTTTTACTCTATTTTAAATGAAATGCTTATAAGTTGCTCTCACAATTTGAGAGCCACAATTGACTGTGGGTACCATTTTCATTTGATTTCAAGAAATAATGAAATTAGTTCGCTTTAGAAAATTCATATTCTTGTCACACTGTATCGGCGTTTGCGAGCTGTTAGGGTGTATGAAAAATTAAAATTGAAATTCTTGTTTCGCTGTATGTATCTTCACAACTTTATACCAAATAAAATGTTCCCCTCGGTTTTGCCATGATTCTAAAACTCTCCCTTCTGTTTTGCCATGATTCTGGTCGTGCGGTTAGATACCTGAATAGCGTATTGCGTCGACGCGAATTGAAGGCAATTAAACGTGTTTATTCTATTACTGCTTGGAAATCGAAGTAATCTTTTGATGAACCCTTTTGAAAGTGCTTTCCATGAGAACGTTCCAAATCAATTTGAAGCGTGATGGTTGCTTTGACGCTCCGTTTACTCAAATCATTTATATTCGCCCCATATCTCTTATCAGTTGAAAGTCATTCACAAGTGAAACAGTGTCATGATAAACGAGCAAACACTCTTTAAACTAGGTGACTCGTCAGTTGCATGCATTGTTGTCAGACGTCATGGAAAAGAACGTCTTCAATTTAGAACCATAATTCTTGATCCGCACCAACGTAACGAGCTATACGCATTTACATTTTATCAAGAGTGGCTGTTCAACCTGCAGTTTACCTGCGTCACCGATGTGGAGGATACTTATGTTATGGTCAGGGTGTAATTTTTCCCAGGGATGCATAAAAGGGTTCGACAGATGTTCAACTTACCAGATCAATTTTGGTCGAGATTCATCGAAACAACAGCCAACAGTCGTTTACTGTTAAGTGATAGTGATGGACATTAGACTTAGTTTAGGTTTTACATGGATTAAATTGATGTGTTCAGTACATGACTAACGGTTTCTTATGAATTATTTCAAAATCACATATTTTCATCACTTCGCATTGAAATTTTGACTTTAAATCGAACTTTCAGGTAGATAATTTTTTTGGAGCATTGTTCAGGTGAAAGGCGACTGTTGGCTGTTATTTTGTTGATCCCCCGAATAAAAATGAACCCACTTTACTTGCCTTACCAACACGAAGAGAAACATAGCATGTACTGGGTCTCAATACAAAGACAGGATAAATTATCGGGATAGTAACACCCCTAACCTAAAAATCCACCACGTCGGTAAGGTAGGTTAACCAATATACCGCCTTTTCTGATGAATGTAATCAGTACTTACATATAGCTCTTTGATACGCACAGTTTGGCAACAACGTCTTGTAATTAATTGTATCACTATCAATTTCCATTTCTCTGCGTTTTTAATAATGTTGTTCCAATTTCGATGTTTTTCAATGAATCAGTGGTGCTTACGTTGTCACATTGTTCATCTCGCTCGTTCATACACAAACTTAATCTATTCCTGTTTGTTCGAATATACTTATTATGAGTACAGTCTTTGTCGTAGCCGACTAAGTGAATGGCAGACGACTCCTTAAATTTTGGCCAAGGTAGGCAACCTGCCATGCTTAAATTCATTGTAAAAAGTATTGCAGGTATAGTCTTATCTCAACTTCTTGCGTACTAAATAGCAAACGCTAAATTTTTGCCGTAACGTAGCATAACAATTAGTTTTTTAATTAAGACCTAGAATGAATGAAAAAATTATTGTTCTTTTTTTATATAAACAGTAAAACTTAAGCCTAAATACCAAAAAA